>JANRMT010062852.1:29263167-29290521 GCA_026402145.1 Polypterus bichir lapradei | reverse complement strand
TAGATAGATAGATAGATAGATAGATAGATAGATAGATAGATAGATAGCATGTACAGGCCCAGATGTTCACTGTGTCACGCACATGTGAGTAGGAGGATAGTGTATGGACCAAGTGAAGGTAATTCTGCACCAGGCCAAGGGGTTGCAGGGTGCCCTAGACCTTCTCCTGTTATCTCTGCAGACCGGCCATGGGAAAACTTGTCTGACTCATCGTTGAAGATGTCGCCTCAGGTCCCGGTGCCTAGGACGACGTCACTTCCAGTTCCTGTGTCTAGGATGATGTCACTTCCAATTCCGGTGCCTAGGCTGATATCACTTCCGGTTCCGGTGCCTACAGCGATGTCAAAAGAAGGTCACTTCCAGTTCCACTACGTCACTTCTGGTCTTTTCAGTTAAAACCGCCATCTTCTCAAACCTCAGTCAATTCATGTCTGGACTCCATCGAAGACACTTCTGTCTTAACACAAACCCATTGCAGCCAGGGATAATATATGGGGGTTGCCCCAAACCTTTTTAAGTGTCTCGAGTGTGATCTTTTCACAACTGGCAAACTTAAAACGGGCATGTACATGTGCCTCCTTGAGCAGGAGGACCTTGTGGGCTTTGCAAGATTTCAATCTATTACGGCATAGTGTGTTACCAATGGTGTTCTTGGTGACTGTGGTTCCAACTGCCTTCAGATCATTAACAAGCTCCCCCCATGTAGTTTTGGGCTGACCTCTCACCTTTGTCATGATCATCCTCACCACATGAGACAAGATGGAGCTCCAGACCAATCGCGATTGATGATTATTTTACATTTCTTCCATTTCTGAATAATCACACCAGTTGTTGTCACCTTCCTACAAAGCTTCTTGCTGATGGTCTTGCTGATGGCCCATTCCAACCTTGTGCAAAACTACAATCTTGTCCCTGACGTCCTGGCCCTGAAAGCTCTTTGGTGTTGCCCATGGTGGTGTAGAGGTTGGAATGGAAGAAATTGATTCTGTGGACAGGTGTGCTTTATACACATAACAAGTTGAGATCAGGAGTATCTGGAATTGATTGATTGATTGATTGATTGATTGATTGATTGTAATCTCTTTGCCACATGGCCACACAGCCAATCAGTGGGAGCCAGAATTCTGGCCAGGCTGTAGGGGATCAAATACTTATTTCTCTCAATGACATGCAAATTAATTTATAACTTTTATGTAATGTGTTTTTTCAAATTTTTTTGGTTGATATTCAGTCTCTCTCCATTAAAATGAAGCTACCATAAAAATTAGACACTGTTCATTTCTTTGTAAGTGAGCAAACTGTAGATGATCTGCCAAGTGTGTGTCAGAGGACAATGCTAAAGAAACTAGAAATCATCTCAATTGAGGACAGACATCCATTACATGTAGAACTTAACTTCCGTAAATCAGGAAGGAGAGGCGATCCAGAAATTCCTTTCTTCCCAGTGCCATATGACTTTTTAATAAGAAATATTGGAGAAAAAAATTAAGGTTTGATACGTATCCTGTAACCATTTTTGTGTAAATATGCATCATCAAACTGCCTTACCTGTCTTGTCTCCATTTGTTTTGTTTCATTTCTTGCTCTCTTGTTATTTGATGCAACTGAGAATGGAAATTTCATGTTTTCTTATGTAAACATAACTAAATAAAGCAACTTTGAACCTTGAATCTCGAAGCTTACAAATTCAGCAGGGGATCCAACTGTATGTTGACTGAAACTGCTAGTGTTAGCATAACACTAATGCAGTATTCATCCTCTTCTAAAAAAATGAAATGACTGCTTGAACGATGAGGCACCTCATTTAGTCTTTACTGACTTTAATCTTCAATCTCTTTGGCCAATAATTACCATGTAATTCCTCTCTGATAAAGACTGAACTTTTGAATCTGCTCATTTGAGATTCCGTTTGCTTACTGAGCAGTGCATCGTGGCGTTTGAAGCCTGAACGTCTCATTAAATACAATTGCCCCCAGTATATCCCACAACCAATTTTTGCTCCTTGTCTTCTCCCTTCAAATTAAACCTTTCGGCCTTCCTTTCATATTTGGCCGACTTTGATGTGATGCACAGCTTATCAAGATCTCTGCATGCCTAGCATGCTTGTGATTAACACCAGCAATTTTTAAATATTATGTATCGAATGTGTTACAAGTTGTGCATCGAAAAATTACTGTTGACAGAATTGAAGGGAAAACAATATATACATTGTGACCAGTTAAGCCCCCTGATTCGCCATCTGACAGCTGCCCAAAGACAGCGCGGTAGCTGCTCTGCCGTGTTTTCTCCCATCTGCACGCTGACACTCTTGATAAACAGTAAACTAATGGAGGAGGAACACGACTGCCCTTCCAAAAACTCCCTCTTAGACATAATATCAATGGGAAATCCATACGTGCTTAACTTGCCTCTGTGTGGAATCAACGGCAGGTTTGCAGGCCTACCACATAACGTGCTTATCGCATGATGTTTTGAATATTTAACCCTAAGCCCTGACTTGCCAGATTGCTCCCTCTTCTGTCCTCTCTCTTCCAGACTACATCTGCCCCAGACGCTGCTTCCAAGCCGCTGAACCTGCGCGACGAAGAAGGCTTTGTGTTCTTTCAATCTGAAGAAGGGAGCTTTAACGTGTGCCGAAGAAAAACACGTATTTTGAATAAACCCTTCTGACTCTTCCTGTCTTCTCAGCAATAAAGTTATTCTACCCTGGAAACCTGGTCTCATCTTCTTGTCTCTTGTGAAGCCCTCCAACCCAAATGTGGCAGGATGAATGACTAAAAATCTGAGGATGGTACTGTGCTTATGGCTGCTACTTCATGTTTTCTTCCCAGTTGCAGTCCATATCTATGCATGGATTTATTTTTCCAGGAATTGTTGTTTTCCACCTAAACCCAAAAAATTTGCCTTTCAGGCAGTTATTATTTTAGGGAGTAAATGTGGGTGTGAGAATGAGCTGCCTGTGTCGTAGAAATTATTTTATAAAATACTCCTAAATAACCAGCATAGAAAACAGACATGCTTTATTATAACATTTGTGGTCGTTGGAAGGAACTGCAGGTCCACAAGGAGAAAATGTGTGGGCGCCAAAGCAGCCATCCCTGTTTAATTATGGTTGCAGTCAAAAGATGGCGTTAAACAAACAGAAGTCAGGGTCTCAGTGCGAGGGACTTTTTCTCAGCTGGTCAGCCTGTGATTGTCACGCCACGAAGGAGCTCCGTCCTGCGGTTGCGTTCTCATAACGAGTGACACCTCCTTCCAGGAACAGCGGGGGAACTGGAAGTAATGAAGTCAATTGTTCTCATTGGGTATCTTCTTGACACTGTGGAGGGAAAAACAGGGGATAAGGTTAGCGCCAGCTCCCCCTCTCAACCCAGGGTGGAAATACATACCTCAGAAGAGTCCGGACGATGAGCCACTGATGGCCATGTGTGACACTTTGGACCCAATGGAGTCTACATATCCACAGGTGAGTCCTCTACGCAGGCTGCAGAATATGACAGAGCAATGATCTTAAATCCCAATTAAGAAACACAGCAGGCTGCACCAATTAGCATACAGATAAATGGTATCTGTTACACACCTTATACAGTACCTCTGTATAACTAGGGGGCCCAGAATAGTTAAATAGTCTTTGGCAAACATCACAACATCAAAACATCTTACATATAAATTCTTACAGAGAACAAAATAAAATGATTTAATAGTCATTATCTCATCATCTCCATAGTAAATGTGCTTGAAAAAAATAGTACAGAATGTCTTCGTTACGCAGCTAGACACAGTCAGACACACTTCACAAGCCCACACAGAACGTTTTCTCTAACACCTGATAATAAGATTATTCTTTATAGAACAGACACTTTTATCCTGGGTAAGTTACAAGCGAAAAATAAAACCGAGATCTTAACTGATTATCATTGGTGCAGATCAAATGTTTCAACGCCTCAGAGCCTCATGGTTAGATTTGAAAAACTACATAAAAACAAACCTTGATTTTTCACCTCAAGCAGAAGGAGAAGATCCTATTTGAAAACAGCCGAGTCCGTATATTCCCTAATTTCTCTGGACAGTATTTTATAGCATTGATCAGTGCCTACAATGAGCCAAAATCAAAGAGTTCCAGCTAGACTCAAAGTTAACGGCCAACAATCAATTCTGTATTTTCACCTCTCCGGAGAAATTTAAACAAGGCTTTAAAAGATTGACTTCAACAATCTGTAAAACATGCAACGTGCATTCCAAAGGCAGGAGCAAAATGGTGTCTGTGGAATGCAAAGAAAAGTACCAGTAAGGTGAGTTTAATGTATGTCAAATGAAATTGAAGGCAAAAACTGGCCAAGATCACAACTAAAAATCAAACTAAACTTTCTTCGAAGCCAAAAAAGGAATCGAAATCAAAAAAATTTGTGTAGAAATCAAAAACAAAGTCTTGGAGCAAATGCAAAATGGTTTGTAAACTTGGATACAAAATGGCCACTGAGATGACCCTTAACCAATTAACCCCTTGATGTCGTCACCTTTAAGGCCACGCCCCCCATAAAACTGGCATCTGTTTCGTAATAACAGAACCCACTCTTCTGACTGAAAAAGGCAGTCAGCCCAGAAGAACATTTGTGAGGATCGGGAGAAAGAACGGAGTCAAAAGCAGCTTGAGGTCAAACCTGGTAGTTGAATGGAGAATCATCAAAGCTGAACACATATCAGAAATCAAAGTTAAGGAACAGAGCTAACTCTTATTCAAAACATTAAGAACAGCAAGTAGTTAAATACTGGGAATTTTGGTCTTTTTAGAAATGTTGGTGCGTTCTCAGGTTCTAATTTTCATGTTATAGCATTCATTGTAGGTTTTTTTTCAAGCCTATCTATTATTTTTTAATATCAGGCTCTTTGTTATGTGTGTTATTTGATGTAATAATCTATTTTGGCTGTTGATGCCATCATATTGTTAATTACTGAGGCAGTGCCATTTTGTCTCTCATCAATAGGACCACTATCCATGTTTCTAGTGGACGTGTCCTTCGGGGTTGTCACACCTTGCCAGTTACGTAATGGGATAGAAGGTTGCCATCTTACTCCATTTCCCTAGTTCAGATTCTAAAATCTTTTTTTTTCATACAAAATACAACAACACCTTATGTGCTTACCTGAACCCCGCTCTTGGTTTTTGATCTTTTCCTTTGAATCTTTGACATGTTTGATTTTGGTTGCTGTGCTGTTTGATTTCCCTGTTTTTGACCCATTTTCTGTCCTTTGGACCATCTTTTCTTCTGGTCACTTAATAAAAATATACGTGCCCTTCGCAAGCATAGCAATTAGACTGTTCAGAAGACCTTTAACTGTTTGTACCAATGAAATCACCTCCACACAGTCCCAGTGCATCATGGGATAAATTATCAAGGAAACGGGTGATGCGAATCCTCCAAAATGGAGGCGGAATAATTAAAACCAAGATGGCATTATAAAAGAGGTGAAATAAATATTCATTAAAAATAATGACAGGGATTGATTCTTTGGACATCACAACCCCAGAAATTACATCTAGATAATTTTTTAAGTCCACAGATCAGGTCAGGTTAGGGAGCATGCACTGGTACCCTGCACCCACCACATGACAAAACAGCTCAGGATCCTGGTTGGCAACCCCCCAGGCAGACACACGGTCCACTCTCACCCTCCAGAAATGACCATCAATCTGCCACAGCCTGGTGTTACGTGGGCGTCCCCTTGGCCTGGTACAGCCACTGGGGTCCTCAACAATGTGTGTCCTGTGAGCCAGATCACCCTCTGAGAATCGCGCCATATGGCCATACTGCTGTAACTGACAGTCCCTCACAATGCAGGTAATAAACCTCATTCAGGACTCCATGAGCAACAAAGTCAAACCAGTGGTACCTGAGGATTCTCTGAAGAGGCACAGTACCGAAAGAGTCCAGTCTTCATCTCAGGTCACTGGATGGCATCCATGTCTCGCAACCATATAGCATGACGTATAGGTATGACGTTAAACCAAGTCATATAACTTGCAGGGAAACCAGCCACCGCAAAAACTTCACATAGCTCCGAGACGACAGACAGGACTCCTTTCTGCTCTCCACGGGAGTAACTCTGATGCAGGTTGCTCGCATTATGAAGGGAATGAGGAAAGCCGTCAGGAGCCCCATCCCCTGAAGAGACAAAACGGAGAGCCAATGGGGTCAGGCCTTTTGGGGATCAGAACGGGTTTGTTGCTGAGGCTTTGGCCACTGCATGGCAGCATTCAGATCCCAATTTGAGGAGCGTGGAACATCTAAGTCCACGGGAAACTCATAAAACATTTAATACAAACCATCAATCAAAACATCCACAACATGGTGGCATACTTAAAAATTAACATTATGGCAATACACTAATAAATTAAAAGCTCTAAACCAAATCTGACCTGAAAATCAGGACCCCCAAGTTCCAAAACTCCAGAAAAGACACAAAGAGGTTTGGAATTCATTCAGGACCAAACAGAAAAAATGAATGAAGAATACCATTCAGAACAGAGAAGGGGAACTTGATTTAGTCTTTGGGTTTGCAGCTTTTTAAATATCTTAAAAAATATACCATGAAGACACGAGGACAACATGTAAACTCCATGCAGGGAGAACAGCAGCACTCCCACTGCACCTCTTTCTGATCATTTTTGCTGAATTGGTTTAGTCTTTATCATGGGGTGGTGGGGGGGATTTCCTGCACAAAATATGCTCCAAACATGGCCTAAAAATGAAGGTGTTTTCAGGTCTAGAGGGGCAAAAATACAGTGGGAACCCCAAACAGCTCAATGTCTCTCATAAACAGACAGCAAGATGAGCTGAACAGCACATTATTTTTTGGGGGTTTTGTCGTACCAGTGAATCAGCAGGTGCAGAAGAAAAAAAAAGAACTGAAATGATTATTAATTCTTATGAGCACAATATAACACAAGTTTGCCACTGTTCTATCATTTAATATGAATGACCTCAGTAATATTTTAATCTTTTCTTCTCCTTTTAGAGGGCTTTGAAAACTACAACTATATTGTATTACATACAATATTAGTGATTACAGAGTTAAACATTAACCAGCATCGAGAACAAAATTTAAAGTAGACCACACTTACAATACAATACAATACAATACAATTTATTTTTTGTACAGCCCAAAATCACACCAGGAGTGTTGCAAAGGGCTTTAGCAGGCCCTGCCCTTTGACAACCCTCCAGGCTTGACATTCTAAGAAGACAAGAAAAAACTCCCAAAAAAAACCCCTAGTAGGGAAAAAAAATGGAAGAAACCTTGGGAAAGGCAGTTCAAAGAAAGACCCCTTTCCAGGTAGGTTGAACATGCAGTGGGTATCAAAAAAGAAGGGCGTCAATACAATACAATACACAGAACAGGACACAAGTAATCCTCAATCTACTCTCTCTCTCTCTCTCTCTCTCTCTCTATATATATATTGTCACAAAGATGAGACATACTCAGATGAAGGTTTTTGGCAGCCACCCGTATATTCTGGTATCCTGGCTGCAAAAGTCGCTATTTCTTACAATAAACAGCACTGATGTGCATACCATTGAGTCCAAAACAAGACTGAGGGAAAAGGGAAAAAGGGCAGGCTTTTAAAGGGGAAGACAGGAAGTGAGGTCATAAGGATCGGGCACATGTTCTTCAATCATTGGATCAAGCCCGGACGTGACATCAGAAGGGCCAGAGTTGGTAAGGTCTCCTTCCATTGGCTCGGTCCCGGAAGTGACGTCAAGAGAGCCAGGTGGAATCTCCCGGGAATGGTCTACAGGAAAGGGAGAAAAAGAGTCAGTGCACTCTGCCACATCCCGGCATGCCTCAGAACCGCCGACACTCAAGCCCTTTAGCTGCCTCCCATGCGCATGTGTGTGACAAGATATATATATATATATTGTGGGGTACAGCCCGGACACAGACAGGCAGACATGTTCTTTCTCCACACACGTGTTTATTTACAGCTTATTTACAGTGCACAACCCAGTGCCGCAGCACCAATCACCCTTTAAAGTCCTGGCCACACAACAATGCCTTGCTCAGTCCTTCTGACCGCCTCTACTCCTCTCCTCCGAGCTCCGTCCTCTTCCACCCGACTCTTGCTGTCGACTGGAGGGAGGCGGTCCCTTTTATCCGCTCCCGGGTGAACTCCAGGTGCTCCCCGACAATCTTCCGCTGACACGCCCCAATGTGGCGGAAGTGCCGGCTGTTCTCCCGGAAGCTCTCCGGCTGTCCCTGCTTCTCTTCCCCCAAGCACTTCCTGGTGTGGAGGAAGTACTGGGGTCCAGGGTTCCCAAGGCATTGGGGCGCCTCCTGGCGGTGACCACGAGGCCCTACAGGGTGGGGCTTCCATGCCCTGCAGCTGTGGCCCCCAATGCAACCAGGAAGGCGGCCTCCACGTGATCCCAGCTGGGCGTTTGCCCACTTCCGGTCCTCCAAGGCATCCCGGCCGGGTCGTGGCCCCTGGCATCCTTGACAATATATATATATATATATATATATATATATATATATATATATTGTAAAATAAGAGAAAGACACAGCGTAAAGGTTTGGGGTTTCCGGCCCCATATACTGTAAACAAATTTTCAAAAATCAGGTCAAAATATATAAACATAAATTGTTCACATGCGCGACGCCGTTATTGGCGTCGGCGGCCATTTTATAAAGGAGGAGCCGGAAGTGGAGGAATGCTGGGAAGGAACCGTGAGGGAAGATGGGATCGATGACGTCAGGAACAATGGCGGAGGAAGGGCGGAAGTAACGTACTGCGGGCTTATGATGGCGGAGCGTCTTTTGTTCTGTAAGAAAGCAAAGGAGAAAGGTTAGTACCCCGCCACTCCCTGCCGGCGAATCCCTTCCGAAGCGTGCTAGGGTCCGTCCGCGATCTCCTACTCGCGCGTGCGTGACACAACCCCCCCCCCCTCAGCCCAAGACCGTCAGGTCGGGCGGACCTAACCGAGAGGTCGTGGATGCGAGAGAGGGCATCGGCGTTGGCCTGAAGGTTGCCGCGCCAATAAGTGACAGTGAACTTATACGGCTGTAAGTCCAGGAACCACCTGGTGACCCGCGGATTCGACTCCTTGTGCAGGGACATCCACTGAAGCGCAGCGTGATCAGTCACCAGAGTGAATTCGCGGCCCAACAGGTAGTAACGGAGATGGGTCACTGCCCACTTAATGGCCAAGGCTTCCCTCTCCACCGCCGCATACCTGGTCTCTCGGTCCAGCAGTTTCCGGCTTAAGTACATTATGGGGTGTTTGACACCATCGACGCTTTGTCTCAGCACGGCCCCCAGGCCTGTGTCCGAAGCGTCGGTCTGGAGAATAAAAGGGAGCCCAAAATCGGGTGTCTTTAATACAGGTGCCGACGTAAGGGCCTTTTTCAGGTCACTGAATGCGTGTTCTGCTTTGTCGTTCCATACCACGTGTAAGGGATCGCCTTTTTTTGTTAAACAGGTCAAGGGCGCTGCCCTTTCGGAGAAACGGGGTACGAACCAGCGGTAGTACCCCGCCAGCCCCAAGAAAGCCTGCACCTGTCTCTTGGTATTTGGACGGGGCCATTCCACGATGGCTTTGATTTTTGAACATTGCGGCCTCACCTGCCCTCGTCCCACTAGGTAGCCTAAATACTTGGCCTCCTTCAAGCCAAAAAAACACTTGCAAGGGTTAATACGGAGACCGGCTTTAGCTAGTGTCATGAGGACAGCAGAGACCTGCAATTGATGCTCCTCCCAGGTGCCAGAATAGATGACCACGTCATCCAGGTAGGCGGCACTATAGGACTGGTGGGGCTTCAGCACTCTATCCACCAGACGTTGGAAGGTCAGCGGGGCGCCGTGCAGCCCAAATGGGAGGACCTTGTATTGCCAATGTCCGCTAGGGGTGCTAAAGGCTGTTTGCAGATGCCGTTAAAGGAATTTGCCAATATCCTTTCGTCATATCAAGAGTAGTCAAGTATCAAGCCGTACCCAGCCGTTCAAGTAGGTCATCAATGCTGGGCTTCGGGTAGGCATCGAATTTGGAGACCTGATTCAGACGTCTGAAGTCATTACAGAACCTCCAGAAGCCGTCCGGCTTGGAAATGAGGACGATAGGACTGGACCAGGGACTATGGCTCTCCTCGATAATGTCCATATCCAACATACGTTGCACCTCTAGTTCCACTTCAGCGCGTTTTGCCTCCGGGAGTCTATAGGGCCTCTCCCGGACGATTACTCCGGGGTCTGTGACTATATCGTGCACAATCAGCGAGGTCCGGCCTGGCGTCTCGCTCACTACTTCGGGTATGGCGTGGATTGCATGGGTTATCTCCCGCCGCTGTAGGGGTGTTAGCTCGTCGCCAAGGTTAAGGGCAGACACGCTAGAGAACAGGGAGAGGGATCTACGTGTGTTGGGAGACTCCTCCCTGTCCTTCCAAGGTTTTAATAAATCCTCCTCCTCTCCTCTCTCTCGTCTCCCTCACACCAGCCACGATTCTTTTCAAAGGTAAAGTGCAGGTTAATTTGTATTATGTATTTTTACTTTATATTTTGTATTAATCATTTTTATATGAATAGTTTTGGGTTGTGGAACAAATCATCTGAGTTTCCATTATTTCTTATGGGAAAATTCACTTTGATATACGAGTGCTTTGGATTACAAGCACATTTCCGGAACGAACTATGCTTGTAATCCAAGGTTCCACTGTATATATAAAATCCTAAGCCTAAAAGTGCAACAATTTTATGTGACGTTTTTGGTCACACTTTAAATCAAGCTTATTTTAAAACTTAAATACTGTATATATGTTTTGGTATCATTCTTTTCAGAGGTTATCAAACTTAAATGTGAACTTGTTAGATTTTCGGAATCTGATACCGTTTCTAAAGTATAAACTAAAATATCAAGAAAGTTCTGTTTTTTATTATCAAGAAAGTCGTGGTTTTTATTTTTGATTGAGTAAACTTTCTTTCACAGGAACAAACTATTAAAAAAAAGATCTGTTCATAACACCAATGTTTGCATTTAGGTGACTTAGCTGAAGGTCGAGTTACGATGACCCACTGCATACCACTTTAGTTTTCACGTGATTTTTCCTGTTATTTAAACAAGTCAGTTTTTAAAAAAAGTTTTTTTTATCTATAAGAATGTCAGTTAAAATGAATTAATCATTTATGTAGTCTCTTATAAATACTCATCAAACATAGTGGATCTCAGTTTAACGGGAATACTCTAATCGGTAAGAGAGTAAATATTTTAATCTCATTTCATGATTTTTACTCCGTTAAATAATAATTAATTTTTCTTTTACATATTTGATTTGATTTTGACTCTAATAAATAATAATATTTCTTTTGTTCATTTACAGATTTTACTAATTTTCTGGCCACAACTGGGGGTTGGACACTGAAGGCACGGGGGGTTTGCCGCCCCCTAGTATAATATAATAGTGCAATAGAAATATTACAATTACAGAGCAGAATATTCATCGGTAGATGATATCACATAATATGATTTGGATTTATTCAAAGTCCTGGAGACCTCCCACTATTGGCCATTCCACAGCTTAGTCAGTACTGGGCCAGCCAATCTGATGAAAGGAACCTTCAACCCGACGATTCCTGTGATTCTCCATCAGAGATGAGTTTACCTTAGGCAGGCAGAACAACTTGTTAGGTGGGCAGTTCACTTCAGTTCACTCCATGAAAAACTAGAACTCAAACCAAACCAAATATAGTGGTCGCTGAGAGGAGAGCATAGAGGTAGAAAAGTCGTCTTACAATGCTTTCTAAAGAAGTGTATCTTCAACCCTATCAATAGTGACATCAAGGGCCTTTTAAATCAGAAGAAAAGGGCTTTTAAAGGCGGTGATCAGCATGAGCTCAAGCGCGTGCAGAAGGAACTCCAAGTCCAGCTCAGGGCGGCGAAGGAGCAGTACAGGAGAAAGCTGGAGCAGAAGTTGCAGAATAACAGCATGCAGGAAGTGTGGGATGGGATGAAGATCATCACTGGCTGCAGCTCGAAGTGGGGTGCCACCATCGAGAGAGACGTGGAGAGAGCAAACCTGATGAACAACTTCTTTAACAGGTTTGACCCCCCTAACCCACTATCACCTCAGAGTACTGCATCCTCCACCCATCCTTCTGCTGATACCAGCATAGGAGAGACATCCCCACCCACAATTACAGCAGCACAGGTAAGCAGAGAGCTGAGAAGACTTTGTGCCAGCAAAGCAGCAGGTCCAGATGGAGTATCGCTATGACTGCTGAAGACCTGTGCGTTGGAGCTGGGGAGTCCTCTACAGCGCATCTTCAACCTGAGCCTGGAACAGGGGAGAGTCCTGAGGCTTTGGAAAACATCTTATATCACCCCAGTCCCAAAGGTATCATGTCCTAGTGTGCTGAATGACTTCCGGCCTGTCGCCCTGACGTCACATGTGATGAAGACCATGGAGCGGCTGCTGCTTCACCACCTGAGACCACAGGTCCGCCACGCCCTCGATCCTCTGCAGTTTGCATACCAGGAGAAAGTGGGAGCGGAGGATGCCATCATCTATATGCTACACCGATCCCTCTCCCACCTGGACAGAGGCAGCGGTGCTGTAAGAATTATGTTTTTGGACTTCTCTAGCGCCTTCAACACCATCCAACCTCTGCTCCTTAGAGACAAGCTGACTGAGATGGGAGTAGACTCAAACCTGGTGGCATGGATCGTGGACTATCTTACAGACAGACCTCAGTATGTGCGTCTTAGGAACTGCAGGTCTGACATTGTGGTCAGCAACACAGGAGCACCACAGGAGACTGTACTTTCTCCGGTCCTGTTCAGCCTATATACATCAGACTTCCAATACGATTCGGAGTCCTACCACGTGCAAATATTCGTTGACGACACTGCTATTGTGGGCTGCATCAGGACTGGGCAGGAGGAGGAGTACAGGAAGCTAATCAAAGACTTTGTTAAATGGTGTGACTCAAACCACTTACACCTGAACACCAGCAAGACCAAGGAACTGGTGGTGGATTTTAGTAGGCCCAGGCCCCTCATGGACCCCGTGATCATCAGAGGTGACTGTGTGCAGAGGGTACAGACCTATAAATACCTGGGACTGCAGCTCGATGATAAATTGGACTGGTCTGCCAATACTGATGCTCTGTGTAGGAAAGGTCAGAGCCGACTATACTTCCTTAGAAGGTTGGCTTCCTTCAACACCTGCAATAAGATGCTACAGATGTTCTATCAGACGGTTGTGGCGAGTGCCCTCTTCTACGCAGTGGTGTGCTGGGGAGGTTGCATAAAGATGAAGGACGTCTCACGCCTGGACAAACTGGTGAGGAAGGCAGGCTCTATGGTAGACATGGAGCTGGACAGTTTAACATCTGTGGCAGAGTGACGGGCACTAAGCAAACTCCTGTCAATCATGAAGAATCCACTGCATCCACTAAAAAGTGTCATCTCCAGGCAAAGGAGCAGCTTCAGCGACAGACTGCTGTCACCGTCCTGCTCCACTGACAGACTGAGGAGATCGTTCCTCCCCCACACTATACGACTCTTCAATTCCACCCGGGGGGAGTAAATGCTAACATTATTCAAAGTTATTGTCTGTTTTTACATGCATTTTTATTACTCTTTAATATTGTTTTTTGTATCAGTATACTGCTGCTGGATTATGTGAATTTCCCCTTGGGATTAATAAAGTATCTATCTATCTATCTATCTATCTAGAAGTTGGAATGATTGTACAGTAGTAAGCACATTCCAAGCAAAGACTGAGAAGCACCATCAAGTTTCAGCTTGGATGGAGAACCAACGGATAATCTGAAACAGAATGGAGACTTCTTATAAGGACAATATGGAGAAAGCTGAATATGCAAGGTATTGAGGAGAACAGCAAAGCATGGGATCTAGACAGTAGTTTGGAATTGTATCCCTGAGTCAATTTTAGGTTAATGGATAAAGTGGTGCAGAAGAGTCGTTTAGTTGAACACACAAGTCAGGCCTCTGTATTCTGAAGGAGCTGGTGAGGCCAGGTTGGCAGTCGGCTCATGCATTGTGCTCAGTGCTACCACGATAGGCACAGGGTCTCCACAACCCTGTAGGAAACTGGAGCAGGAAATGGAAACCGAGCACATACAGGCTGTTAAGAAACGTCACCCAACCCAACAGGAACTTCTCCTTAGAGTTTTAGTACAGACTTCAAATAAAATGAAAGTTTCAGAAAAGCGAATTATCAGCCTCTTATATTCAAATGAAAAGCACAAGCCATACAAGCTGATTGCGCGCATTCACACCAAAGCCAATTAAGAGCAATTAGGGAGGTGCACAAAGGAGGCCGTGGATAAAAAGGAAGTGATTGCCAACCATCCTGCTGTCAGATGATTCTAATCAGCTTTCAAAGGCTGCCTTTTCACACGAGTGAGGCTGAAGCCCATGAACTCCAATTTGGGGCCCAAATTGGGGAGTGATGTTAGAACAATGGTGTCAGGCCAGACCAACTGATGATCAATAAGTTAGAAATCAGTCTCACAGGTGAAGCATTCTGCATGAGAAATGATTGAAGCTCTCCATGGAGAAGGTCAATTTTGTGAACCTTTTGCTACACAGAGAAGCGTTTTGGATTTTTAAAGTAAAAACGGCTAGATCAGGCGCAATGAATGATTTAAGCAAACTAGCAATGAATACTGATGAAGTAGATATGTTACAAGGAACTACTTTGTTACAAGAAACTTTGTTAAAGCTAAAATGGACTGAACAGGGATAGTTGGTTACACTTTGAAAGTAATAAAAGTATGCAATGAGCAAAAAAATAAAACTTAGTCAGAATGAAGCAAAACAACATTTATTTAAAAAATGATCTAGTGTTGATTGTTTGGATTTTTGTTTTCTTTCATTTAATAACTGTGCATATGGATTAATGTGAAGTAATTTTGCAGGAAATTCCGTTGCCGCTTGCAGCCTCACCCGTTAATTTAAAACTGTGTGAATTCGAACCCTTTAAAACCATTTGGACAAACCACGAGGCACCACAATGCTTTCTGTACTTTCTTCAGTTTCTTTTGATTTCAAATGAATAAAAAAACTTTTGTTGAATTATTATTTGAGACAGAGGCGACATACAGTATCATCAGACCAAAGACTTTGCATTTTCTCCATGTTCTTCTGCTACGGTACTGTGTGTGTGAGTTAATTTTGATGCAGTGACGTCAGTACAATTTTGTTCATACTTTTTAATGTTGTCTGATTGATGTAAGATAGTTTATAGAGTTGATTGTGTCAGCCTCATAGATGCTGCTGCATTGCACTTTGTAATAATCTTTAATTTTGTTTTGAATAATATTGCTTCTCTCTTTCATGATTCTGAGATACTACACAAATCAAAAATAATAATTATTATTTAGAATAATGTTGAAACTAACCTTATCGACTTTCCTATGTTGTGTGAAACATTAAATATATCAGAGTACATAACGATCTGCTGGGACGCAGTTCGCCGTGCGTAATTTACACATTAAACACTCGTTATGTATACGGTACATTGCGACTTTATCCTCTGAACGACGCCACACATATATAGCAATACCCGAACGTTAACTTTGTTGCACCAAAACTTCGCAGCGACAGGATTTGTTAAGGGACAAATCACTGTAAGTGAATCAGGTTTTGTTTTTCAGTATGTTGTGTCTTTTATATACTTCTAGCTGTGTAAGCTCCTGCTGTAAAAAGCCAGGGCTCCTAGAAACTATTGAAATCGTCATTAAAAAAATTGAAATGCAGAGTCGGCGGTTTCGTTTTGTGGACGTGCTCGCCTCACTTGTCTATCAGCGGCTAAGTGAGTTTCTCCCTCATTTGTCTTTCCTCTGTGGTTTCTCTTTGATGACGGAGTCGCTTTCTTTCAGCTTCATGCTGTAGTCTTGTATGTCTTTCTTTTTCTGACTCGTTAACTTGGGGCCACCTTGCCGTCTCTTTGAGCTTCATGCTGTAGCCTCGCACTTCTGAGCCAGACAAACTGACCCACATACTTCCACACGTAGACGTTTATAAATAAGACTAGCTGTTCCCTGTGGCTCCGCCTGCGTAGTATTGAAACAGGTCAGACTTTAAAAATTAATAAAAAAAATGTAATAATTTGGATTGAGAAGAATTTATATTGATAGCTTTTGTATCTGAGGGCCTCTTGATACACAATATTTTTGGTTTTGCTATCATGGGCGAGAATGTAGCTGTGATCTCTTTGCCAAAAATGTAAAAAGTTGGCAAGGTATGTCTGGCCAAGCGGAAGGTAGGTACGCTCCAACATCAGACATTGGCACTGTATTTGTTCGTGTTCAGCTCTGATGGGAGAGCGTCCCCAAGTGGGGAGAAGAGCACATGGCCATGATATCTCTGCCAATAAGCAGGTACCTTCTAAAACACAAGTAGATGTGATCTCTCTCTGAAAAATGTCAAACATTACTCTTCAACAATTGGTAGATGATAACGTCTGCTGAACAAAAAGGTATCGCTAGCTACAGTAAGTGGAGGCAAGGTACACGTGGTGAGAGAAGAACGACTCAAACAGAGGCTGGTGCGTGAGTGAGGAGGGACCTATCCAGCTCCCTACTCCTGAGGTCCTGCCTCCCTCTTCCCCTTGGCCCAAAGCCTGTCTCTCTCAGATTCGCGAGAATAAATTGGTGTCGCAAACGAACTATAATACTGATGAGAGAAGTCACAAAATCAGCCGGAATATTCAAGCAAATTATAGAAAAAAACCCGATCAAAATCCGTTAAGTAGTTCTCTCATTCACTATCTTAGTGGAGGTACGATACGCCCCAAGGCTGGTGTGTGAGTGAGGAGGGCCCCACCCTCCTCCCCTCGGCCCTCGGCATCTCTCTTGGATCCGCGCAAATAAATCGGTTCCGCAGGCGAACTATTATACTTAGCACGATGAGAGAAGTCGCAAAATCAACAGAATGTTCAAACTAATTATAGAAAAAAAACAGATCGTTAAGTAGTTCTCTCATGAAAAGCGGACAGATGTACAGACAGACAGACAGGCAGGCGTTGGATTTTAAATATATAGAGATGAACACTTTAAGAGTAAACTTGAAAATGAAGCCATTCTGATTGGATTCTTCTTTAATTTTCTGTGAACTTTTCCAAAGTGATCATGGTCTAATGCATGGATATGTATGAGGGAAGTGTGACAGTGGTGAGGTCTGCAGTAGGAGTGACGGATGCATTCAAGTTGGAGGTGGGTTTTTAACTGAAGAAGTCCATTTTATTAGATTGTGCGGATTTGTTTTGGTACATTCTTTGTTATTTATTTATTAAGATTCTTACCTAATCATATTTGGGTTTTTTTTCTTGCAACTTTTTCTTTGAGCAACCTTCATCCTGGCTGTGATGTTAATCTGCATCCAGCCCTGGAAGCAGGTCCTCCAACTTGGGTGTTGATGGCAGAATTGGCACTCCAGCCACCATAAATAAAACCTCTTCCAGTGTGGTGCTGAGATATCACCCGCTGTATTTGAGTCCAAATCCAGGTGGTTCATCATGTAGTGGGTGCGGCAACGTGCTGTCAGTGCATACTCTCAACCCCTCTCTCGTAAAGCACTGCATTCTTTGCATGAAACTGTGTAATATAAATAAATGTTGTTATTTCTAGATAATTTTTTTATTACCAATTGAATTCTTTTTTATGTTATCTTTTTTGTATGGGCAATGGCTGCACTGCAAAAAATGAAATCTAAGCAAGTGAAAAGTATTTATATCATGACATTCAATCTTGTTTTCCTCATTGTAAGAATTATTGACTTCTCAAACAGTTTGCATTTATGATTATTTAGCTTACTTTAAGAAAATTTATCACATAAATTTTGCTTACCCCATTGGCAGATTTTTTTGCTAAATAAAAGCATAATAACTCCCATTTAAAGTTTTTTTGTCTAGTTTCTGAATACTGTATATACTCGCAGATAAGTTCTCCTGTGGATAAGTCGGGACTTGATTTTACAGTATAATTTCTGGTATTTTATAATGTCACTCGTATAAGTCGAATGCAGAAAACTCACGCTATTGGTCTAAGAGATTATGATATGCTAACACCCACTTGAGAGAGTAACCACGGAGCACACTGCCTTTTTTTCTATGTGGGTGCGGCAATGCGCTGTATCAGCGTGTGCTCCTAACCTCTCTCTGTCTCTCTCTCTCTCTCTCTCTTTATTGTGCCTACGTGACCAGACATTAATACCCGAATTATTCCAAAGTGACATTTGCACTGATTTATGTTTTTTGTGTCTCACACCCTCATACACCTTTATTGTAAGAGCATCCCTTATCTACGATGGAGCGTTTGATCAGAAGAAAATATGAAGCTGCTTTTAAATTAAATGTCGTTGAAGTAGCGAAAGAAAATCGATGTGTCTGAGAAACTAATGCGAGATTGGAGTTGGGGTTTGATTTTATGATCGATTTTTTGGGTTTCAAGACCCGACTTATATGCGAGTATATATGGTATATATTTTTTGCAGTGTGCCACTACTTTCGTTGTTTGTTTTCTTGGCAATATTTCCCACAATTCATTGGGGTAGTGTGATGATGATGTCATCAATGCAACTATTTAAAGTTTGCTCTTTTTAGTTTATAATTCATCTGAGAAAATTTGGATCAAGACATCTGATTATTGATTCTTTGAACTGTCTGGCCAGACCTTTGGCAGTAATTTCAGTTTTGCCCTTTCCGTTTTGACCAAAGATAGGATTTCATTCTGGTTAGCAAACTTTGTGCGTCACTAATAGTCTTTTTTCCTCCAGTCAGGCAGTGCTGAAATATTAGATGCAAGAACTGTTAATGATTTAAAAAAAACTAAAGGTTTGATTATGTAAGTAAATAAAATAAGAACATAGTGGAATCCAGATCAGAACTGAAATCTGAGGGCTTGGAAGCCTTCGCCCCATGCCCCCTCTAAATGGTAAGGGCCCATAACCATGACAAGAAGAAAATTTATCTAACAACATTCTGATACAGCCTAACACAAACCCTCATATATATATTACAAAATGCAATTTAATAGTTCTGCGGTGGGCTAGCGCCCTGCCTGGGGTTTGTTTCCTGCCTTGCGGCCTGTGTTGGCTGGGATTGGCTCCAGCAGACCCCTGTGACCCTGTAGTTAGGATATAGCGGATTGGATAATGGATGGATGGAATTTAATAGTTTAAAAAGGACACATGTGAATTATTTAAACACATCAAGTCGGCACCAGGCTATTCCACCCCATACTATCCCATTGGTAAGCACACATAAGATGTGTTAGAGCGCACAAAACGATGAGACAGAGTTCTCTTTACTTCATCTTTGATTCTGTTCACACACTTATTTTCTTCAAGTCAACTGACAAGTCTACCTGGTCAAACCTGCAATGACAAAGTCCACAAAGAAGACCGCAGTCACGAAGTAGAGTAGAGCGAGACAGATCATCCAATGAAGAAGGCAACAGTGAGAGTAACACAGAAAACGGTGAGGTGGATGAAGATGAAAACTGTACGGAGGAGAGCAAGGCACATGAACGTACAGCAATTGATGAGTGTCAATGGCTCATCATAATTTAAGGTGGTGATCATGTTAACTTAGCACTATTGTTCAGGCTTAACACTAGGATCCCTGAAGCCTACGAAAAAGTCCACTTTAAATTCCTTAGCACCACTCCATCAGCGTCTTTTGTTTTGTAAATGTGTCGATCAGCACAAGCAGCCAGCTGTCCCATCCCTGCCTTGACGGAGCTCAAGACTTCTAACTCAAGCCAAGGCTCCTTATCTGTGTTTGAGGTGCCCGGAGTTGTATAAGATAAATAATACAGTATATCGTTATTTGGAGTTCATGCATTTCATGTGTATTCCATGTCGACAAAAATCTGGGTAAGTGTAGGCTGACAGGAATTGCAAGAAATGCAAGAAATGCTGAACACATACACTAAACTCTTTAGGATAGGCACTGTTGCCAAAAACAGCTGTTGCAGCTTTAAAAAAAAACAACCCTAAGAACAAACTGTAAATATTGCAGTTGAGACAATGAGACTGACCTTATAGAAAGTAATGAAACAGCTAATATCGCTGCTTTTAACAGCATTGTTGGACAACAGCAACATGGACGTGAGTAACAATGTGGAGGATAACCAGGCCATGGCAGGAGATAAGTCACACAACAACACTAATATGAATGAGGCCCTCTACACGTTCTTTTATTCAATTTGGTACAAATATTTAAGCCCAAAATACACAGTTACATATCACCTTCATGCTACAGAGTGGAATTAGCTCCTTCTACTTTTGGCAGCACCCATTTAGGGGTCGCCACAGCGGATCATCTGTCTCTATCAATCCCCATCTTTTACATCATGTTCTGCACACTGACTGCCTTCACGTACTCCCTCACCACATCCATAAACCTCTTCTTTGGCCTTATTCTTTTCCTCTTGCCTGACAGTTCCATCCTCAACATTCGTTTCCCGATGTACCCCTCATCTCTCCTCTCCACGTGTCCAGGCCATCTCAATCTAGCCCCTCTCTCACACACTTGGTCACCAACCTGTCGCACTTGTATTGTCCCTCTAATATACTCATTCCTAATCCTGTCTTCCCTCATTACTCCGAACTAAAAATCGCAGCACCTTCAACTCTGCCACTTCCAGCTCTGCCTCCTGTCTTTTTGTTAGAGCCTCCTCCTCCAAACCATACCACCCAGCTGGCCTTACTACCATTTTATAGATCTTCCTTATCACTCTTGCAGTTACTCTTCTATCACAGATCACTCCTGCCTCTCTTCTCCACCCAGTCCATCCTGACTGCACTCTCTTCTTCACCTCTCTGCTGCACTCTCTGTTGCTTTGGACTACTGAACTTTGTCTACCTTCACCACCTCAGTTCCTTGCAATCATGCACTTCCAACACTTTTCTTTTCAATCACGGATCTTAAAATGTTTAATTGATTTTCATTAACTGCACTATCAGAAGATCAGATTAGAAGATTAGATTAGTTGTCACATACACTGTGAGAGCATAGTGAAATTCTGGCACCACAGTAGTGGTGGTGAATGGGGGGCAAGAAAATATATACATGCAATAAAACAATAAGATTGTGAATAAATAGATATACATACAATAAATAAGTGTAGTAGAAGAATGGCCTAATGTACAAAGTGCGTTTCAGACGTATACAGACATACCGATTGTATTAAACAGCTGAAAGAAAAAGAAAAAAAATCAGACGGCAGCACACATGTAACATAGAGTTGAATTAGATATAAACCAACAGGTGGGTACAGTACAGATCAGGGGTCACTTAGCATTCAGTGACCTTATGGTTTAGGGGGAGAAGCGGGTGGAGTGTGTAATGAGGCGCAGTTAGCGTTACCAGAAGGAAGAAGTGAAAACTGGAGTTGGATGACTGGCATCAGGGATGATGGATTTAGTTTTCCTCAGACACCAGGTAGAGTAAATGGTATGAAGCTGTGGAAGGTCAGTTCTGGTGATTTTAGAAGCAGTATGGGCCTTTTCTTTGAAGGAGCTTACAATCCTGACAAGTCGGGTTATCATACCACACTGTCGGGTTACTTTCCATAGCATAGCAGTAGAAGTTCACCAGAATTTTGTTTCCCATCCCAAAGCTCTTCAGCCTCCACTGGTAAAAAAAAGAGCCTTTAATGATCCTTTTTGTGAGGATGCAGGTGGTGTTGACAGATCATGAATGGCAGTGAGACATCTGGACACCCAGGAAGTTGAAGCTGTTAACTGTCTGGACATTAATGTGGAGTGGAGCGTGACTGCCTTTGTTCTCCCTGAAGTCAACAATGACTTCCTTTGTTCTGCTGACATTCAGAGAGAGGTTTTTGTCATGGCACCATACAGTCAGGTCTTTTACGTCCCTCCTTTAGGCAGCCTCAGCATTGCTATGGTGGTGTCATCTACATATTTGATGAGGCTGTTGTCCTTGTTCTTTGCCACACAGTCGTAGGTGAAGGGGCTGCATTGCAGTGGGCCGAGGTAGTAGTGTTGTGGAACACCGATGTTGATGAACAGCGTGGACGAGTTCCTGTTGCTCGTCCTCACTGACTGAGGCCTATTTGTCAGGAAGTCAAACACCCAGCATCAGATGAGGTTGCTCAGACCAAAGCTGGAGGGCAAAATGGTGTCAAAGGCAGAGGTATAGTCAATAAACAACATCCAAGAAAGTTGAATTGTTGTATATGTCATGTTGCTTTTATCAATTTGTTTGTTACATTCATAATGCACAAATGAACAAAAAAGGAACAGAAAGTTGACCCAATGTGAAGAGTTGGAGGTCTGTGACGATGTGGGTTCTGCTCCATGCTCCTATCTGGCTTCTGGGGAGCTCTCGAACCCAACACTGTCGGTAATGTCACCAGATGAGCTGGACAGTGAAGACACAACGAAGCAAGGGGATGGTGCAAAAAAGTGCTAAAGTGCTTTTATTAAAAACAAACCAAAAGCAAAAGTGTTCAAATAAATAGTGCAGTGCTCAAATGTCCATAAATAAATAATCCATAAAAAGATAAAATCCCAAACTGTTAACACAAAGATTAAACGAGACAAAAACAGCAGCAGACATTGGGGTCACACCAGACAAGCACAGCTCCTTCCCAGTCTCTTCAGCTCACCCATAGTTTGCTCAGCCAATGAGACTTTTCACCACCATGATCCTCTCTCTACCGACCTCCATCTTAGCTGCCTCCGCTGGCGTCTGCTAGACCACTCAGGGTCGGTTGTCCTCCCGTCTTCCTTCTTGCACACGTGGTCATCCCTCAGATCCCTAGGATGGACTCCTCTTCGATCGTTCCCACTCTCCCAATCCGTCCCTTGAGCACCGATCACTTGCTCTATCCGGGACCCCTGACCGCACTGACCTTCCTTTTACTCCGCTGGTTGGCTCGTCCACTCTCTTGCACATCCCCCAATTCTGCTCTCTCGCTTTCCAGTCTTTTACCGTTCTCTTCTCCCCATTCTGTCTCGCGCTTCTATTATATATTACGGGGACGTGTGGCAATGAGCAGCTCCTGGCTTCAATCACGGATGCACCCGGGAACTGCTCCGGTCACACTACCACACCCCCTCTTTAAGCTGTGGGTAATGAAGTCGTAGCTCCTGTTTGAAAACAAAGTTGGTTTTCTTGAAACCTTTGGAATCAGCATAGAGATCAGGGGCTTAAGCCACTGAAGCATCTCACCTTCCATCTCACGACCCCAATGTCCATTTTTAAATCCATCCTGTGTTTATGTCAGTTAGGGCAGCAGTGCCTTCCCCGTTCAATTAATTACTGAATTACTGTAGTTCAAACACCATTTAGCTGCAGGTTCATGACATTGGTTCTTTACAATAATAATCTGCAGATAATATTCATCCATCCATCATCCAACCCGCCATATCCTAACTACAGGGTCACGGGGGTCTGCTGGAGTCAATCCCAGCCAACACAGGGTGCAAGGCAGGAAACAAACCCCTGGCAGGGCGCCAGCCCACCGCAGGCAGATAATATTGTTCAATCAATTCAGTCACATATATGATTATATAAGTGTGCTTTACTTCCATTTATTTCCAGAGATGTGACTCTATTTACCTAACTCACCAGGAGGGGGCGCTGTTGTGTGAGCTGTTTTGCCCGAGCGGTCTGCCCAGAGTCTGATTCACTTGCATTGGCCATCGAAGCGGCTGTCAGATGAGCAAAAGAGGAAAATACCCAAAACATACAAGTACAAGAAACCGCTCTCAAAGTTAAGTTGAAATTTAAACAGTAAACCAATTCCTAGTTCAAGCCACACGGAACATTTTTCCATTTAAAGATGGGGGAGTTTGCAGATTTGCCAATGCCTTTCAATGGGAAATTTTGAAAATGTAATAAATGTGATCTGTTCAAAATATCTGAATGAAATTTGAACTGTCACAACAAATTTCCTTGATAAATAAGAATGAGTTGTTTCATATGGACGGACAGACAGACAGACATGGGCTTTCACAATAGGTGCATCATACATTATATGCAAATCTTCTTCTTCTTTCGGCTTCTCCCGTTTGGGATCGCCACAGCAGATCATCTTCTTCCATATCTTTCTGTCCTCTGCATCTTGTTCTGTTACACCCATCACCTGCATGTCAAATCATGAAATCACTCCATTAGCTGCAGTTTTTGTTAAAGAGAGAGATTACAGGAGAACTGCTAGAGTCATTCAAGCTAACAGAAAGACAACGAACACTCCAATAACAACTCCGTACTGCAGCGGTGAAAGATCGACATCTCAGAATTCACAAGGCATTAAAGCTTGAATTATATAGGCCTAAAAATTATCTGAAAAAAATGTATTTATTTATTTTACTGTTGTGAGGCTGTCTGTTCTTTTCACACTCTTGTTGGTCCAATCCACAAATTCTTAAAGATGTGTGTGTAACGCTAAATGGTGGCTCAGTCTAAAAATGATTATGAAGATGGATTGACATACCGCCCAGAGGTTACTCCTGCTTTGTACCTGATCCTGCCTGGATTACACCGGTCAAATAATGAATGATGGGTATTTACCAAGTGTTTATTTCACTTTAGAACTTTTTCATGTCTTCTGTATTTTCCTCTGTTTTAAGGTTTACACTTTTGCTCTTAACCATGTAGTGATTAACATCCTGGGCTTTAAACCTGAAGGTTACTGCTTCCATGCCCACTTGTGGCTAACTGTGTTTCTCTACTTGGGCTGCAGTTGTGAAAATATCTCTTGTAAGAAAATGATGCAAAACAAAAATGAAGTGCTGGGGAACCAAGTGGTGGTTCCTGAATATTTGGTTGCAGAATTTGGGGAAAAAAGCAGATGAAAAAATAGCGACAATCGTCTTCTCACAGACTGAAGGGATGTGGTAGTAGTAGCTCTTCTAAGGCAGCTCTAATGGGAAATCCGGTTTCAAGTGGCCGGAACCAGAAGTAACATCACTGTTCCTCACATCGTCAGTTCTGTGCTGTGAAGAAAAAAGGAATGCAAAGGTATTAAGTAACTGCTAACCGTCCACTCGATGGGGAATTACCAGCAGATGAGCTCTGAAGTTGTTTCCCAATCACTCGTGTGTGACGCTGTAAACACTTTCAGTGAATCCTAATCTTGTGTGCCACTTTGAGTAGAGGTGTCAACCAAATGTTATATATAATACGCTACCGTGGCTGTCCGTTTGTCTGTCCAGGATTTTAAATCACCTGTAGCTCGCAAACCGTTTGAACTATTGACCTGAAATTTGGTACACATACACTATGTGACGTCTACTATCGCTTTGGGGATGATGATTGACCTCTAAGGTTATTCCTCTTTTTATTTTTATTTTATTTCATTGTAGAATCAACTCTCGGCAGCGGTCAGCAGGGAGGCCATGCAGCATGTGCGTATGGGTGCCACTCTCATCCTCTGCTCCTTAGAGACAAGCTGACAGAGATGGGAGTAGATTCATACCTGTTGGCATGGATCGTGGACTATCTAAAAGACTGACCTCAGTATGTGCGTCTCGGGAGCTGCAGGTCTGACATTGTGGTCAGCAGCACAGGAGTGCCGCAGGGGACTGTACTTTTTCCGGTCCTGTTCAGCCTATATACATCAGACTTCCAATACAACTCAGAGTCCTGCCATGTGCAAAAGTTCGCTGACAACACTGCTATCGTGGGCTGCATCAGGAGTGGGCAGGAGGAGGAGTACAGGAAGCTAATCAAGGAATTTGTTAAATGGTGTGACTCAAACCACTTACACCTGAACACCAGCAAAACCAAGGAACTGGTGGTGGATTTTAGGAGGCCCAGGCCCCTCATGGACCCCGTGATCATCAGAGGAGACTGTGTGCAGAGGGTGCAAACCTATAAATACCTGGGAGTGCAGCTGGATTATGAATTGGACTGGATTGCCAATACTGATGCTCTGTGTAAGAGAGGACAGAGCCGACTATACTTCATAAGAAGGCTGGCGTCCTTCAACATCTGCAATAAGATGCTGCAGATGTTCTATCAGACGGTTGTGGCGAGTGCCGTTTTCTATGAGGTGGAGTGCTGGGGAGGCAGCATAAAGAAGAAGGACGCCTCACGCCTGGACAAACTGGTGAGGAAGGCAGGCTCTATTGTAGGCACGGAGCTGGACAGTTTGACATCCGTGGCAGAGTGACGGGCACTGAGCAGGCTCCTGTCAATATGCGACTCTTCAATTCCACCCGGAATCTATCTATCATCCCTACCACCTTCACCGTCACTTCCTCTACCTCTTCATATCTTAAATCATTCTTGAGGCAGATTGAAGACTTAAGTGCCAGCTTAAGTTACAAAATGAAGGAGAATGTAATTACAACATAAACACTGACTTAATCAGTTTTAACGCAAAAAGATGCCGACGAAAGAAGAGAAGAAGCGGGCTGCTAGGGTGGAGAAAGGAAGAGCTGCTCAGGAAGCAACAAGCGCATCAACCTCTGAGCAAATGACTGCTAAACGTACAGAGAAAGAGGATGAAAACTATGAAGTCAAGTGTATTCACTGCACGTTATCGTGCAGTGTGCCCTTACTGGTATGAAATAATTTCAGTGCTGTCTTCCACAGTATGAGCTTGTTCACATTACGTAGCTTTTGGAGGCACCTGCATTCTGCACAACCAGAAATTCACCAAAGGGTTTGTTCTTATAAACTCTTTCTTCTTCTCTTTCTTGACATATAAGGTCCTCAATCATCCCAAAGGCAGTGGGTCAGGTTGATTAGTATCTCAAGATTGTTTTGATGCACTTTATCGGTATCCTGCAGTAGACTTGCACCTCATTCAGGGATGGTTTGCCAGTCGAGGTTGAGTTTTGCATTGAGAAGAGAATTAAATGGCTATGGGGATTACGGAGAGGTGAGTATCTTCCTGTCACATCCCAAAGATATTCATGTCATTTTAATTAACAACTCTGGATAAGTTTAATTACAGCTTACACTCCTGGCCCTGCAGTAAAGTAAATATGTTTTTAAATCGATCAGTGGTGTCTAAGGCACAGACTAATTCTGCCTTTTACTAAAACAGATTTTTAAGGCACAGCACAAGAAGGATTTTGATGGAATACACTATCTTAGGGTTTTCCATACATTTTTATACTGTGGCCCACCCAAAACACTGTACCATCTGGTCAAGGTCATCCCTAATAATATAAGCCAGATTCTGTGAAGTAGAACATGATCTTGGTTAGAATCTTAAGAAATCTCTACAACTTTATTCATTGTCCCCAGGGACATATTTGGCTTTTTATAAAATGCTTGATAGATAGATAGATAGATAGATAGATAGATAGATAGATAGATAGATAGATAGATAGATAGATAGATAGATAG
>JANRMT010062852.1:29161609-29251883 GCA_026402145.1 Polypterus bichir lapradei | reverse complement strand
TATGCAAATCCAGGTGTCCAAAGCTTGTAGAGACCCTAACCCTAACCCAATAAGGCAATGCTGAGATTGATGTGAAAGGGGCTTCTACAAAGTACTGAATGAGGGAGTTCAATTTTAATTTTAATAAATTTCTAAACGTTTCCAAAAACATGTTTTCACTTTGTTCTTATGGGATACTGAGTTTAGGTTGATGGGCACAAATGGGAAATTTATGCATTTAAAATTAAATTTACAACACAATACTGTAAAGTGTGCAGAAAGTGAAGGGATCTGAATACTTTCTGAATTTCTGAATGTATAATTGTGACATAATGCAGCTCCGTAAATTAAAAACAGTATATGGCATGTACACACAATATATAAAATTAAATATCACAATCAGTTGACTCCTATGGGGAACAAATGCAAGAGGAAACAGGGAAGGGTGGAGTTGTCCACAAATGTAATGTGCCTTTTTGTTTTTCCTTCTAGAGAAGAGGAATGACCTGCCCTTTTGAGACCTCCATATGTAAGTCTCGCCTCAGCTCCAGGCAGCCCTTCTGCATATAAATGACCTTCCCTAATTTCTATTAGCAAGCTGAATAATTAGGAGGTAAATGGAAAGACACTTCCCCTAAATGGAAAGCGAAGGAAAAAGAATGCAACTGGGTAACAATTAACCACAGCAGACTTTTAAATTAAAATGCCATCAAAAAAATGGCAGCAGCATTGTTGTATAAAAAAACGGAATACATGGACGTAAGAAATCTGACCAGTGAGAGGCCATCCTGCCCGTTTGCTTACAGCAGCAGCCTTGATTGGTCAATCCGCTTTGTTAAGCTGTAGCAAAGTGATGAAGCTTTGTTGAAATATCCACCTTGTTATACGTATATCACATATCAGTATAATATGCAATAGAAAAGTTAATATGGAGTACATTTTTACTATGGCGTGAGATAAACACAGTGGCCTGTAGGGAGCTCTGTAGCACCCAAAACCTCCAGACACAACTTCACAAAACAGTCCTGGGTTAAAAAAAGATGTTTATTTCAGACAATACCTCCACTGGGATTCAGTTTCCTCCATTCTAGAATACACAACAAGCACTAAGCTTCTCCTCCTAGACCTCCCATGTAGTCTCATGCACTGCCTCCTGACTCTGACCTTCTAGTTGGCGGGTGTTTTATCACAAAAATATGAAATTAGTAGGAAATGAAAAAAATCTGTGCTGGAATAATAAGGAGATGAAAAGCAAGCTGCAGATGAAACAACAGAAGAAGCCATATAAAAACTAAAAGCTTTAATGCAGAGGTGTCCAACTCTGGTCCTGGTGGGCCACAGTGGCTGCAGGTTTTCACTCCAACCATCTTCTTAATTAGTGAGCTGTTTTCTGCTGCCAATTTACTTGTTTTGTCTTAGTTTTAATTGACATGACTCAGACCCCTTAATTGATCCTTTTTCCTTAATGAGCAGCCAAACAATAATGAGACACTAAACAAGCCACCACACGACCAGCTAACCTGAAAATAAAGAAAAGTGAAGGTCTCGGTCGTGTTGGTCTGCTCAGGTAGTCTTAGAAAAAACAGAAAGTCAACAGTCTGCTGTGGAAGAATGAGATCAGCAACAGGTCATGATATTCAACAGCAAGAATTGGCTTCTCATAAGAAACTGGTTGGAGTGAAATAGGCTGGAGTTTGAAGTTCCAGTTTAGCTGGTCATCTGTTGGCTCGTTTCACATCTCATTTCTACTTGGCTGTCATTTAATGAAGAAATGAATCAATTCAGAGGACTGAATCCTTAAAAACAGGGCTATTAAAATGAAGGGAAAAGGAGTTAATTAGCAGTGAAAACTGCTCACTAATTAGGAAAAGGGTTAGAATGAAAACCTGTAGCCACTGCGGGCCTCCAGGACCAGAGTTCGACACCCCAGAATAATGAGAACTGTAGGGAGTATGAGAGCCTGGGAGCCACCATTAAAGAGGATATTAGGGAAGCTAAAAGGCAGTTAGAGAGAAATATGGCAGATAAGTCTGTAAGGGAAAAGAAAAATTAAAAAGTGCTTTAAAACTGCTTGCCTGCTAAGCTATGACACCCTGACTTCATTTGTACCTGCAGATTTGGATCAGTAAATGAGATCGTAGATGACATTTAACTTTGTGTTTACATATGAGAAGTCTTATTTCTTATCCTTAGGATGTGTAATTTGTTTAACTAGTTTTGGAGTTCAATACTTAATTCAGAGGTGTGCTTCTGGATAATCCCATTTATCTTAGGCTATATTGAATATTTTAAACTATATTGAAATGTGTTGTGTAAATAAACCTAACTGACAAAAGGAAGCTTTTCTGTTCATTTTTTAGTCTGCTGTGATGTTTTGAAGAAGACATATGTGAGCTCAACCTATAGACGTAAATAAAGGATGGTTGTGTGGCTTAAGACTCTTCTTTATTTAGTATTTTCCTCAATAAAGGCAAAAGATGAAGCAAAGAAATTTTTTCAGTATAATTAATGAATTTACTTAATTACTTACTAACCTATCTACATATTTATTTATTTATTTAAATAGCTTCTGTAAAAATCAAATTTACCCATGAGGACAAATAAAGTTCTATCTATCTATCTATTTTAAAAGTAAAAGAACAATCAAGGAGGAGGTAAGTGTATCATGAATAGTCAAGGAAGATTAAAATACACAATGAAATAGCAGCTGCTATAAATTTGCATTTTTATAAATTTTTACATTTGAAGAAGTGGCTATCCACCCAGAGGTAACAGGGACTACTAAAGAAGTACTGAGTGATTTGGAAATTGTAGAGAGAGAAGTGCTGCTGTGATTAAAAGGCTGAATTCTACTAAATCACCAGGACCAGATCACATTTACCCTTCTGAGCGTAAAGAGGTCAAACCCTTGACACATATTTTTAGGATGTTATTGCATGCTGCAAAAATTCATAAGGACTTCAAAGTAGCAAATATATATAAATATAACTAGGGGGCTCCTCCCCCTGCTCGCTTCGCTCGCCAACCCCCGGGTTTTGTTAACTGGATATACAATTTAAAGAGATTGTTATTTTCATGGAAATCTTTACATCTGCATTATTTTCACTTTTACTTTAAAACTTTAGTAAAAACAATATTTGGAATTAACTTTTCTTCAAGATCACATTGAATTTTAATTCCGTGTTTGGACTTACATCGTGACAACGCAAAGTATAACTGTCCGTGAGCGAATATCGTTTCTTTCTCTATAATAAATAAACCAAATTTTTGAATGTTTGTCCCTGTGATTTGTTAATTGTCATAGCAAAAGCTATCCCAAGGGTAAACTGTAAACGTTTTAATACAAATGGTATATCAAGATCTCCTTTTGTGTCTAATGTTATCTGCGGAAGATGTACTACATTACTTTTCTTGTAACCTATTAAAATTTTACATGTCGACCAAGTTTCAATACAACTAATCTTGTCCTATTGCATAGTCCATCAATCAGACATAAATTACGCAATAACATTACGATACATCCTTCTTTCAACAGTAATTCGGCCGGTGGAAGACCAGACCATGTTAACGGTTGTAGTTATTCTTTGGGTTATTGTAAGTTGATGATTTCATCTTCCACACCATCACCACCAACTGTTTCAGTGTAGTCTATTGATATGCATTTAATCAATTTGCCGTGTAACCGATCAACAATTTTCGCGTTAATTCATTTGACTTCATCGTTTCTCTCTGCCATATTTAGATGAATGGGTGATTCTAAACTGGATCTTTGTAAGTGTTTGTGTGTGTGTGTGTGTATGTGTGTTCATAAGTAAGCCCTTTATTGCACCTGATGACCGTGGTCTTGTTTGAAAATAGTTGTAAGTATGGTGTGACTTGAAAGAATCTTATGGCAAAAGTCTCCGTCTCGCAGGACTTCCTTCCAGAAAGTCTCTTCAAAAACTCATGTCTCGTCCCAAGATTATTTTATTATAATAGAGGGATATATAAAATTGACGATCCAGCTGATCCAAGTAAGTATAGGCCATCATAGGTAAATTAATAGACAGAATTGTTAAGGATAAGATTGAGCAACACATGGCAAGAACAGGAGTTTTACTGAACAGTCAGTGTGGGTTCAGAAGAGGGAAGTCATATTTTACTAACAAAGTGGAATTCTATGAGGAGGTAACAGAAGGACATGATCAAAGTGTCACATACGATGTAATTTACCTTGACTTTCAGAAAGCATTTGATAAAGTCAAACATGAGAGGTTGAGCATCAAAGTAAGAGAACTGGGATTTCAAGGTGATGTTTTTAGATGGGTACAGAATTGGCTCAGACACAGGAAGCAGAGGCTGATGGTGTGAGGAACTTCATCAGAATTGGCCGATGTTAAGAGTGGTGTCCACAGTTCTAGGGCCACTGCTATTTTAATATATATATATATATATATATATATATATATAACAACAAGCTGGTTAAGTTTGCAGATGATATCAAGCTAGGTGGATTGGCAGATAATCTCAAATCTATTGAGTCATTACAGAAGGACTTGGACAACATACAGGCTTGGGAAGATTTGTGACAGATGAAATGTAAAGTAAAAGTTCGAAGGTCTGAAACTTGAAGGTACCCCTTATGAGAAGGACCTGGGAGTTGTGGACTCGTCACTATCAAACTCCATGCACTCTTCAGAAGCCATGAAAAAGGCTAACGGAATGTAAGGTTATATAGCACCATGTGTGGAGTACAAGTCACAGGAGCTTATTTGTAAGTATTGCTCTGCTCAAACGCAAAGGTTAGTTGGTGTAGTCCATTTCAACCAGACACATGACATCAAGAAGTAAAACTGACTGTTACAAAATCAATCAGGGTAAATCAGAACTCACTGTCAGAAACCAAGAACTTGAAGATACTTTTAATAACATGCTAAGGAGGATTTTAGATTCAGGTATGGATATCTGAGGATGCTTTGCACCACTGCTTTACAGTTGACCCCCAATGATATCACATACTGTATAACTGCTACTCGTGTGACGACTGCTGATGAGGTAATTGATTAACATGAAGATGAACTTGCAGTGAAACTTGAGGATTTACTTCACACAAAAAAATACTCAGAATAAGTGATTTTTTGTTTTCCAGTAAAATTTGTACCATTTACTCAAGAATAAAGGTTTTTAGTTCCTGTTTGGAAATGTTTTCATGCGTTAATTCTGCACACATCTGTCTACCTTTCATTTAGCATTCAGTATTTAAGGCCGTTGCTAGGTAACAGCAGAGAGGAGGGGCTGGCAGGGGCAACTTTCCATGTTCTGAGTTGTTCTACGGAGAAAAGGTGGTAACGTGCATAGTGATGTGGTTTAGTGTGTCTTCATGTGGAAAATATGTCACCTGTTTTAAAAAAAAAAATAAGCCCTACGATGACGTAAATGAGAGGAACATGCAGAACTGATTTTACCGGAGTGGTGTGGACTTCTTGCTTTACACAGCTCAATAAAAGAAGACAGATTAACACAGAAGTGTTAATGAAGCTTAGGGGAATACTAATTCTTATTTCTTCTTCTTCTTTTGGCTGATCCTGTTAGGGGTTGCCACAGCGGATCATTTTCTTCTAAATCTTCCTGTCCTCTGCATCTTGTTCTGTAACACCCATCCACCTGCATGTTTCTGCACACCTAACTGTTTTTTGAATTTACTTTTAATTACATTTTCAGTTTTTTTTACAATCTCAGAGAAATAACCAACAGACATCATAAAAGTGACATCATCACAAGTGGCAGGACCGGAAGTGACGCCTTTGAGACTGGAAGTGACGTCTTCAAAGGCGCCGGAACTAGTGGGATTTCCCATGAATGGTCTGCAAGGAACTGAGAGAGACAGCTAGCTCTGCCACCCCCTGGTCTGGTGTAGAACTATAATTACTCAAGCCTCCTACTCACACATGTGTGACATCATCAGACTACACTCAATAACTTATAACTTTTCAGAAAATCTTGCAAATTTGTTGCAAATCAAAACATGAAATTTCTTATTCATGCAGGTATTCTGACCATTAATTCAGTACTTTGTAGAAGCCCCTTTGACAGCAACTAGAGCTATGAGGCTCCTTGGGTAAGCCTCACACTCCAGGTGTGCACACCTGGATTTTGGCAGTGTACCCCATTCTTTCTTTCAGATCTTCTCAGGCTCTATTAGATTTAACAGGAAGCATCTGTAAACTGCCATCTTCAGGTCTCTCTACAAACATTCTGTGGGGTTTAAGTCTGGGCTTTGGTTGGGTTACTCAAGGACAGTCAGAGACCTGTCCCAAAGCCACTCTAGCATTGTCATAGCTTTATTGTAAAGTCACAGTCCACTGGACTAACTCCCTTCATAATTTAAACACTTCATGTCTTCTCTTAATCTCCTTTTACTTAAATTGTAAAGGCTCAGCTCTTTTAATCTTTCCTCATAATTCATCCCCTGTAGCCCTGGAATCAGCCTAGTCGCTCTTCTCTGGACCTTTTCTAGTGCTGCTATGTCCATTTTGTAACCTGGAGACCAAAACTGCACACAATACTCCAGATGAGACCTTACCAGTGTGTTATAAAGCTTACGCAGAATTGCCTTATTAATGGCTTCTGAACACTCTCTGGAAGTCCACTGTGACTCCTAAATCCTTCTCATAAGGTGTACTCTCGATTTTCCGACTGCCCATTGTGTATTCAAACCTAACATTTTTACTTCCTATGTGTAATACTTTACTTTTACTGACATTTAATTTGCTAGTTGCTCTTCTCTGAAATGTTTGTAGTGCTGCTATGTCCTTTTTGTAGCCTAGAGACCAAAACCACACACATTATTCCTGATGAGGCCATACCAGTGTGTTATAAAGCTTGAGTTGAACCACCTGTGACATGTACTCCACACATCAAGGCGCTATATAACCTAAAATTCTGTTTGCCTTCTTAATGGCCTCTGAACACTGTTGGGAAGTCAATAGTTTAGAGTCCTCTATGACTCCTAAATCCTTCTCATAAGGTGTACTCTCGATTTTCTGACCACCCATTGTGTATTCAAACCTAACAGTTTAAGCTTTAGAAATGTTTTCATACCCTTACCCTGATCTGTGCCTCACCACAATTAGATAACAGAGGTCTACAGAGACCTCCTAGGACTTCATGGTTTACTTTTTATCCTGACATGCAGTGTGAATTGTTGGACCTTATATACACTGTGTGGACTGTAGGGGACCTACAGACCTGACATGCTCAGACTAAAGTATAAAAGTAAAATAGAGTTTTTATTGTGGGAAACTCTTCACCCAAGCATTTTCCACCACATCCACAAGTACAAACACAATAAGAACACAGCAATACTGTCTTCTTCTCTTTGTCCTTGTCACTTTCCACCACTCCTCCATACAAGCATTGTCTCTCTCCTCCTGACTCTGGCTCCTCAAGCAGTAGCAGGTATCTCCTTTTAAGTAATCCTCTGGAGTTCTTCTGGTGTCCCAAAGGCTTGGCCCAGGAGCACATCCGGGTAAGGTGAGAGCCCCATGAAGTAAGGCTCGTTAGACCCCACAGCACCCTCTGGTGGCACCCACAGAACCCAAAAGGGCTGAACCAAAGAATTCAAATTCCCATGGTGCCCTGTGGGAATCCATGGGACCACCATAACCCAGGTAAAGCTGCCATTTGGTGGTCCAGGGGAGGTACTATCCTGTATATACCATCTCCTCTGGTTCTTCCAAATTAAGGGCGCCTTGGCCGAGTAAGGATGCCGGATGTCCCTCACAGCAGGTACATGTTGTCCAATCAATTCAGTTTGCCGCAGAAGGACTCTAATCAGGTTCTAAACACATCACATGGATAATTAAAGCAAACAGGATGTACCTGAGCACAATTTAGAGTTCCACAGCACGGAATACTTCTATGAATGAGAGATTTCAGTTTTTGATGTTTAGTAAAGTTTTCTGAAAACATGTTTGCACTTTGTCATTATGGGTTATTGAGTGTAGACTGATGGGTAAAAATGTCAAATCCATCCACACACAGAAAGTGAGGGGGTCCGAGTACTCTTTAAATCCACAGAATGTGGTAAAATATGAGCAGAAGACAGGTGGAGTACCATGAAATGTTCAGCAGAATGTCCTGCTTACTGGAGCCAAAGCAGATTTTCAGCCACAAAGACAATTTAATTTTGGTGTATTAAGCGAGGACAAACTTAGTGCAATGAGGCTATAGTATATTAGAAAGAGTGCTGACACGTGATCCTCATTTTCATACAGATTTATCCATTTTACCCATCCACGTTTTTAACCCTGTCTGGATTTCGGGGACCTTCATCCTGTCCCAGCAACAGGAGCACTGTACCCAGTCCTGCACAGAACTCCAAGGATTCTATAAGGGAAGAAGGAGGAGAGTTCAGTAAATCTCATGGGTTTGTTGACCAAACAGCAAGTTTAATGCAGCTTGCAGCGTTGGTTCACACATTTGGGGTGGGTCATCACGTCTCCAATAGCACGTGTCCCACACATGTCACAATCTTTTAATGCATTTCGTTGGAACTGTGAGTCACGCTGTCAAGAGCACAAATCAGGCTCATTCAAAGAGTTCTCCCTTAACAAAAGAGCCATGTCAGCAAGGACAACAGCAAATCCCGTCATTATGAAACCCCTGCTGCCAAACGGAGGCCAGGCTCTCAGGCGCTAATTAAGCTATGTCCTCACCTCGCTAAGCGCTTCCCCATGTGTCCAATTTTCTTTCATCCGTTATCAAGTTCTGCTGTGCTGTCCCCACGTATCTTGGCAAAGTGTACAAAATGTAAAAAGAAGTTGACAGCCGTGGCACCTTAATGACAAGTTTGCAGTGACGGCAGTCGTCCCCAGTCTCAGTGCTTGCGATATTCTGGAATATATCCAGAATTAACGTGTCAGGACACGCTGGAACTAAATGTATTAATAATAACCAAAGGAAACAAAAGGAGGATTGACAGGATGTAGCACTCTAGTCATCTCCTGCATAGCTGCAAACTTTCTCTCTCTCCTGTCATTCTGGAAATGTTTGAAGAGAACAGAAGAATGAGGTCTAATTGATGAATCCAGAGCATTAATGGGCAAAAGAACAGTGTCCTGTCCAGAGCTGATGCCTGATGCCGTCAGAATAAATGACTACCACAACCCTGAAATGAATGCAGCACGTCTGAGAATGCTGCCTTGTGTAGAACAAAGAAATCTGCTATGCCTTGCCTTACAAATTCATTTAATGACCTAGAAGTTTGGTTTGCCAAGCAGAGCCAAGTCACAATATACAATGATGAGCCAGAACAAGCTGACCTTCCACCTAATACGCTAATGCCCCTCTAAGTGCCAACCCACCGAGGCATGGACTCTATAAGACCTCTGAAGGTGTCCTCTGGCACCAGAAGCTTAGCAGCAGATCCTCTAACTCCTGTGAGGTGCAAGGCGAAACTGCCATTAGTGATGGACGATTCACAAATGATTTGTTCTTTTTGAAAGACTCTTTTCAGTGAATCATGGGACTCAGTTCGCTAGCACAAACAAATCGATTCAGTGGAGCTCCAAGGGAGTGCTCAAGTGCATGTGTGATGCTGTCAGCTTCTGTCATTTCGATGTTTAAAGCACATGTGCAAGTTCCACCATTCTGACTCCTGATTCCTTCTAGTTAGAGCTACAGTAAATAATTACTGGCAAATGAAAACTCTCTCGTTGATCATTTTCTCATTCATCTTATAATTACAATATAATGACAACACACTTATATTAGAATGCATTCATTGCTTATTTTGTACAATTCGTTATTGGAATTGTTTTAAACAGAATATATTAACATAATATTATAAATCATTATGTCACTGAGCATTCTCCCGTTCATCATACAAGAACAATACAGTAACAACTGTTTTATGTTAGAATTGTGGAAGGAAAAATGAACACAAAGCTGGGGAACCTTTTAAATAACAGAAATAAATTGTACAACGAGCTAGTTGGCAACTGCCATAAATAAATATAGAGCCTTCTTAACGTAGTATATTACTGCAGCTTCTTCAAAAACCAAGCAGAAGACACTGACTTCTGTCAGGCAGATCTCTCTATATATCCCTCTGCCCTGGTAGGGGTGTGGCTTGGGAGGATTATGGGGCGTGGCCAGGCCTCCCCTTATTGCAGTCTTGCAGCAGAGGGAAAGATAAGAGGGTTAGCAACAGTGCCCCCTCTTCTCCTGTGGCAGTATCACTTACCTTATCAGAGCCCTGAAGGTGCCCCCTATGTGAACATGTGTGACAGAATGTATTAATTGCTGCTTTTGTAGAGTTTTTTCTTGAAACTGTTTTAAATAGATTATAGATCACGAATATTAAACTAACATGTTTATGCCCCTTTGTAAATTCAACAAATTGGTCACATAAAGCTGAACCTTATAAAAAATAATATTATTTGAATTTCTAAAAATTATTTGGTTTTAATTTTACTTTAGCCCATTGTATGGCACAAATCCACCATTGATTCTTTCAAGGTTTAACTGAATCATCACCTGAGAGCCAGTCACATGATTCACATTCATTTGATTCATAAATGAGTCTTACAAGCCTCGTTTCTTTGATTCATGAATTAATCATTACCTGCAAATGAGTTACACAGTTCTCATTCATCTGATTTGTAAAATCACAAAATACTCGTTCATTTCACTTGTGAATAAGTCGTATGATTCTTGTTCATTTGATTAGTAAATGAGTTACACGATTCTCTTTCATTGGACTTATGAACAAGTCAAATGATTCTTGTTCATTTCATTCATAAACAGGTCTGCCGATTCTCATTCATTTCACTCATAATGCAGTCCCATGATTCTTGCTCTTTTGATTTGTGAGCAAGTCACAGGATTTTCGTTCATCTGTCTTGTGAACAAGTCACATAATTCTTCATTTGATTCATAAACCACTCTTACGATTCTCGTTTATTTGTCTTGTGAATAAGTCACATAATTCTTGTTCATTTGTTTCAAAAAACAAGTCTTCCAATTCTCGTTCATTTGATTCATAAACCAGTCTTGTGATTCTTGTTCATTTGATTAGTGAACGAGTTACATGATTCTCATTCATTGCATTTGTGAACGAGTCACATGATTCTTGTTCATTTGGTTCATAAACAAGTCTACCGAGTCTCGTTCATTTCACTCATAATGCAGTCCCACGATTCTTTCTCTTTTGATTTGTGAGCAAGTCACATGATTCTTGTTCATCTGCCTTGTGAACAAGTTACATCATTTGATTCATAAACCACACAGCTACAAGACTCCAGTTTTGTGTAATCCTGAATTTCAATTATTAGGTTTCACAATGAATGTTAAAATGTTTTAGACATTAGGAGACCCTGATTCTGTTAATGTAGCTCAAGCAGAGGTCCCCTATATATATATATATATCTATTATATCTATTATAAAAAAAAATCTTGGGACGAGATGAATATTTTTTTTCTGGCAGTGAGACGTGATCTTTTGAAGAGAGACATTTTCACGTCAAGTCACATCATACTTACTACCATTTTCAAACAAGACCACAGTCATCTAACCTCAGTTGTTGGAATGCTTTTGGCAGACACACTTCCTGTGCTCTCAGCTCTTAAAACTTGTATACATTCTAGATGACACATCAATGACTAAGCAAAGAAGAAAGAGCAGCGTGTCGAAAAGAGACCCAAAAGTGTTGGAAAGAAAATAATGCCAAAAAGAAAGCAAAAAAGTACAAAAATAATCAAAATGCAAATTCTGAAAATAAGGAAATGAATAATCAGAGAGTCCCACAAAGACTTTGTGCCAAGAGATTTAACCACGCCTGGGGCCGGAAAAAGACAAAGTAGAGCATTGTAAAGAATTCAAAAACGTTGGTGCGATATATGTACTTGCAGAGCAGGTTAGAGATAATGGAAGTAGGAAAATTCGTAAGTCTCAAAAAAATGATCGTAAAGATCGTATTAGCACAAACAAAATGGAAAATATTACTCGGTGAAATAACGGAACAGCGAAAAGAGATCGAATAGTGTTTGAGGATGTCTGGGGGAGAAGAGAGACAAAGCAGTGAGACAAAAGGATGGGTGCTGTACAGGCTTTTAAATGTTTGAAGTGCCACGCAAGATGCTGATCACACGGCATAGCAGCAGCAGCAAGCCAGCAGCTAATTGAGCAAAGAGAAGGTAAGAAAAACAACTGTATTTGTTTCCCATTGTTTCATCGTGTAAGAGGGGTTTCAGAGGAGCGACCGCGTCTCCTTGGGGTGCGTTCAGCCCCCCTCTTCACAACTGTGCATAGCCAAAGCCCCCTAGTCTCTCTCTCTATATAAAATCCTATGTCTGTTTGTCTGTCTGTATGTCTATCCACTTTTCATGAGAGAACTACTTAACAGATTTAGATTGGGTTTTTTTGTATAATTTGCTTGAATATTCCGGTTGATTTTGCGACTTCTCTCATTGCGCTATGTATCATAGTTTGCTTACAGTACCGATTTATTCCACAGCTGAGGCAGCACTGGGGCAGCCAATCTGATGAAAGGACCCCTCTACCTGATGGTTCCTGCGATCCTCCATTAGAGATGATCTTCTGTCTCTACTAACACTTCCTCTTTCTGTGGTTAGACCAGCTACTTTTATAGATCTCAGACATTCAAGTACAATTAAAGAACACTTACAGTTTAAGCATTGTGACTACTTGGAGGTGCCCCAGAGTCCTGAACACCAGACACAACCACTTCAGGGTAAAACATTGTCATTTTATTAGATAACAGTACCTCAGTAGGCTCAGTCCCACAAAATACACCTTGTTAAATGGTTACCTGTCTCCTTAGTGAGCATCGTCCGCCTCCTCCCGACACTGACTCCTTGAGTGAAGTGAGTCCCCTTGATAGTTCACTTCTGGGTCATGTGGGAAGCAATGAGATCGGCACCCTCTTGCAGCACTCAAGGACCCCTGCAAGGGCTGCGCTTCCACACTCCAAGTCCCATGTAACCCTGTCGGTTGTAAGTGCCAAGTAGGACAGATTGGCATCCCCTCCAGGATGAAGACAGAATTCTTACCCGGACTGGACACCTTAATGGAAGGATCGCTGGACTGGAGACCCAGTTCAGCCAGAACGCCATATAATCTTCGTTCTGGCTAAAATGATTTTGTAATGAATGACCTAGGAGAATGTGAATTCTGTGAAGAGCTCATACTTCCACAAGGAAGGTGGCAGTGTTACTCAAGGCCGATCCCAATTTGGACATCCACAGATCTGCAAAAGGTGCTGTTGGGTGTTGGGGGGGGGGGGGAGGGGGACCTGGTTTCCTTGTGACCTGGAAATGCTCCCAACATGCAGTGCGGTTCCACCGGAAGCAGTCCTGGTCTTACTTGAAAAGGAGCCTGCCACCTCACATCAGGGGATCAGAGTTGGGAAGCAGTGGGCGACACTCTTGGAGGAAGGAGGAAGAATCGACAGAATTTTTACATTGATTATTGATTTCTTGACAGGTGATTTTTGAAAAGGTGTGGCGAATGAATACAGATCTGTTATTTAAATCCAGAATTGCGTTGGGCATTACTGTGTCTGTGGTTACAGGGTGTCCAAACTGGGATCAGTCCAGAAGGACACTGCCACCTCCTGTGTGGAAGAATGAACTGTTCTCGATTTCCAGCATCGCCCAGTTCATCCATTACTGGATAAGAACCAAAAAACATCTCAGCTGGGCTGCACCTCCATTCAATCTCTCCTTCCATTACAGAAAGATATTGGCTTCCATCCATTCCCCTCTGCAAATCTCACAGCATACAGTTTTAAAATATTGTCTGTAATCCTTCCTAACACTTTAAAGCACAAGGAACAGAACATAATAAAATCACTTTCCTCTACTCTCCATATCTGCATTGCACCACATCCAAAAGTTAAATTCCTGACGTTACATCACCTGCTGAGGTATTTAATAAATTCTGGACATCTGCCATAGCACTTTGTGCTTTAGATTTCTGACCCATGAATTTAACCTCTGCCCTTTGTTTTTGTTCTTAACGTTTTTTTCAACAAAAATAACAAAGAGAGCATGCATCTGTCAGATCCAAGTGGGTACAGCCTTTACAGATGTCATTCTAGATTTACTGCATGTTCAGTAAATGTTATTTTATTTATTTTTCAGGTGCCGGCATCTTGGATTCGACTCCCTGTTCAATTTTCGAAAGCCTTCAGGGACAGCAGAGAGGCTGCAGAGAGACCCTCAAGATGGCTGCTGTGGATCAAACGGAGTGACCCGTGGCAGAGAGCTACTCAGACACCAGTCAGAGCATGATCATCCCTGAGCGAGGGCACACCAAGAAACACCCCAGGTTACATCACTGATGATGTGCCCCATAAGAGGTATCATTGCATATTTTGATCTGCTCTTCAAATTGGGCAGTGAGCAGAACGTGACTCGAATGTTCCCTTATAATTACAATTACAATAATTAAAATATTACTGAGTGTGAGTAAAGGTGTGGCTTTCTGATGTATAAAGTGGTGCAAGTGGTGAAATTGGATGTTGTCATTACAATACAACATTACAGAACAAAATTCTATCTACAGAAAATAAAATAAAGAGAATAAAACAAAGAAGGCAAAGTGGGATAACACGTTTCTACACAATCTGTGCAGAACCTTTGAAGTGTGAAGCTTTGCCGATGCCAAGATGAAGGCTGGATTGACAAGAAAGGATTAGATTACTGATAAGCGAGTTGTTCACAGAATATCTGGAAAGAGGGAAATACTTCACGCCTTTAAAATAACACATCTACTTATGTAAGACACCGTCGAGTTATCAGTCCTTCAATCTTTAAGGAGGGTGTAAGAAGTCGCTTTCACGATAGAAAACCATTCAGCAGTTTTTACTCACCGGCTTTTTTTATCACTCAGTGATGTCTACCGGGACATTGAGAGGGGGTTGAAAATGTGCACTAAAACAGCGGATGACACTACCTCCTCGCAGCTCCAGAGTCCTAGGTTCAAATCTCAAGCCTGGTCACTAACTGTGTGAAGTTTGCAGATTCTCTTTGTGTCTGCTAGGGACCGTCTTGATGTTTTGAATGAAACAAGGCCAAACAACCTCATTTTAGAGTCAGGAGTTCTGTTTATTTTCTGTTTTATTGTCATTTTACTTTTATTAACGTATGGCCATTCTGTGTACTCTGTGGGTAGAATCTCAAGAGGTCAGGTCCAACCTGACGTCACACCTGCTACGTCCTTTGGCTTTATAAGTCATCCAGAAAGAGAACCAAGGTGAGTTATTGTAAGAATTGATGATTGTTATCATTGATTTTCTGTTCGTTTCCTCAGTTTGCTTCTAGATTGTGTTGACTACTTCGGATTTCCATTTATGCTTTTCGCTCCTTTTGAGCATTTTGGCATGTGTTAAATCATCACCTATAAAGATATAAGCCTGAGTGGGATAGTTCCTCTCCCTTGTGAAGTATTGTTTATTCTGCCTGGCTACAACATTTCTCTCTGCAACTGGATCCTGGATTTCCTGACAGGGAGATCCCCAAACAGTCTGTGTCAGAAGCACCATCACCAGTACCATCACGCTCAACCCTTGTACCACCCAAGGCTGTGTGCTCAGCCCACTTCTGTTGAAACTGCTAATTGACGGTTGTATGACTATGCGTGGTTCTAACACCATCATTAGGCCTGAAAGATGATGCAACGGTGGTGGGATTCATCAGCAATGGAGATGACTCAACTTAATGGACTGCTGGACTGGTACAAGGACAATAATCTGTCTCTTAACACATTGGAGGTGGGAGTCAATTTATGTTGACATAAACGGGCGAAAGCTGATGTCCAGGGCTAAAGGGTGGTAATCAGCTGTAAACATCGATGAAACTCGCTGTTATGTTAAACGTCGACTCTCTTTGCTTGAAAGAAAGTTAGCTCCGTCGATTTGACCTTGAATCCCTGATTGTTTGTGTGTAGTGCAGACTAAACAACATCTAAAATGGCATCAGCATATGGCAAGAGACAGCGAGGTGAATGTAGAAAGCAATATTACCGTATTATTGCTGAATTGGACTCTGGCTTATTGGACTTCGATTTCGATGTCTAGTGGACACTATCGACTACTTCAAGCTGATGACTGATGAGACATACAGGTATGTAATAAGTATGTGAATTCACATATTTTAGAGGCTCATGGAGCATAAAGCAGAGTGACATTTGTCATAAATAAATACTATATGTTGATTTCTCTGTGAAACCATTGCTTTGTGTGTTTTTCAGAAAACTGAGTTTTTTGGAAAAAATATTCAGCCATAGGCCATGATGAAAAAAATAAATAAATAAATAATCAGCCCTCAAAGAGTTAATATGGACAAGGCAAAAGAGAAGATGTTTGACATCAGGAAGGCTCATGCTGTCCACACCAGACTTCACATTGAGGATGGAATTGGTCAAGAGCATGAAATTCCTTGGTGTGGACCTGGTGGCTGATCATTCTTGGTTAATTAACACCACTCTCCATAACCAAGAAGGTGTAGCAGCAGCATCTGCCTTTCTTTCAGCAGATGAAGAAGACAAGCTTGCCTGTCCCCATTTCTCACCACATTCTACAGGGGCACCATGCAAAGCATTCTGACCAGCTGATTGTCCATCTGGTTTAGGAACTGCAGTGTCTCTGACTGCTAAGGTCCTACCACTGATAGTACATACTGCAGGAAGATCGTTGGGACTTCTCTGCCCTCCATTGAAGACGTCTTTATACAGAATTGTGTCTTTAAAGCCTACAGCATTGTGAAGAACTGCTACCACCCCTCCCACGTTCTCTTTGTCTCATCTCAATCTGGTAGAAGGTTCTGTAGCATCCAAACCAGTTCTGCCAGGTTCTACAACAGCTTCTGCCCCTTGGCTGTCTGGGTTGTCTTAAGTATTTTATGTATTTTTCTGCAGCATTTTTAAAGATAAGGCACTTGTTTTTTTGTTTTTTTTTGAGTCCTAAACTTGACCCTGATGTTTATTTTTCATGTTTCTGATGCTTTATTTATTTATTTATTTATTTATATTCTGCCATTTTGACCAGCATTTTGTTTTCATAGTGGTAGCTGCTATGTCTGAGTTCCACCATTAGGACAACTGCCTGTTTTGCTAGGGGCGTGTCCTTAGAGGTTGTGACCTGTGGACAGTTGACGTGATGTGTTAAAGGGATTTTTGAAGGTGCATTTCCTCATTCAAGTTGTGAGTTGAAAAACCCCTTTTATTTTTTTAATGATGTTTTGCTCAGTGTATTTTATTTTGTTATTGTGGTTCTGACTTTGTGCTTGAGAATTTTTGTCTAACATTTTCTGTTTGTGGATCATTTGTCCCCAGATATTGTCCTTCAGTAATCTCCTGGGCCCTCATGTGTAAACGGTGCGTACATACAAAAATGTTGCGTACTCCCATTTCCACGCTCCCATTGCGATGTATAAAACCTAAACTTGGTGTAAAGCCACGCACATTTCCACGGTAGCTGAAACCCTGGCGTACGCAAGTTCTGCGCTCGAATTTGCAAACTGGCGGCACCCAGCATCAAAGCAGTGCTACTGTTCCAGTGTGGTTACCCTTTCTTTTTTAGATCCTCATCCCTGACGCAGCTTTATCATATACACTGAAACTAACTGCATATTGTTTATTAGTTTAAGGCATCTGATTGTAATTAACCTGTAACAATATAATGGTCCATGGATTGGTCAAACTATTCCAAATGCCATAGCTGCTTTAGCGTTGTTACTCTCACTGCACCTTTTGGAGTATTTATATCACTTTATCTGAGTGTGGAATCACAGCTCTACAGCAGCTGATCGGAAAGAGAATTATCGATATACAGCATCAAGCACACGCTGCCTTAGCCATGCTGTCTATTGAACTGCTCTCATATGGCAAACACTTCAAAGCCTTTCCTGTACAAACCTCGTGATTCAGAAACAGTTTCATCCCAAGAACTATAAACGCAATCAATCAGTCCATCAAGTGCTCCTTGTAGAACTGTTTGTACTTATAAGTACAATTACCTCACTGTAAACTTGCACTACAGTTATAATATTGCACAACCTGAGCCACTTTATAAAGCATGTATTTACATATGATGACAATACCATTTTTAAGATGAAATGCAGCAAAATATGTTTATTACATTATACAGATAAAATATTAACATCATTTAAATAATCTATATTGTTAATAATTAAATATGTGAGTGCACAGTGTCATTGCGCTAGCGACGATCTGGTGCTCCGTTCACAGATTGTTCCTGCCTCGCGCTGTATTCTTGCTGGGACTGGCGTGACACTGGAAGGAAAGAATAATTAAACATGTACTACAAAGGTATTTCAATGTTCCTTAAAAGTTTTGAAGAATCGGCGTTCTATGCTTACAGATGGCTTTACATCTATTACAGAGCTGATTGTGTGGTGATTGGGTACTTGGATAAAGAAAAGGAAGGACAGGAATTGGGGGTTAGTACATTTGAAAGAGACAGTATTGCTGCAATAAATAATTTCATTGAAGGTCGCACACGGCACAGCAAGTATCTTGTGGGGGGGAAACAGGAACAATCTCTGGATGGGGCACCAGCTCGCCACTATCACTGCACCACCGTGTTCCCATGTTTAATAACATGCTTTAATTCTTATCATCATGAAAATTATATCAAGGTATACATCTCAGTATTTGAATTATTCAGAGAGCTCTAATATTACGAATGTAATGGATTCTGTGTCCTGTCGGAGGAAGAGAAAGCCCATTTAAGAAGCACGTAGTAATTCACACACATAGAGCACATAGAAGATCAAATACAAAACAAAGCATTCAATGTGCTACTTTAGTTACGATGGGATTGAGAAACTAGTAAATTAAATGATTTTAAGATGAAGTTTATGACGTTCTACTTTAATGAGAAAATAAACTATGTGATTAAAGTGGAAATTTCAAGATTAAAGTTGACATTTCGTGCTTTTTTCCCCACTGTGTGCATATTTTTTTGTCTGTACCCTAATAAGCTTTCATATGACACTCAGACGGTGGGCTACGACTCACCTTTTCATGGCATCTTTGATATCTGACAACTTCTTTTTCATTTCGGGCACTGTGTGACTTTGTGAACTTGAGCTTTCAAGCTTATCCGACACTCTATGTTACTCGATCAACTTCCTTTTGTTGTTTATAGCACTGTTTAAACCAACAAATAGTACGTTTTTCCTTGCCTCCACTTAGTATTCGCTGAAATTTTTCTATTTGCCCCCGTGCTTTTGCCATTGCCTTTTCACAGAACGCTGAGCTTAAGGGCTATTTATATTGATTTGCATATTCAAAGAGGTGTAATTCTGGGAGGAGTTTGGGGAGTGGCAGCAGGTGCTGTTTATGGAGCGGAAGAACGTGGAAGTTGACGTACGCATAGATTCATGCATCTGGATTTTTTGTGCGTACAAACATTTCCGCTTTTGTCTGTACGCCATGTTTTAGTGTGAATTCTATGCATTGTGTTATGCATGAGGCCCCTGATCTGCTCTCAAATTCTCATCATCTTGCTGACACCAAAAACATTGCTTATGGTGTCAAAATTCCATTTCCAGCCACATGGTGGCATGTCATCAGAGTGCAGCAAGATCATTGTGCAGTGACTATGTAAGATGGTGGCACGCAGCTCCTGAAGTTCATCCTTTTGGATTCATTAAAAAAAATAATTACAGTACTTTAGGCTTTAGCATAAGTGAGGGAAAAGACAGTTACGTTTAGGACCTTTAGTATCCTTTTTTTAGAAAAAAAATGTTTCTGTTTTGTTGCTGGTGCCTTTTGATTTGTTTCGTACCCCTGCTTGTTTAACATTTATTCTCTAATTCTACATCCCTTACCTCCTGGGCTTTGGACTGGCCTGTCCTCTAACTAGCTGTGATAAGAGTCGTCAAGACAAGAAAATTCAAGTTCTTTGCCAAAGTTAAAACACTGCCATGGTTTGGTTTTAACGTAATATTCTAAAAAGAAATAAGTTTGTGAGTCTGTCCCTTTGTTTTAACCAAACTCGGATATGAACTGTAATCTTTTAATTTGACAAATAACCAGAAGAATAGACCAGTTAGGAGAAAAAGAGTTAAAACCAGGAAATATAAAAACATGAGCATCAAAGTCAAAACCACAGACAAGAACTGTGATCAAAAAACAACAATTTGAAGAAGCGCTTTGAGTCCACGCCTCGGATAAGTAAGTGAACATCTGGATGATCTTTTGCCCCCTCATGTCATACATGAAAGTGGTGACCTCCAAGCAATGTGTTAAGAGGACCTAATGACAGGAACAAAATGCAGCTATGATCAAGAAAGTTACCAATGGGGGCTAAAACGATCCACAAAATATGATAATTCTTTAAGAAACTGACATTTATGGAAATGCCTCAAGATCCTCCTAAACAACTGTTTGATCTCAGAAATCCTTTCAGAAATAAATATTAAAAAAATAAAAACATTAACCAAAACCTTAGCACTTTTATTTGGGCAGTGAACGTTACTGTTAGAAGTTGCAAGCCACGTTAGCAGCAATGGGGTCTTTGTTGCAAACAGTATGGGGGCACCAATCTATTCTATAATAATAAAAGGCAAAGCCCTCACTCACTCACTCACTCACTCACTCACTCACTGACTGACTGACTCATCACTAATTCTCCAACTTCCCATGTAGGTAGAAAGCTGAAATTTGGCAGGCCCATTCCTTACAGCTTATGTACAAAAGTTAAGCAGGTTTCATTTCGAAATTCTACGCATAACGGTCATAACGGTCAACAACGTCCACCATGTTGAACTTTCTTATTTATGGCCCCATCTTCTCGAAATTTGGTAGGCGGCTTCCCTGCACTAACCGAAACCAATGTACGTACTTATTTCGATGGTATGACGCCACTGTTGGCCGCCATATTGAACTTTCCAACGTCACCAATTTTCAAACTTCCCGTGTAGGTAGAAGGCTGACCCCATCTTCACGAAATTTGGTAGGTGACTTCCCTGCGCTAACCGAAACCGATGTACATACTGTCAGGGATGCCAGGGGCCATGACCCGGCCGGGACGCCTTGAAGGACCGGATGTGGGTCTGGGCCCACCCTGGATCACGTGGGGGTTGCCTTCCGGGTTGCTTTGGGGGCCACGGGTACAGGGCATGGAAGCTCCACCCTGTAGGGGCCCGTGGTCACCGCCAGGAGGCGCCCCAATGCCTTGGGGACTTGTTACCCCAGCACTTCCGCCACACCAGGAAGTGCTGGGGGGAAGATTTATGACGGCGCCCGGAGAGCAGCCGGGAGGACAGCCGGCACTTCCGCCACGCTGGGGCGTGGCCAGAGGAGGATTGCCGGGAACACCTGGTGCTCATCCGGGAACCCTATAAAAGGGGCCGTCTCCATTCATTCAGGGCTGGAGTCGGGTGGAAGAAGGACGAGGCACGAGAGGAGTGTGGAGGCGGCCCGAAGACAAGGCATTGCGTGGCCAGGACTTTTGATTGGGGTATTTTGTGCACGTGACTGGGTCTGAGTGACCATTGCTGAGGTCTTTGTGACCATTTAATATTATTGTAAATATTGTAAATAAACGTGTGGTGGTGTTTAAACAACATGTCCGCCTGTCTGTGTCCGGGCCGGGTTCACAATACTTATTTCGATGGTATGACGCCACTGTCAGCCACCATATTGAACTTTCCAACGTCACTAATTCTCAAACTTCTCGTGTAGGTAGAAGGCTGAAATTTGGCAGGCCCATTCCTTACAGCTTACTTACAAAAGTTAAGCAGGTTTCATTTCGAAATTCTACGCATAACGGTCATAACGGTCAACAACGTCCGCCATGTTGAACTTTCTTATTTACGGCTCCATCTTCACGAAATTTAGGTGGTGGTTTCCCTGAGCTAACCAAAACCAATGTACGTACTTATTTCGGTGGTATGACGCCACTGTCAGCCGCCATATTGAATTTTCCAACATCACTAATTCTCCAACTTCCCGTATAGGTAGAAGGCTGAAATTTGGCAGGCTCATTCCTTACAGCTTACTTACAAAAGTTAAGCAGGTTTCATTTCGAAATTCTACGTGTAACGGTCATAACGGTCAACAACGTCCGCCATGTTGAACTTTCTTATTTATGGCCCCATCTTCTCGAAATTTGGTAGGCGGCTTCCCTGCACTAACCGAAAGCAATGTACGTACTTATTTCGGTGGTATGATGCCACTGTCAGCCGCCATATTGAACTTTTCAACAGTCTTTGTTACTTATGGGCCCATCTTCAAGAAATCTGGTACACGGGTTCCCAACGCTAACTGAACATACGTACATATATACGTCCATAGCCTGCAGCTTGGTCACCATGTGAGGCGGCGTTGGGTCCCCCATCCCAACGCCTCCCACGTTGTTGGCTGCCTGCCTATATAAGGCCGTCCGTCGCTCCAGTCTCTACATTCCCTTCCTTGCTTCGCCACGGGATTCACATCTCCCTGCTGATAACTACAGCCTTTTTGTTTAATCCACGCTTCTCCGCTGTTTTATTGTTTGTTTATTACAATTATAGTTATTGTATAGGTATTTTAGACTTACTTTACATTACTCAGGTACCCATTTCCTTCATCATTCCAACCCCCATTACCATGTCTATCGAGGTAATCACCATCAATCAAAGAACTGTCACTTACCGAGCGGTTTCCATGCCCGGAGATGGCACCTACCTTTTCCATTCTCTGTGTTACATATTGCACGGCCATATCAGGCTCACTCTTGATATCCGGAAGAACATTGTGTCTTATGTATTGAATGACTGGGACAGGTTCAATGTGTGGACTGATGACGGTACAGGAGATAATTATACTACACAGGAGCACTAGAAGAGTGAAATGCTTAAGCCCTTCACCTATGGTTCTGCATGTGAGTTGATGGCTGCTGCTGAATTGTTCGGTTGGTGCTTTCAAGTGTTCCGAAATGGCCAAATATTTTACACCTTTCGACAACCGCCAATGCCTCTTAAACATCTTAGATTGACAGGTGACGATTTCAGTAGTGGACACTTTGATGTTTATGAATGTTTAAACTCTCAAAAGTTGGATGTGAAGTTATCGATGAAACCGGTTGTAAGATTACAACGCTTGACAGATGCCGAATGTCACTTCAACACAAGTCCTGCAAATACTGTCGTAATTGAAACAAACCATGAACCTCAAACTGATTATGACAGCAGCAATCCAAGCTGTGAGATTTGAGACAAGATTACTGTTCACATGGCCAACTGTAAGTTGCATGCTCAAGAGTAAGCTCAGAGCACAGCTTGGTCATGTTACAACCAGAGGGCCGAACTGACAACGTGGTAAACAAAGAGATCCTTAACAAATAATTATTGCCATATTTTCCCTCAGTTTAAAAAGGTTACATTTTCTTCTTAATAAAAATTTTAATGCAGTACTTTGCCGCTGCGAAGCGCGGGTATTTTGCTAGTGTAAAATACAGCTTGGAATGGCAGTTCCCACAGAAAATAATCAAAGAGCATAATGATGTCTTAAAAAGCATTTCTTTATTTTTGGAAGTTGCTGTTTTTTGACTGGCTGTTGTGATCATTTGGAATGATGACAGGTCCAAGTGGGCTGGAACAGATAATAACAGCAACAGAAAAATGTAGTTTTGAGGTTACTGAGAAGGAGAGGTCAGAGATCTGGCCAAAGGTTGAAACACAAAGATCAAGAATATCAAGTAACTTTAAACATAAATTGAAATTCTGAGTCAAAGTTCACAATCCAAACAAAAACTATTTATTCTTTAGTCATTTGAAGTGCAAGGCAATTCCTTAGTTATTGTTATGAATTGCCATTTTTGTTTTTCTTGTTGTTTCCCTTTAGCCCTAAAAATCACCTTGGCACCTTTTCTGGGTTTTTCACCCATTAGATTTCCTTATATTTCCTTTTTCTTTCAAGTTTTAATTTTAAAAATATTTAGTTTTTCATGCATTTTTTGTTTCATTTTTTTATCTGATACACCTTTTTAATCCCAGAGGGGAAGTTGTACCATTTTGTGAGGTTTGCATTGCTCATTGCCATGGTAACCTTCCCATGATGCACCACGATGATGTCATCAACAACAGTATGTAAAGATTGCCTCGTACAGCGCCAATTCATCCCAGTTAAGATTAACACTTCTATAATGCTCCAGCGTTTTGGTTTTGTCCACTCTCTGAATGTCTTCTGGATTTGAACTACGTTTTTATTTTTTAAATACAGTATGTTCTTTTTCCTGGTAGTTGCTCATAGATTTTCACTGACTGGCCGCCTTCAGTCAGTAGTTTTTAGTCAAATCTGGGACATTTTCTAATCTGGGAGGTGATCTTATATCCTGGACGACATGACATCATTGGTCACATGGCACAAGCATTCCATCCATAGCAACTAGTTAGCATTGTAGCAACTAGACATCTAAAATAATGACCCCCCCCAATGCAACCAAAAACACAAAACTCCAGCACAATATTTAAACAAAATTATCAAAAATAAATAAATAAATGAACAAGGTAGCAAGTACAAACAATAAAAAAAAAAATCACAAATGTTAACAAAAACAATTCCACACAATATTCAATAAGCTGTTGTCCTTTTATATCCCTGGATCTAAGATAGCCACATCATCATAAAGTGGTTGTTGGCATACAGTACAAGTCCTCACTGGCAATTTATTTACGTTTCACGAGGATCATCAGATTTAGCAGATGTTGGTACACCAAAGACAGAAATGGGTAACCAAATTCACCAGCCATCAGGTACTTAACGTCTCAAAGCCGGAGATCAAAATGAGAGTCAAATCGCTCTTAAGAATGAGTGCCAACTTTGGCGTAAAGGCTTCCAGCAGAATTCTTTCATTCCGTTCAAATTCTGTCAACTTAACGGTGAACCGCATACTCAAGAACATCAGTGAAAATTAAGGGGAAGTGCATTTAGGACTTAAATCAGGAAGCTCTTCAATATGCAGACAGCTGTGGGAATCTGATATAAACTACAGAGACATGGAGCTGAAGCAGAAATCTCAACAACCTTTACGAAGAATCTGGGTTGGATATTAGGACATCTTAGCTATTAGTTAAACAGATGAGCCTGATGGACAGGATGGTCCCCTCTCATTTGTCAGAGTGCTTGTACTCTTATGTTCATGACCTGAATTAGATTTTATGACAGTTAAGTTTTAAGTTTTCTGGCCATTCCAACAGATCACAGACAGAATTATGAGTCACGTACTTACTCGTCTCCCCCAAAATTGATTTCTGTGGAATGATCTTCAATAACAGAATCGCCAGAGCATTATCTGTGACACAGTGCATTTACTATGGGACTTGCAACACAGTGACAAATCTTCTCAAAAATGTCACCTGTGAAAAAAAACAACCAAAATAGCAGCAATTGTGACATCACCGTAATGGTGAACAGAAGTTACAAAAAAAGTCCTTACTTGCACCATGCTGATAATAAGCAATCACATTTGTGTTGGACATTACCTGTTAAAAGGGCCCTGAGGACAGTTTAAGATCATAAAGCCTTCTGACAGGCATCATCAGTTCTGACGCTTTTCTCATTCTTGAAATGTACCATTGTTGACTTTCATTTTTCAGATATTTTCTTCACTTTTTTTTTGAGGTCTACAATATTTCTTTTTATATCACAATGTGGTGTTACTTTTCTCTTCATGCCAACAGAGTGAATCATACTCAGGCAGGCCGACTTTTTGATGTTCAAAAGATGGCTCTGCTACAGTGGGCTTCTTGGATGACAGAACTGACAGCTCACATATTTTGCCAATCAGTTTCGCATCCTCAACCCCTCAGGGCACACAGGGCAGAGCCTTAGCTGTATAACTGCACTCAGGCCCTTTAAATTTGGGTTTTTCTCTCATCTCCTATTCTTTCCCCAGTCTAGAAGACCCAAGCTTGAGGTCCTATAAGTCTGTTCAGTAGCCTCCTTAGTGTTATGCTTACCCCTGAATAAACGAGCCTAAGATGCAGAATATTTGTAACCTACAAAAACATTACTACTGTATGTGTAACTGCAACATGTAAATACCAAAATGTCAAAATAAACACAGAAGGAAAGGTCTGTCTAGTGTCCGCCACTGTACTGATGCAGATTTAGTGTCCTATGTGTTTCGAAACTGTCACCAATCCACGGGCCAACATTGCAATCAGGACAGTTGAAGTGTGTTTCTTTGTATGCTTTTCTTATATTATTTTCTTTTCCTTGCACACAAGCGGGTAGCATGCCAATGCCAATTATCCGCACAAATGACGAGCCCCATATGTTATTGTAGGCTACCGCATTACAAGGCTTACTGACTTCTACATTTTCCCTTCACACAAACATTGACAGTTGCCATGTTGTGAACAGGACTTAACAGGCTAATGACTCTTTAGCACTTGCACTTCCACTGTCATTTTGTCTTTTTGTCACGCAGCTACTGTCACACCATAATGAAGCTTCACATGTCCAAATTCACCGGGCATATCACAGCGGTTTGATCTTACAGTGCTGTATGCATCAGTTTCACTTTCTGTGTCACGTCTGATGACCAAATCAGATCATCATCTCTATTGCTCAGTTTGGGTAATGGTTCAATTTGCCATTGTGTTTTTCATTGGAGGCTCTGCCCCACTCATAAATATTGATGAGTTATGTGACGATGCGGGTTCGCTTCATGCTCCCATCTTGCCTCTGGGAGCCCTTGAACCCGTCACCGTCAGTAATGTTACTGATGAGCTAAGCAGTGAGGCAACAACATAGCAAGCGGATGGTGAAAAAGTGCAAAGTGCTTTTATTAAAACAACAACAAAAACAATGTTCAAATTAAATAAAGTTCAGTGTCCAAAGTTCCAATAAATAAATAATCCATAAAATCAATTGTGAAACATGGAGGTTAAAATCGATTAGAAAAAACAATCCTTTAAAATAGCAAGGTTAAAACAACAAGGTTAATCCCTTAAAATACAATTCAAAGCCCGGTGTCTTCTCCCTGGTGGCTCCCCTACTTCTCCCATCTGGACTTCTCAATAGGGGAGTCTCCCTACATGCAGCTGACCTTCTCCGTGCCTGCTTCAGCTGTTTGGATTGCCTCACCGATCCCTGGCTCCGGTAGGCTCCTCTGAACAGCGACTTGGGATTCTTCAACGACCAGGACTCTCACGCTGGGGACACCACATCCCAAGTCCCGACTCCTGCTGCCTTCCGCAGCCTTATGTGGAGAGTCATCCGCCCTTCATCACTGGTGACTCCTGCTCCATGATCACTCAGTGGGAGCGACCACTGCTACTTCTCCCCGGGTGTCTGCCCAACACCCAGGCTCACTGATTAGCTGCATTCGAGCCTGCACTCGCTCACTCGCTCGCTTGCACCGGCTTTCTCTCTCTCCCCATTACTTCCTGCTTTCTCCTGCAACCTCCATCCTTTCTTTTTTCATCCCTCTTTAGCCGACTCACGCTTCTATTTAACTAGAGGGCATGGCAGTTGTGGCAAATCAGCGGCCCCAGGAACAATCACGGATGTAGACAGTCTCTCACCTGTGCACTTAGGTGAGAAACACCCACATCGCGAATCGCCCTGAGAACTGCTTCTGCCACACAACCACCATGCCCCCTCACCAAGCCGTGAGCGCTGTGATTATTTATTTTAAAACTGACCCTTTTGTTGTGCGCTGTGGACCCGCTACACCACAAGTTACCTTAGAGTTACCATAAAGTATCAGAAAGCATAGAAATATTCTTTTTTTTTTCAGAAAGATGTTATTTCATCCACTAGATAGCAGAAGAATGTTTTCTCAAGAGATATTCAGGGTTAACACTATAAAACGGATCATTACACGTCACCCCAAGTCTGACTCGGGTTTTTCAGGAATTTCCAGCCCAAGTTACACTCAGAGTTAAAACCAAAAACGTTAACACATCCACTCCAGTACAATAGGAACTCTCAGTTCCCATATTCTTCACTCTACTTTTCTATTATCACAATTCTCATCTCTCTTCTTCCTGCGACTACGTCCTTGCAAAAACATTATGGCCTTCAACCGAGCTGTTCTGCCACAAAGACACCTGAAGAAGATTGTAATGAAAAAGTACTAGAAGAAGAAATGTTGTCAAAAGTTAAAAAAACTTCTGTTAACCAAAACTCTGTCGTCAAACATAAAAATAGTTCCAAACATAATGAAAATGGAAAAGGATCAACACCACAGGATCGTAGCTGGGAAACTGACAAACAAAAATGGACTCGGTACAACTGATGTTGCTATCCACAAACTCGGATAACTGGGAAGTCTTCACGTTGAGCTTTACACCTGCTTACCTCTGACATCACTTCCTGTCATCCAATCCTAGCAACATTGAAGGTACAGACACAGAATTGTGATGCTTATTATAAAACAATATGGTGACTCTGGAAGACGTTAAACTATTTTGTTATCTTTAAATAAATGTTTAAACAAAGAACTTTCATCGGAAAGAGACCTTGCATAATTCAAAACTACAAATTACAAAAGAAAATCCAGAGCCAAATATAGTATTGTTATATTGAACCATTTATTTACATTTTTTCTGCCTTCCACTAGAGGTTAGACACTCTAAACTGGAGTTTATGAGGTTGTAAATTACATTTCTTTTACAAGTTTTTTCATTTAACGTTTACTGTTTATTGTGTTACTTTATTTGTCACTTTTTGTTGCCATTTTTTTTTTAGTTATCGTCAACACTCTCTTGCTTCTTGCCTTACTCTAGTTGGTGCTGGAATAATAACAATGCAGGGATTTTTACTTCAATAAGATTGTTTTGCGTTAGGATGCTTTAGGTTACTTTAAAAAGTAAGTGAACTACATAACACATATTACTTTTATTACCCTACTGCTCTCGAGATTGTGCTGCTGAATTTAGCACTGTACGTTGAGCTCACATTCACAAATTTATTGATTTCGAGATTCTGCTGTTGAGTTTTGCACTGTACGTTGAGCTCATGTACACAAATTTATCGATTTCGAGATTGTGCTGCTAAATTTAGCACTGTATGTTGAGCTCACATTCACAAATTTATCGATTTCTAGATTGTGCTGCTGAATTTAGCACTGTACATTGAGCTCATGTACACAGATTTATCAATTTCAAAATTGTGCACTGAATTTAGCACTATACGTTGAGCTCATGTACACTAATGAATCGATTTTGAGATTGTGCTGCTGAATTTAGCACTGTAAGTTGAGCTCATGTACACAAATTTATAGCTTTTGAGATTCTGATGCTGAATTTAGTACTGTACGTTGAGCTCACATTCACAAGTTTATCGAATTCTAGATTGTGCTGCTGAATTTAGCACTGTACATTGAGCTCATGTACACAGATTTATCAATTTCGAGATTGTGCACTGAATTTAGCACTGTACGTTGAGCTCATGTACACAAATTTATAGCTTTCGAGATTCTGATGCTGAATTTAGCACTGTACGTTGAGCTCACATTCACAAGTTTATCGATTTCTCAGATTGTGCTGCTGAATTTAGCACTGAAAGTTGAGCTCATGTACACAAATTTATCGATTTCCAGATTGTGATGCTGAATTTAGCACTGTATTTTGAGCTCACATTCACAAATTTATCAAATTCTAGATTGTGCTGCTAAATTTAGCACTGTACATTGAGTTCATGTACACAGATTTCTCAATTTCGAGATTGTGCTGCTGAATTTAGCACTGTATGTTGAGCTTACGTTCAAAAATTTATCGATTTCGAGATTGTGCTGCTGAATTTAGTACTGTAAGTTGAGCTCATGTACACAAATTTATAGCTTTCGAGATTCTGATGCTGAATTTAGCACTGTACGTTGAGCTCACATTCAGAAGTTTATCGATTTCTCAGATTGTGCTGCTGAATTTAACACTGAAAGTTGAGCTCATGTACACAAATTTATCAATTTCCAGATTGTGCTGCTGAATTTAGCACTGTACGTTGAGCTCACATTCACAAATTTATTGATTTTTCAAAAGCTGAGACAGATAATTCCAGCCAAGAGAAGGAATAATGTGACCCTCCTTGCCTCTGGAAATGTATTTTATGGATGCTTCTACCCATGGCTGCTGAAAGCGCGTTGTGAAGCAAATACAGGCGTAGACTGACAGAGACCAACGAACTTGAACAGAGTACAATATCTACAACAGGCTAAAGGTTTACATGGCCACGTAATCAAGTTATTCACTGAGAAATCTACCTCTGAGAGTTCAGGTTTCTCAGACCCCAATAACTTTATTTCTCTAACCAGAATAAGAGTTTACATAACATTTTGGAAATCAGGTTTCTGTGAATAACCAGGTTATTGAAGGGTATCTAAACACACTCTCTGACTCTTTTTTTTCTCCAAGTGTTAGGCTTCTGTGTCACCTGAAGTCTCTGTAGTCAAGTCAAGTCAAGTTGGGGAGCATGCACTGGTACAGCACGTGATGAAACAGCTTGGTAACCCGGTTGGCAACCCCCCAGGTAGACATGCAGTCCAGTCCCACCCTCCGAAAAAGACCCTCTATCTGCCTCAGTCAGGTGTTACATGGGTGACCCCTTGGACTGGTCCAGCCACTCGTGTCCCCAACAATGAGGATCTTACAATCTGGATCATCCTCGGGGAAACGCGCTACATGCCCGTAGTGCCATAACTGACGCTCCCTCACAATACAGGTAATGTGCCTCATTCGGGAATCCATGAGCAACACAAAGTCAAACCAACGGTACCCAAGGATTTTCCACAGAGACACAGTACCAAAGGGGTCTCTGTAACCCTACGTATTTTTGCCGTGGTTATGTTATTCCTACGCCGAAGGGGTTTCTCTGTGGCTAGGGACCTGTGTCAGCGGAAGGTTGCGGCTTTGATTCTCGTAAATGCCAGAACACTACAATTGCTCCATAAGGAGTATGACGCTAACCTCCATCCAGCCCCGCAAGCAGGTCTTCCAACTTGCACGGGAAAATTTGGGGGCTGGTGGCAGGATTGGCACTCCAGCCACTGTAAGAAGTCTCACACTGTTCCTCTCCATTTGAACTAGAGTGGAGCTGAGGTGCCACCTGTTGCACGACTGCGTTCTTTTCCTAATTTTGAATCCTGAGGTGGTGCATGTGGCAATGTGCTGTATCAGTGCATATTCCCAACCTCAATGGTACCCTCTAGTGCCCTTCTGGTAGAACTGGTGCGTAGTTGAGGTGTGGTCAATTTCTAACAACCAATCCCTTGTTTTTCAGGAGCAACATTACAATAGAAATCATGTCCCGTGTAAGGTTCCTCCAGAATCCTAAATTATCACAGCACTATAAAAGCTTCCGCTCTTCACATCTACCTTGACAAGGACTCTTTGAAGCTTTTTAAAATGAGTTGGCATCCCTAGCAATAACTTCATGCATCCAGGGAACTGTTGTCCCGATGATGTAAGAGTAACAAACGAGAAGAAACTCGAGTGCCAGGGTGTGAATCACACTTTAATGAAACGGACTGAAAAATTAATTGAAGACTAGGTTTCACAAAATATAATCCATTTCGGGCTGCAAGCGGCAAACTAATAATAGATATTGTGTTTCAAGCAACAATGGCAATCTTTTTACTATTGAGAACAGAAATTAAAAATGTATATAGATATATATTTATTGAGCTTCAAGGGTCAAGTGTTAAAACAAGAAGCCCGCAGGCCTGCCTCGGCATGTCATGGCATATCATTGTCAAAGACGCTTTCATGTCAAAAATCCCAGCAGTCATCCTGACAGATCTATTTGCAGCAGACAGCTCTTGTCTAACAGTTTTGTAGCACGCAGTCCTCACAGAGCAAAGGCACGGAGAGGGAGCGGCTGTAAGCAGGCTTCTTAATTGGCCATGTTACTCATAGAAAGGAAAGAGGAATAAATTAGGGAAACGAGGGATAAGAAAATGGAGGGGCAGTTTACAATCGTTCTAGATGAGACATAATCACAACGAAAATTTTAATGGCTAATATCTTACTCTGTAGTAGCATCTCACATAAACCCTTACGAAAAATTGTTGGATAATACCTTTCAAGTAGTAAATGCTGATTGTAGATACAAGTTGTGTGGATTTGCATGTTTTTCATTAGTCATTCATTTGATAAACTCAAACAGTCCATTTAGTTCTAAGACTGCCCTTTTAAATCTGAAACATAATCCTAGCTTTCTGATTTTTTTCACAATTAAATTAAGTTTTCAATCAGCTTTGATTTTTCTGGGCCTTTAGGACCCTGAACTTAATCAACTAGTGAAGGCCATTTTTACTTATCATTTGAAATTATAATGTGCTTCAGCTTATGCCTGCCTGTTAGAGTGGGTCTGTGATGCCCCAGGTTGCAGCAGCCTCCATTTTATGGGACATCGAAAGTCATGGACCGATATGGACTAGGACAAATGAGGACACAAACAAGGTAAAGGACAAGCTTACTTTATTATCACCTGTACACGTAAATAGTGAGATGAGACAACGTATCTCCATGAGCCCCGGTGCAACACATAGCAACAACCAACAAGGTGCAAGGTGTGACAGAAACATCTTCTTCCTAATGCTAGCCCCATTCAATTGCAGGTTACGCTTGTCTGCAACATCTCCTCCATTTGGAGTGGTCCAGAGCATCCTCCGGGGCAACACCAGCGATTTTCATGTCCTCCTTGATCTGGTCCATCCAATGTTTCTTCGGTCTCCCTTGCAGGCGTCTGCCTTGGGGGCTCAGACGCAGTGCCGTTCTGGTCACTGAGTTTTCATCACCATGGGTGACATGCCTCATGCATCTTTTCCATGATTGGTGCAACTCCCATACTTTTCAGGACGTCAGTGTTCATGACATGGTTCCATCTCATCAAACCAAGGCACCACAGCAGCATCCGTGTTTCCATCACACTAAGGGTCCGTTCATGGTTTGCCGTACGCACCACCATTTTATATATCTTGGAAGGTCTGGCATGCGGCGTTCGCAGAGGACTCCGGTGACCTGTCGCCATTTCAACCATGCAGCATTGATCCTTGCGCAGACGTCAGGGAGCAGGTTGCCATCGCTGCTGATGACTGAGCCGACATACTTGAAGTTGGTGACCGTTTTCAGGTCTTCACCGCCAGCACTGATGTGTGACGGAAAGACTTCTGTAAATATACCAATACCATAAATAGACAATACAACCATATAACAGTACAGTGTGAAAGGGATTTAAACCTTCCAGAATAAAGTAACATTGCAATATCGTACGGATGCATTTTACAGCATCAAACTTCTTTGAGTTAGTGATAACTATAATGTTATCAAAGTACATAACAGGACATAAGTGTGCATAAGGTATAGTGAAATAAGTGCTTTTATTAAAACAATCCAAGTGTTCAAAATAACAGTGTGATGCAAAATGATCTTCAGTAAATAATCCTTAAAAACGGTGCTCGTGAAGAAATTAAAATCAATAAATGAGTCTAATGTCACACACATGCACTTGGGGAGCAGCCAACAGACTCAACGACACAGGATAACACAAAGAAAGTGGGTTCTGTGCAGGGCGGTAACGTCTCTATCTCTCGTTCCACAGAAAAACTGAAGAATAAAACGCACCATTTGAAGACTGGCAGACGATTCCACACACACAATAACAAAGCCTTTACTTCCGACCTCACCTGACGACTGCACTTCCAGCTTCAACATTCCACGTCATTTCCCCTCGACCTTTTTCCCAGCATTCCCTCTGTATTCAATTTCCTACCGGTTTGACTATAAAAAAATCCTCTCATTCACTGCATGATTCATTTTGAATGCATCACCCGGGAAAGGCTACTTTAGACCTTACAGTACACGGGGCTAACACCCCAAACCTTTATAAGCGTGTTGTCTCAACTTCTTTCTACACACCAAGTACTACTAGGGTGTTGTACGATATTAGCCATTATGGATGTAATGAGAAGTCAAGCAAAATGACCCCTTTTATTGGCTAACTAAGGAGATTACAATATGTAAGCTTCCACGGCAACTCAGGCCCCTTGTTCAGGTGAGGTGTAATCATCATAGATGATAAAGTTAATTTTGACCAACATCTAACTTTGGTAATTTGAATTGCCTTCTCCATGTGATTAATATCAAAATCCAATGAATAACCTTTAATAGTACAAATCAACCTCGTATAATGATCCTTCATTATTCTGAGATTAGTATATAAGCAGTCTTCCGTATTTTGGTTACATCTTGCCTGAAGAAGGGGCATATTATAATCTTTCTAGTTAATCATAAGAGGTATTATTTTGCTTAACGTCTCACTAAATAAGTCCAATAAATAAATCCAAATCTAAAACCTGGAATAAAGATGAGTCAGATTCATCCCTTTGTCTTTCTCATAGCGCTTCTCTCTTTCACACTCTCATCTCACCCTGCTCACCCCTCAGGCATGCTCAGCGAATGCGGTCCTAATGGACTCTCATCACTTCTGTCGGTACCTGCTCACAGCCCTACTCCTTCATCCTTTGCCACCGTCCCTCAGCATCTGCAGGACAGGCTTTGTTTGTAACACTCCTTCCTCTCGCTCACCACAGAGCACCCCAAACGATTCACTACCTTTGAATTGCACCGGCACTCTTCTCATCTTTCTTTACTCCATTTTCTTCCTCGTCTTCCTCTTTCATTTCTCCCTGTTCTGACCTACTCTGACCTTTTTATACTCTTTGTGAGTGCAGGTGTGCTGAACGATCCATGGAGTCTCAATGAGAGATGACTGAGCTGATTGGTCTTCTGTGAGTAAATGCATAATCATTCCATTCCCCCATTATGGACTCTGTGGCCACTCGTTGCTCCTGTGCACATCCACACTCCTGATGTGTAAGCCACACTATTTCTAAAACTATTGGCACCTTTTCTGATTCACAGCAAACCTAGGGCTTGCTGCACCTCAAGGTCATCCTGACTTCATTGGTATCAGAGATGAGATAATATGACATTTTAACTTTGTATTTAGTTCTCTAATATTGATTTTTATATCAGACGGCCAGTTGTTGAACAAGACTTTTACCAAAGTCTTTCAATCTGTTTAACTATTTTGTAACTTTTAGATAATATTAAGACATAGGGATGTTCGTAAAATATACCATTTATCTATGTGCTGATTGGCGTAAATTAAAATGCTTCTTAAGCTGTGTTATGTAAATGAACCTGTGGCAGTGCGGGTTAGCTCCACACTCCCACTCCTGTTTGGGTACCTCTTGAATCTGCCACCGTCCATACCCACAACCTAGATGAGCCGGGCAAATGAGGACACACATAGCAAGGGTGTAGGTGTAATGGTGCTCAGTGCTATTATTTAAAACAAAGTCAAACAAACAGGCGCTCAAAAGTGCAGTGCAGAAAGTTCAATAAATAAATAAATAATCCAACAAAGTCAATAAATCCATTCATTATAGCTACAGGGTTATGGGGGTCTGCTGGAGCCAATCCCAGCCAACACAGGGTGCATGGCAGGAAACAAACACCGGGCAGGGCGCCAGCCCACCGCAGGGCACACACACACAGAGCACAATTTAGGATCGCCAATGCACCTAACCTGCATGTCTTTGGACTGTGAGAGGAAACCCACGCAGACACGGGGAGAACATGCAAACTCCACGCAGTGAGGACCCGGGAAGCGAACCCAGGTCTCCTAACTGCGAGGCAGCAGCGCTACCCACTGCGCCACCATGCTGCCCACAAAGTCAATAAATAATCCTTTAAAATCAAGGTTCAAAACACTGCGCAGAAAGCTCCTCTTAAAAATGCAGTCCCCAGTGCATCCCTTTTAAAACAGACATCTCGTCAGACTAACCCAAACTGAGATCTGCCAATCGAGGAAATGCCTAATGGTCAGTTCAGCCAAGGTTATCTGCAAGGTTTGGATCCCTGCAGCCCATTGCTCCCAGCAGGGCACAACACCAAACCCCATTGCTCCTAAGCTCAGGCCCCTGCTGCTGTCTGTGGTCCCAGTAGGGCACCACACCAATCCGCTGACTCCCTGCGCTCCACGGCTCCCCCATAGGATGCCTCACCGCAGCTTCTAATACCCTTTGCAACCCTCGCTGCCTTTCTCCCGGCCTTATGCAGCAAGTCGCTTCATCCAAGCAGCACATCACTCCAGCTCCCTGATCGCTCAGCTGGAATGGCCTTCTTCAGCTTCTGAGCATCATCTTCACTCACCCTTAGGCACTTCCTCCCATCTGCCTGCCTTCTCTGGCTCTTATTCTCTCGTGTGTGCTCACTCACATCACTTCTCTCCACCTCCTGCCTTTTCTCCCATCTTCTAACCACCATCTCCATTCTTTCTTTCTTTCTCAACTCATTTTGTCTCTCCCCACTCCCCTCTGTCCCATGCAGGCTCCTTTTATGCTGCCCATCACCTAATTGGGCACGAGTGTGAGATACCAGCACACCCTCTAGGGTGCTAATGAGGGACCATCGTGATCACCATCCCTGAAGTGAAGCACATACATGCAGTCACCCACACCCGATTAGAGCCGGCACTTCACGGGGCGCAATTATTTATTTAAAATTAGGGCAGCGCCACAGACCACTTATCACAGAACCTAACTAATAAAAGGGACTGTTCTGTTACGACTGATCAGTCTGCCATGCTGCACTGAACAAGAGTACACGGCAGCTCCATTAGCTTGTGTAATAAAGGACGTCCGTCTTTGGATTCATTTGTTACGGTGACTCACAACTACTCCATATTCACAGAGAATTTTCCCTCACCTTTGGAGCTGAAACCCCGGCTATTTGGACATTTTGTTGTGACCTTTTTAAATGGTCCTTGAGTTGTGGATTCTTCTGTTGCTGAGTCAAATCTCAATGGAAGAACCTTCACTGGTGGTGGTGGTGGAGTCCCCAGTTCACGGCCAGAACAATGCCATCTGGGTATGTGAATATTTCAGGAACTGGTGCTAAGTGTTTTGCAGATTTCATTACTGTACTCCAGTGTAACAGAAAGGTTTAGAGAGGGAAATTACACTTGGGTTCGTGTCCATAACTGTCAATCATTTATCAAGTTAAGTCAAAGACATGCAACTTTATTCCCCTGCATATATTTTTATATGGAAACATAAATAAGATCAAGAATACAGACAGCTGGAATACTGGTGAAATGTGAACCATTATGTCACTGGAAATGCTGTCATCAGCACTGTTCTGCACCATAGACTGGCACTAAGGGCTCGTTTATACTTCACGCTCAGAACGCGTACAACACACGCATCATGGCTGCCACGCATTCCCAGCGTTCATTTGACGCGTCCTCTGAGCAGGTCCTCAGAAACTAATGCCACACGTGTGTGCGAGTTGTAGTCCCAGCAAAAAGTCAGGGGGGGCAGTGTGATAAAAGTTGGAACGTGACGTCAGATCCTCTGTTTACTGTCTACATGTGACAGAAACCCGCTTTGAGGATCCTACGGGATCGATATGCCTGCTTCGATGTCTGATGAATGGTTCAATGTGGTGAAGCAAAATGACGACACACAAATGCATTTGTGCTGCTTTTAATATTCAAGCGTCATATATTACCCAGCGTAAAGACATGATACATTTTAAAGGTCTCACATATCATCTTTTGTACCGTCTGTTTTTTTTCAACTTCACAACAGCATCAGAATCTACGGCAGCATATTTGAGCCACAGAGAAAAAAATTAAGGACACAGTGAAAGGGTCTGTTTAGTGGAAATTTCAGCTTTAATCTCTAAATGTCCACTTTAACCTTATAGTTTACTTTATCATCAAAGCAGAGCGTCGTAAACGTCATCTTATAACCGACCCAGTTGTTAATCGCTATGTGCTTCTGGGGCTTCTTCCTGACCTGACAGCAGCAATCGCCACACAGAACACATTACATATATGATATTCCAGCTCTCTGCACACTTAGAATCCTTAGATTTATACTTGATATCACTTTCGCGATGAAATGCATTAAAGTATGTATGTTACATTTGTTTCCTTAGGAGGCATTAGCTCTCCGGAAATGTGTTCTTTTGAAATTGCGGCATGTTAAGTAACCGAAAAATATAGAAATATGACAGAAAAGGCAATATCCCTCCCATCGTGATTACGGCGGTACAAAAGTCACATAAGAGAAAAAGATATACTTTAGCTTACTTTACTGACAGTTTTACGCGGTTACAGACGGGAAGCTTATGACAGACTCTATCAAGGTGTGGGAGTCTTGATCTACACAGTCTGCCATCTTTCGTCACCACGCTGAAAGGATTTTCCGGACGGATGACATAATCTTCCACCCGACAGCTTCAAAGTGTATTGGCAGTAGGTCCATCCTTATATACTGGTTGCTCCGCTTGCAGGCTCTTTCTCTGGTCTCCAAACAAGGACATGAAAGGACGCAACTCCACCTCCAAAAAATACAGTAATAGCACAATGCCTGCATGCAGTTCTCATTCTCCCAAAAAGGAAAGAAGATTTTGTGCTGACAGAGGACAGACGTATACTATTCTGTCTTTTATGCTGACTATACAATCCTCCAGTTGTCTTTGGCTATATAGTCCCATGCTTGGCTGGCAATTCTAAATGCTGAGCCCCTGTGTACCATACTTGGTTTGCCTGTATGAATGAATCCATAACAGTGTGCACAGAGATAGTGACATTAAACTTCATATTATAACAAACATATTATAACAACATTTTACAGATAAATCGTTAACTTCATTTAAATAATGAATACTGTTATTAATTACACATGTTGTGGCGGCACGGTCTGTCTCGTAGGGAGTCACGTCCCTTGTGTTTCCTGCCTGGAGTTTGCATATTTTCCTGGTGGGTTTCCACCCTGTGCTCCTGTTTCCTTCCAAAGACATGAAGTTTTGGTGATTTTGGTGATGCTAAAAAGACGCTAGTGTGTGTGTATGCTTGTGTTCACCTTGCGATGAGCTGATGCCCCGTCCAGGGATTTTGTTTCTTTCTCACGCCCAATGCTTCCTGGAATGGGCACATCCCTGGATTGATGAATGTAATCATAAACATCCTTTTCAGAAATATTGTGGAAAGGTGTCCTCGAAATTTAATGGATGTTTCAGGCAGTTCATAACACAGAAAAGCCAAACGTTTTCTCATCGTGATGATATCTCACGCTGCTACCTAGTGGAATCTCCCAGATTTACGTAAAATACAGGTGCAAGTATAAACAGTACACCGCTTGTGTAGCAGTAGCGTCCTCTGGAGCACGCATCACATCATGTGAAGTATAAACCTGGCCTAAGGGTCCTCTTTCTATCTATTAAATCTTTGAGGGCTGAATATGTTTTTCCAATAACTCAGTTTTCTGAAATGCACACAAAGCAAAGGTTTCACACATAAATCAACATAAAACATCTGTTGCTGTGTGCTGTGGTTGCTGTTGGTGCCTGTTCACCATCTCTGGCAGCAGTGGCTGTGCAGGGGCAGCTCGACGGCCAGCAGGGATGCGGAGCAGGTTGGCCACCTGGCTGTCTTCTCCCAGGCGAACGTTGCTGTAGGTGCATCAAATACACAAATACGTTCATCACCACGATTAGCTGGGGGACCGATCATCTGATACTAATCCCTCACTTTTGTTTTTGATCTTCACCTCTAGATCATTTGGATCAAAATTGGAGCTCGAGAAGTCAGAGTCCGATTGAGCAATAATATGTAAACCATCATCCACAGAGTATTTTGCTTTGTGCATTCGATTTGGTATCTCACCAGATGATGATGCCATTTTAGAGGTTGTTTGCTCTTTGCTACTAGCACACTCCAGGAACTGAGGACAAATCAATGATGCTAACTTTCCTTCAAGTAAAGAGAGTCGAACTAAAATGTATTGAGTTTAGAATGTGTTTCGTATCTGTTTACAGCTGATTAACATCCTCTACCTCTGAATTTCGACAAAAGTGGACATCTGCCTTGAATGGTGGTTTTCTCTGAGGTTCTGGGCCATCCCAGACAAGAATACCAGCACAAGTAAGACTGAGAGTTGTAGCAGGGAGGAGGGTCTTCATTGTTCTGTTGATGAAGCTCAGTCGGTGGTGCTGGGCTCTCTACCCACTGTGAGATTAGGTTGGACAGGTGGAGGCCTGAGGTGGGGGTCAGCACAGAGAGCCCATGTGATCAATCTCATGTCCTTGTATTAGGCAAACGGGAGTCCTTTGATGCTTACTCGGGCTCAGGAATGCAGGAAGACTGGGACCACCAGAAGGAGATCTGAACTGAAAGCCACAGGACTGGCGGCTGTGACTCCTGGAGTTATTCTACAAATGACCCTGACGTAGTTCCAGAATGAGGTATAAAGCCAATCTTACAGGCTTGCTCGGCCAGTTGAGCTTCCAGTTGGGTGGTCAGCTGTATAAAGGCACATAGTGTCCAGGAGATTGTATGGCCAAATCGAGAAACATAATAAGAGAGAGCTGGGAGGATGTTTAAATGACAGAGTGCTGTGTAGGGACCGCGTAATGAGCCCCCTCTAATGGTAGACAGGGTTCAATTCCCGTTCCTATATGACTAGTGCAGCAGCTGGAGTTTTTGTGTTGTGATACTTTTGTTTCTTCATTTATTTATCCTTCTCTTTTGTTCCCAGACACTCAGTGTCCTGGATAAAAACCAAGATCCAGGCATTTAATGACCTCTTGGGCACAGCCATCAGCAGTGTGTCTGTCTGCGGAGAGAGTCAACCTCGTCGAAAGGTTTACTTACCTTGACAATGACATTCATGTCTCTGGTGACTCTTCCTATGAAGTCAGTAGATGGATTGGGAGAGCATGGGGCGTCATGAGGTCGCTGGAAAAGGGTGTGTGGCACTTCCGATATCTGAGCAAAAGGATGAAGGTCCAAGTCTTTAGAGTCCTAGTGCTTCCTGTGTTGCTATATGGTTGTGAGACATGGATGCTATCCAGTGACCTGAGATGAAGACTGGACTCCTTTGGTACTGTGTCTCTCCAGGAATTCCTTGGGTACCATTGGTTTGACTTTGTGTTGAATGAGCGGTTGCTCATGGAGTCCCGAATGAGGCACATTACCTGCATTGTCAGTTAAGGCACTATGGCCATGTGGCGCATTTCCCCGAGGGTGATCCGGCTCATAAGATTCTCATTGTTGGGGACCCAAGTGGCTGGATCAGGCCAAGGGGTCGCCCAGATAACACCTGGCTATGGCAGATAGAGGGTCATCATCGGAGGGTGGGACTGGACCGCGTGTCTGACTGGGGCATTGCCAACCGGGATCCCAAGTTGTTTCGTTATGTAGTGGGTGTGGCAACATCCTGTACCAGTGTATGCTCCCCATCTTGGCTTGACTTTACTCTTTTGTTCATCATATCAATTATTTTAGGTGTATGTTTTGAGCAATGATGTTGTGATTTGTGCTTTTTAGTCATTTTTCTTGGACTCTTCTGCATTAAATACGGTGATCTACACATCATACTGAGAGTTTTGGAACCAAAGATTCCTTAATAAATAATAAATACATTTCAATAACACTGTGTTTCAAAGTTGAACATTTTTATCACTTGACAATCAAAGGGAAAAGTATCAAAAAGCGCTGAAGTAAATATCAAAATCAAGAAAGGCAAGCAAGGGAAAAAAACACCAAATATCCTCTTTAACCATCAAACTTGTGAGCTTCTGAAGGGAAGATGCAAACTGTTAGCGTGAAGGCCTTCAGTTAGTCCAACTCTTTTATTTCCGGCACTAATCCCTTCAGTTGACTGCAGCATTAATAACAGACAGCAACAGAAGGAGACAGAAGCAGAATACCGGCAAACGGAGGGGCTGGCCATTCATTTGGTGTGCATTCTGGGATGGTGTTTATAAAAGTACAAAGATATCTGTTTTATTTTTAAAAAACCTATACTTACAATTATAGAACAGACAAGCGGTGTTCTTTACTAATGTAACAATTACCAGTTCCTTCAGAAAGATGTTGTCATTTCAGATACAAATGTTCATCTTCTGTATAATAAACCACTAAGGTCTGTGTGTCCAGTCCCTCTGAGCAATCTGATTGGTCAGTTTGACTTTGGTGACGCAATCGAAAGAGGAAGTGCGACCCACCAGGCACGCTGAGAGCGTCACCTTCAAAGATGGCAAATAAAGCTGGACAGGATGTGAGAAAGGCGACCTGAAAATAATGACAGAGTCTGAGCAGAAGACTTTGGGGCAACACGCTTAAGAGGGGGTGTGGGACCCCATGCCCCTGAACCTGTGGCACATCCTTGGTCATGGGGCTCCTAGTAGTACATAACCGAGTTGAAACCTCTAGAGATAAAGGCAAAATAGACTCATTAAAATAACAAAATAAATGTCCTTTATTACAAAAAAAGATCGATGTTCAAGTACAAAACCATAAATACTTTAATAATTGGTTATCGTGCAAAAAGCACACAAAGCCGGTGTACACAAAAGAAATGCAATAAATAATTGAGGTGGTAAAATGGTGACACCGTTTACAAGTTCTGCACTCTTAACTCTGCAGGTTGAAAAAAATACCAAAAAAAAACAAATAAAAGGGTTTAATTTGCTTAAAGAAAACATTCTTCCATAAGAGTAGACAAAAAAAATACCATTTCCAAAGACTCCCCGGCTTCTCTCCTTCTTTCCTTGTTGTTACCCTCCACTCTGTAGGCGTCTTGTCTTTATCTGGACTGCCACCAGCTAACCTCTGCAATGCAGATTCAGCACAAAGACAGACTCCTCCCTAACATTCACTCCACCTCTTTTATACGGCCAATCGTGAGTGACACTCTAGTTCAGTGATTCTTAACCTTTTTTGAGTCACGGACCTCTTTAAGACTCTGATGAAAGCTATGGACCCCCTTCTCCAGAAATATCCACATAAACACAACTTTGTATGCAATGAATACAATGTACTTTATTTATTGAGGTTTGATTGTCTCATACATATATGACATACACAAAGTATTATTAAACTTTAAAGTAAACAATCTAAAAAAACACTTCATTTTTATGCAAAAAGTAATAGCTACTCATTATAATTATTTAATACAATCCTCTTGTACAAATTCAAACAGATCTACTACTACTACGTTTTCTACTACCGTTACTACTACCACATCTACTCTCTCGTTATCTACTGTACTTTATTTCAATGAGAAGGTTGTTCTTGTTTGCCTTGAATAAGAATATGAAACTGTGGAGTGGTCTTCAACAAGGTGACATGCATATCATCTTTGACATTCAATCTATTTTTCTACTTTTCGTTTTGATTAATTTTTATCTGACCCTCACGGACCCCCAAAACCCATCCATGGACCCCCTAGGGGAACACGGACCTCAGGTTAAGAAGCCCCGCTCTAGGGTATCACCCTATCCCATTTTACATAGCATGTTAGCTGCATCTACATCTTATTGACCTCCCCAAAAACTACTATGAAGCTTAGTCCTGTTACGCATGCACATTCCCGCAATACCTGCAGCATCACCCCTGCATGCGTAGCACAGTGACTTTTTCTCCAGCAGGCCATTCTCTTACCTGCACTTAAGCTGACTTTTCTTTTACATGCATCTTGGCTTCATGTCGGCTATTCCACCAAGCTGACTGCTGCACCCCTGGTGTCCTTAAGGTTGGCCACCCTGAAACACTTTCTTCCATCATGGGCAGTCGGCGTTGCTTTTACCGCCTCCCTCAGCTGCTGGTGACGCTTCAGGGCCAGTTTATACTTCACACTCAGAATGCTTACTCGCACACATCATGGCTGCCACACGTTCCCAGCCTCTGTTGATGCATCTTCTGAGCACGTCATCAGAAATTAACACGATACATGGGCAAGCTCAAGTACCAGCAAAAATATGGGTGGCATGTGCATCCAGGTTTTGGTAAGTGACATCAACATCGTTGTTTACTATCAAGATGTGACGGCAAGCTGCAGTGCCACTCCAACAGGAGAAATCTCCATGCTTCGATGTTTGATTAATGGTTTGATGCGGTGAAGCAAATCATCAAACTTAAATGCTGACATGCAAATGTCTTGACGGTGGTTTTCTTTATTCATTTCTTGCATATCGTTGCATCTTCCCCATACATTTAAAAGTCTTGCCTACCATCTTCTGTGTTGTTCCTTCGCAACAGCATCAGAATGTGAAGATTTTTTTATTTTTTAAAATCTTTCTTCTCTCAATTCACAACATAGCTGTTTTCTCACCGTGATGATTTCTCACACTGCCAGCTGGTAGAAGCCACCAGATTTACTTAAAGTAGGTGCACAAGTATAGTCAGTAAAGTGCATACTTAGCAGCAACGTCCTCAAGCGCATGCATCAGGCACCATTATATCCCCGGCCTTAGGCACGTCTCGCACATTCACCTACTTACTGCAATGAAAAAAACAAAACAAAGGTAACTGCACCATTTTAACTATTTACAAAAGAATATGCTGCCTAGAATTAGTTATGATTCTGTCGACTGTTTGTACTTTCATGCTGCACTGAGGTGCTATACCACAGGGAGTGCCAGTGAAGAGACGTTAGTAAAGACGTAGGACGCACTACTGAGACTGAGAGCGTAAAACTGAACAGGAGGCAAGAAAGCTGCCTCGATAATAATAATGACAAGAGTCAGAGAAGTAGGCTTTATGCCGGGAGCGCGCTTGAGAGAATGAGCGCCAGTAAAGAGACGTTCACACACAAGCAAATTCAGAGGAAAGGCTCAGAAGATACACGTAGAACAAATATTTTTGAATTATTCATTTATCTGTCTTTGTACCATGGCTAGTCTTCAATTAAACATAAAACATCAATAATTCCAAATATCTCTTGTAAGAACCAATCTTAGAAAGTTAAAGCTTTAAGTTAAACTCTTTTGCCTAACTCTTTTAGAGCTATTTTTTTTTTGTTCCTTTTCTCTCAGGGCTGAATACTTTTCCAAAAACTAACTTTTCTAAAAAAGAACACAAAGCGATGGTTTAACATATCAAATCACCAAAAAATATTTATTTTTGACAAATGTTACTGTCTTGCTTGTTGTACAGTATGAGCCTGCATACTATATGATTTCACATACTGTACATGTTACACAGCAAAGTCCTGCAAAGTATATCGCTCAAAGCAGCCAATTGCATGCATTGCCACATTGCACTGCTTACCATATGTGTTGCACTGGTGCCTCCTTTTCAATTGTCTGCTGCTGCACACAACACAGTCAGGTTTGTATTTTTTGTCCTCATATGTTGCAGGAAAGTCACCCGTTTGAAATATGCCATGCCAATGCCACCAAGTTATCCACCCGTATGAAAACTGGACTGTCATCTTCAGCCTGTCTGGCTTCAACTGTGAAGGCCTGTGTCTCCTGTTCATCCTCACTGTGCCACAAGCTCCAATTCCCCTGCTCTGTAGCTCCATGAACAATTCTGGGCATGTGTACACAACAGGACCCAAATATTCATAGCTCTGAAGCAGCTCCAGCACAACCTGACTTGTCAAGGGACAGTTCTCTCTTTGAAAGGAATACTTTCCTGTACAGTGAAACCTCGGTTTGCGAGCATAATTCGTTCAGGAAACGTGCTCGCAGTCCAAAGCACTCGTATATCAAAGTGAATTTCCCCATAAGAAATAATGGAAACTCAGATGATTCGTTCCACAACCCAAAACTATTCATATAAAAAGAATTAATACAAAATATATATATATACATAAAACAAATTAACCTGCACTTTACCTTTGAAAAGAATCATGGCTGGTGTGAGTGAGTTTCTAAATTCTTGTGGGATTCCACCCAACAGGACGACATGCGGAAGAGTGTCCCAAAGCAATCTCAGTGCAGGTGTTGTTAAAGTACTGAGACTCAGCTTCTTGTTTTGGGGTCTCGCACTTTACGGCACACATGTGCACGCGCGCACACACACACACACAGTCACAATGCTGTAGTAAACAGTATACGCTCCTGCGGATGTTGACTATATGAGTGAGGCACACAGACTCAGACAGAGAATAGGAGACGATTGCCCTCAAGAGAAGAGAGAGAGAGAGAGAGAGAGCGAGATAAGGAGAGAGAGAGAGACGCAAGCGAGATAAGGAGAGAGAGAGAGACGCACGAGAGAGAGAACCATCAGCTCAGTTGTGATCACATGACGCTCAGCAGACAAAGTGTACTACTCATATTGCAAGACATTGCTTGTTTATCAAGTCAAAATTTATTACAAAATTTAGCCCATCTTGCAAAACACCCATAAACCAAGTTTCTCGCAAACCGAGGTTCCACTGTATATGTAATTACTTTCAGGCAGAAACCAGTATTTGCTTCTGCCAGTACAATATCCTTTATGTCATACTTTGTGGGCTTGTCTGGCATATATTGGTGGAAAAATGGCGTCTCTTGTATTTTATCATCGATTCATGTACAGACAAATCATGGCCAGGCTGATAAAATTGTTTATATGTTGGTTCCACAATGTCAAGCAGGGGATGAACTTTATACATGGGGTTATAGCCTGGCTCACCCCTTGGGACTTGCTTCTGGTTATCACAGAAGTGAATAAAACTTTGCAGCAGCACGTACCTATCACGCATCATAACCTGTCCAAAGCCACCAGGGGACAAAGCACGTTTGGACCAGTGCTCCCTGAAATTATATCACCAGTCTAGTCCCATCTCTATTTGTAATGCCACAAAGCTCTTCATCTTTTGTTGAGGGGTTCCACTTTTAAAAATGAGAATGCACTGAAAGCGCAGCCTGCCATTCAAAATATTCCTCTGCATACCTGTTTGTCTCGTCTGACAGTAGCTGAAGAGCAGCCTCAGGAAAAAACAGACTGAAGTAGTCCAGCGGCTGGTAATCTGTCATGTCCAACAGCAAGCCATGCCGTCTTGTGAAGTCCGTAGCCACGGATCAATGTCTGGGTATTCCTCCCACGCGAACCTTGCCGTAGCTGCATCGGCTGCACGAATGCGCTTAGCTGGCATCCGATCAGCTGGGTCGGCATTGGCTGGTGTCCAATCAGCTGATGCCAGCTCCTCACTCTAAATTCGATCTTCTGATCACTGTCAACAAAATCAGATTCTGAAAAAATCAGAGTCCAACTCAGCGATAATGCGCAAAACATCGTCTGCTGAGTATTTTCATTTGTTTACATTTCGTAACTCACACACACGCAAGGATTAGATGCCGAGTCAATGAGTCTAACATTTCAGAGAAGGAATGCCTGTGACGTAACAGTGAGTTTTGTCGCCATTAACAGCTGATTGTCGCCATCTACGCCTGGATGTCGACTTTTGTCGACATGCGCCCTCAACCTCTCCTGTCGACAAAAGTGGACATCTGCCCTAAAAGAGTTAATTTGAAAAGAATATAAATTTCTTTCATTGTCATAGACAATGGTATAGTCTTATCCCCCTGGAAGTTAGTATGAGACAGAACTTTCTTGCTATAACTAAGATCCAGTGTGATAATTGAGTCAGTTGTTGTTTAGAATACGGTCCCAGCGCACAGGGACCTCAAAGACTCATTTTCAACATAGAAATGGGGCAGGCCGACAGTTTTCTGGCCGTTCTTAAATGGTTCAGAAACGATTAGAAATGGAACAAGATTTAAGCTTTGAACAGAACTTTTCTTTTTTTTTGCTAAATTAATTTTCTCTTTCTTGTGTGAACTGTTTAACTTAGATTTTTTACTAAAGCTTTTAAAAAACATAGATTTTTTTGTCTTTGGAATCATTTCAACACGTCAGGCTTTTGCTGAATCCCATTCTGCATGCTAGGGCTTCTAAACTTTGGTTATCTGATGAAAACGCAGCTACATCTCTTGAAATTCTTCCAGGTGATTAGTCATTTTATAACCGTCAAAAATTTGCTTTCAGTCTGCTGTGAATCAGAACTTTAAGGATCAACAAAGCATCAGGGCTTAATGATAGATAAATGGATTTGAAAAGATTGATGTTCACACTCTGAGGTGATCTCCAGCATGCAGGGTTCAAAGCCTATTGGGTGTTTCTGAAGTGGATTCAGCACTCGACTCTGCGGAGATCATCACTGGTTCCCTAATATTCTGAACTGGAAAACAAGCAGCTTTGGCGGTGTCACCAGAGGGCTAAGAAGAAATAAAACCAGGAAATACTGAGCCGTGCAATGATTCTAATCAGTCACTGAATCTTTATTGCTTATTGCTCCTTTCAAAACAGGGACCATTACAAAGCAAACACAATTACACCACAACATTAAGAAGCAGGCGGTAGCAGTCCTGATAATAAAGAAAAATATTTACAAAATGCAACAGCAGATCAATCAGGAGGTCATTTAATCCTCAAGTCTGTCATCAGCAGGCTGCTTGTCACCCATAAACATCTCCATTTCAAGCCTTTCAGAATAAAGAGCATATCATTTCCCTTCCGCCAGACTCCCACCATTTCAAAGGCTCCAGACATTTACAAGTCAAATCTTTTCTTTTCGTTGTGAAGTACATTCAAGCTGCAACAAGGCACAATAGGCCACCTTCAATAGAAGAAATGTGGGTGGGCAAAAAATTGCTGTACTTCCTCATCACTTAAATGAGTTCTAACTTCTGAAAAAAAAAAACATATAGAAATGTCAAATTGATCGTCTTAAAATGATAGGTTGCAGCATGGCCAACAGAGAGATCGGCTTTCTGTTTTAATCCTCCTACACTCTGATGGGTTTAAATTAAGTGTGGATCTGTTAAAATATCTGATGGTCGGCGTGTTTCTGTATCATAAATATCTTTGGTTCCTCCCACATCACCGGAAGGTTCCAGATTGGCTCCCATATGAGTGTGTCAGTGGGCCTTGTGCTGGATTAGGGGCTGTCCAGAGCTGCTTCCTACCTCACACCCAGTGCTGACAGGAAACGCTTTGACTCTGTGACCCTGATATCGACTGGACTGACTGGTACTTGTAAGGTGTGTGAATCTCCTTGTGTATGGTGCCAATTTATACAATGAACCCTGATACAAATTGTATTTCCATTTACCCACACACAATAGGAACATACAATTTCTCAAACGTAGTGTGAAATGATTGGACTCGACACACTTAAAAAGGTTTGGGGCAGCCACGTGTATAATTTCCTTGGCTGCTATAGCACTGATGTGCATTGGTGGGAGTCTGTAACTGAACTGAGGAATTGTTGGTATGATGGCGGCTTTAAATGCCAAGACCGGAAGTGATGTAATGAACCTGGAAGTGACGTATTTCTGACACCGGAACCAGAAGTGACGTGCTTTTGTGGTGCTGGAGCCGGAAGTGATGTTTTTCCAGGTTCTGGAACAAGAAGTGGCATTCTTCTAGGCACCGGAACCGGAAGTGACATTCTTCCAGGCGCCAGAAACAGAAGTGCCGTGCCCTTGTGGTGCTGGAACCGGAAGTGACATCTTTTTCAGGCACCGGAACTGGTAGTGATGTTCTTCTGGGCACCAAAACCTGAAATTACATTCTTCCAGGTGCCAGAACAGGAAGTGACGTCTTTAAGGTCAAATCAGACAGGTTTTCCCATTTTTGGTTTGCAGACACATCAGAAGAAGGTTTAGCGCACCCCACCACCCCCTAGCCTGGCATGGCATTACCCTCACTTGGTCCATCCAGCTTCCTCCTACTCGCACGTGTGACAGTATCTACTTTTAATTCAAGTTAATTGGGGTCCCATCAGTATTTGATACAAGGCAGGAAACACCCCTGGATGAGGTGCCACTCAGAGTGACGCGAAATTTAAAATGATGAATCAACCTAAAAAGCATATCTGTCTGGGCATTAGAGGAAAGCTGGCACAGTTGGAGAAGAACTGACTTAAACATTTGGAGAATGTGCACAGACTACAACCTGGCACAGAGTTCGAATCCTAGATACCTGCATCCCGCCTTGTGTGTTGTGATGGTGAAGCTGTCACCCTAAGCTTCCCCTTTCAATGTGGCATCCCCGGTTGAGCATTTTACAATAAAAATGATCCTGATCTTCTAGAGGAGCTCTCTGTACTCGACTTGATGTTATTTTGGAGACACTAGGGAGCTTTCTTGGGCTGAATGACCTGTTCTCATCTAAACTGTTCTAATGCTCTAGTAACCAGTACTAATGCCATCCTTCCCCAGTTTGATAGTAGACTCTAATTTTTGTAAAAAGGTTATATTTTCAAGCACTATAATATATGAATATCACCATTCGGTGCCTCAGTCCGTTACCTTTGTCTGTGTTATCTTATTACAGCAGTTTTAATTCCTCAGAGAGGACATCTCTTCTTGAGATTTTGGTCCAGTCTGACAATGATCTGCTGGTCAGATAACCTTAAATAAAGAGGTGGAAATGGTATGGGTGGAATATTCATCATATTCAACTCATATTCAACAACATCACAGTTCTTCTGGATTGTACTTCTCCATCTTAGGTCAGGTCAGGTTAAGGAGCATGCACTGGTACAGCGCATTGCTAAAATCACCACACAACGAAATTGCTTGGGATCACAGTTGGCAACCTCCAAGTCAGACCACCCTCTGGAAATGGCTATCTATCTGCCACAGCCAGGTGTTATGTGGGCATCCGCTTGTCCTGGTCCAGCTGCTCAAGTCCTCAGCAATGATAAGCCTCGGGGAGTCATTCCACATGGCCATAGTGTTGTAACTGACGCTCCCTCACAATGCAGGTCATTCAGGACTCCATGAGCAACAGAAACTCAAACCAGCAGTACCTAAGGATTCTCTGAAGAGACACAGTACCAAAGGAGTCCAGTCCTTATCTCAGGTCACTGGATAGCATCCATGTGTCACAACCATATAGCAAGACAGGAAGCACCAGGACTCTAAAGACTTGGACCTTCTTCATCCTTTTGCTCAGATATCGGGAGCGCCACACACCCCTTTCCAGCAACCTCATGACCCCCCATGCCCTTCCAATCCGTCTACTGACTTCATAAGAAAAGTCACCAGAGACATGAATGTCACTGCCAAGGTAAGTAAACCTTTTGACGAGGTCGACACTCTCTCTGCAAACAGACACACTACTGATGGCTGTGCCCAAGAGGTCATTAAAGGCCTGACTCTTGGTTTTTATCAGGACACTCGCAAGCCCAGACACTCAGGCTCCTCACTCAGTCTCTCGAGCGCCCCGATCAGAGCCTCCATTGACTCCGCGAAGATCACAGCTTCGTCAGCAAAGTCAAGATTAATGAATCTTTCTTCACCAACAGATGCCTCACAGCCGCTGGACCCCTTGACCCTGCCTAACACCCAGTCCATGTAAGCATTGAACAGAGTAGGAGCAGAACACACCACTGAAGGACCCCAGAATCAACTGGGAAAAACACAGAGGTCCTGCCTCCACTCTGCACAGCACTCACAATACCAGTGTACAGGCCGGCCATGATATCCAGCAACCTCAAGAGGATCTCGCGAACCCTCAGGATGTCCCACAGGGCAGCTCGATCAACTGAGTCGAACACTTCCATTCCAGGGCAAATGGAACTCGGGTTGATGGGAGTGTCACATCTAAATCCTTCCCTGTAACATGAGATGACCAAAACTCTGACTGACATGCCCGAAGCTTGTGTGTTTGACACAAATCTGAATCTGATGAGAGTTTTAAAGTGCAGCATTACAGGGGAATGTTTATAAAACACAAAATTAACCTGGAAAAGATAATTAACTTTAATTCATTTATCTACTAAATAAATTAAAAACATTTTTAGCTTATGAAATGAAAGTGGCTAGCTAACTGCATGTAATTCTAGCTTGAACAGTACAGAAATATGTTAAATTAAAATGATTTATAAACAGGGTCGCACGGTGGTTCACTTCCCGGGTCCTCCCTGCGTGGAGTTTCCTCCGAGTGCTCCAGTTTCCTCCCGCAGTCCAAAGACATGCAACATGTTATGGTTGCATTGGCAATCCTAAATTGTCCCTAGTGTGTGTGTGTGTCCTGCAGTGGGCTGGCACCCTGCCCGGGGTTTGTTCCTGCCTTGTGCCCTGGGATTGGCTCCAGTAGACCCCCGTGACCCTGTGTTAGGATATAGCGGGTTGGGCAATGACTGACTGACTGACTGATTCATAAACATTACAAAAGAATCATGACATTTGAAACTTAGTGTCACATGCAGTAATGAAATAAATCTAAATACAATAGGCGCCGACTCATAGCAACCCTGATTATTGGGTTATTAAATGGCCAGACAGCTTGAGTCAAATACAATTTCTTTCATACCAATGAAATGGGAGCAGCGCCAGGTGAAGTGAAGTGTTTAACTCAGGGTCACGTGAAGAGTTCAGACATGTGCATTCATAAAGTGCTTTTACATTTTTTATGACTTTTTTGAGGTAATTTATAGGAAGTGTCACCAGACACAAGCACTTCCAAGCACACTTGAATCAGCTCTAATGTAGTTTTGCCAACTTATTCTTCTAAAACCTTGCTAATTTCTTACTGTTGAAAGTGATGCAGACACTCTGTGGTGGTCCTTCTTTTGCATTACAGCACCTTTCTGTACATCAGTGTGATATATTTAATTACCAGTCATGATGAGCAAACCCCATAGAGTTTGCTTTGCCACGAGTTTGGTGAAATTATGGAAATGTTCCAGAACTTCTCCAAATTCTGTGAAATGCATTGAAGTCAATGAGATGGAGGACCTGAGCTCATTTTGAGTGGATTATAATTGTGAAATGGTCTTTTAAGTGTTCCTGTGGGCCAGGGAAAAGTTTTCCAACTATGCTGGACTGATAAATGTGGCCAAAAATGTAGTATCCCATGCATTTGTACAGATGTTTTGTACTTTTTTCTTCTATCAAGAAGACCTTCTAAACATTAATAAATATTTTGTTATGATTCTTACTTAGGGCAGCACAGTGGCACAGTGGTAGCGCTGCTGCCTCGCAGTTAGAAGATCTGGGTTCGCTTCCTGGGTCCTCCCTGCGTGGAGTTTCCTCCGAGTGCTCCAGTTTCCTCCCACATTCCAAAGACATGCAACACGTTATGGTTGCATTGGCAATCCTAAATTGTCCCTAGTGTGTGCTTGGTGGATGTGTGTGTGTGCCCTGTGGTGGGCTGGCGCCCTGGCTGGGGTTTGTTTCCTGCCTTGCGCCCTGGGATTGGCTCCAGCAGACCCCTGTGATCCTGTAGTTAGGATAATGGATGGATAGATTCTGCCATGAGAAGTTGGGGTCTTTTAAGGTTTATTTTCAGATCATAGCTGGATACACTATTTACGAAAGCCAATTAGCCATGCAGGTCTGCGTTGCCAGCACCCAGAGAGTAGTGTTATATACTCATATATTCAGTGGCAGTACTCATAAAATTCTCATTACGGTCTGCTAATGCAGTTTTTCTTGACCTTTATGGTCCCACAACTCAGTTTTGCCTTTTTAAACTCACTGACTGCCAACTAGCAGCCAATGCAAAAAACACCCTTGGTGAAATGAGTGTGATTGGTAGAGCAAGAGTCCCTCTTGGTGAAATGAGCATGATCAGAAGAGTTGGGGGATTTATCCATGGTGAAAAGAGCACGATTGGAAGGAGGGTGGGGTCCCCCGTGAGGTCCCCCTTCATGAAACGAGCTCATTTACAAATAGGGAAATAGTGCTTGAGCGAACCACTCGCAACTCACCATGACCCATTCGTGAATCAGATATGGCAACTGGCAAGCACAAAGGGGGGCGTGACCCAGTGGTTGAGAAACGCTGAGCTAATGTATCCTTCAAAAGAAAATACTGCAAGGTTTTACTGCCCTTTTTTTAACACATGGAAATCTGTCTGAAGCTCTGATCGGGTCGAGACTTCAAAGATCATATAAAAGGCCGGCAGGAAGGTTCTGTGCATGGCTGCTACAGCTCTGTAACATCATGCAGGCCTCGCAAAGTATCATGGAGTGCAAAAGCTGGACCAAGGAAATATTCCAGAAAAATATTCCACGAACAAGGTCACAAACGAAAACAGCATGCTCACTGCAAAAAACGCTTTGGCAAATTTAGTCGATCAACACTAACCACCAATCATAACAGACAGAATGTGTCCAATCAGAGGTCCTGTGATGGCGACGCATGTATTAGAAAGCTTGTGCCTTGCGAAAGGCCAGAGAACAGGCAGCCCAGCATATCCCACTAAGACACAACCATTTTTAAATTGCGCATTTATAAATTAGCTACACTCTCAGTAACATCACTAACTAAATTTCATGAAAACAGCAATGTGGACTTTGTAGTTAGTGACTTGTGTCCTTTTTCTTTTTATTGTCTTTTGATGTGGCGGCACGTTGTTTACAGTGCAATAATAATGCAGCCTTTCTTACGCGATTTGCTGTGCAGGCTCTCTGGAGCTGACAAATGTGGGAGAAGTGTTAATACAGATGAAAGGTATGGATGTGTGGGTGTGTGTATTTCAATATGGCCATTAAAGCAAAGAATTCCAAAATATGAAAAAATCAATTACATATAAGACTCTGTCAGCTGCACAAGCATGGTGAGCCCGCTGCAGAGATCAATTCTTTAAACAAGAGGTCTTTAAACACAGATAAAAAAGAGATGTTAATTGTTGGAGGGAATGACGCTGATCACAACAATATTCGGTCATCATTTAACTCAGTTGGAATCACCATTAATTTTACTGAATCAGCCCGAAATCTCGGAGTTCTCTTTGACTCTAGCATGTCATTTAAAGCACATATTACAAAGTTGTCCAAATCATGTTTCTTCCATCTTAAAAATGTTAGGAAATTAAGTCCTTTTCTAAATAAACAGGATTGTGAGAAATTAATTCATGCATTTATTTTTAGTAGGATTGACTACTGCAGGCAGTGTTCACTGAATGTTCAAACTGTTCTTTATACAGCCTCCAGTTAATCCAAAATGCTGCTGCAAGAATTATTACAAGAACAAGAAAGTACGAACACATAACTGCAGTTCTTAAATCCTTACACTGGCACCCAGTTAAGTTTAGGGCAGATTTCAAAATCCTCCTTTTAACATATAAAGCATTAAATGGCCAAGGTTACTTGTCTGAACTTATCATGACTTACAAACCTGAGCGCACATTAAGATCTCAAGATGCCGGTCTGCTTCTGATTCCAAGGATTAATAAAATAACAGTGGGAGGTCGAGCTTTTAGTTACAGGGCCCCTAAACTGTGGAATGGTCTGCCTGTTACAATAAGAGATGCCCTTTCGGTAGAGCAGGTTTGAAATCCCGGCTGAAGAATCACTACTTCAGTTTAGCACACCCCGACTAGAGCTGCTGATTAACTGTACTGACTGCATCTCTGTTGTTAGTCATTAGCACTATAATATAAGTAACATGATAGTTAGAATTTGTTACTAACCCTCACCTATTCTTTGTTTCTCTTCTCGATACTCAATTGTGGCACTTGGTGCCACGGCCCACCTGCCAAGTTGTTTTGCCTGCCTAAGGTAAAGACATCCCTGATGGAGGATTGCAGGAATCATGGGAAAGAGGGGTCCTTTCATTGGATTAGCACTATTTCAGCTGTGGAATGGCCAAATGGCGGAGGCAGCTTGATGAATGAGGTCTCCAGGACTCTAAACAAAACTAAATCATATTATGTGATATCATCTACTGTTAAATTCTACTCCGTACTTGTAAATTTTTTATTTTTATACTGTATTGAGGATTTGTTCTGTTCTGTGTATTGTATTGCATTGACCCCCTTCTTTTTGCACACCCACCCTCCCTGGAAAGCGGTCTCTCTTTGAACTGCCATTCCCAAGGTTTCTTCCATTTTTTTCCCTACGGAGGTTTTTTTGGGAGTTTTTCCTTGTCTTCTTAGAGAGTCAAGGCTGGGGAGCTGTCAAGAGGCAGGACCTGTTAAAGCCCATTGTGGCATTTCTTGTGTGATTTTGGGCTATACAAAAATAAATTGTATTGTATTGTATTGTAATTCTACGGCACTCCGGCTTGCAGAGAAATCCATGGAAGAGGAGGAGGACAAGTGATGTTACATCAGGAGAGACCGCATTTCCACCCCTTATAGTCAGGATGGTATAAAAAGACAGCACCACAGGAAGTGGTTGCCATTCTCCACCTCTGCACTCACATAAGTAGCACGGCCATCCCAAGAGTCCCCATCTTTTGCATTGCAGTTAGTATTTTGACACCACCAACACGGCAAATAATCAGGGTAAGCAGTGCAGAACTCCAGCCTTCTTTTTCTGTTTACCGTATATATAAGTTCTCCCGCGGATAAGTCAGGACTTGATTTTACTGTATAATTTCCGGTATTTAATAATGTTGGTTGAATAAGTTGAATGCAGTAAACTCACGCTATTGGTCCAAGAGATTATGATATGCTAACGCCCACCTGAGAGAGTAACCACCGAGCACACGGCCTGTTGTTTCTATGTGGGTGCAGCAATGCGCTGTATCAGCGTGTGCTCCTAACCTCCCTCTGTCTCTCTTTATTGTGACCACACGGTAATACCCGAACTATTCCGAAGTGACGTTTGCACTGATTTGTGTTTTTTGTATCTCACACCCTCTTACATCTTTATCGTAATAGCATCCCTTATCTACGATGGAGCGTTCAATCAGAAGAAAATATGAAGCTGGTTTCAAATTAAATGTCGTTGAAATAACAAAAGACATTGGTAACTGCGCTGCTGCAACAAGATTCGATGCATCTGAGAAACTGATGTGAGATTGGAGGAGGCAAGAAGATGTGAAAAAATTTAAGTGTCGTATTTTTAAAGTCGAGGTCTGATTTTAGGATCGGTTTTCCGGTTTCAAGACCCGACTTATACGTGAGTATATACGGTACACATAGTCCTGCTCTATACAAACATACATACAACACGGCACTATACACACAAATAAGCTATAGCCCAGCACTAAACCTATACAGAAAAACATACACAGACATGTACTGTACCATACGCACAACATTAGAACATTAGAACATTCTAGACGAGAACAGGCCATTCAGCCCAACAAAGCTCGCCCTACTGATCCCTACGTTTTATTCAGAAACATATACACAAACATTCATTCATTCCTTCACCATAGACACAAACATACACAGTTTTATCCAGAAACATGCACACAGCCTTCCGTGATACACAGTTTTAAAATAAACATGAACACTGACTTACAGTTGAATCCAAGAAGTTGTTCCTCCAAGTTCTTCTTCTAAGGTCTTCTAGCAGAGAGAGGAAGTTGGTCAGAAGCTGCTGCCTTTTCCCATGTGTGCTGATCTTCTGCTGAAGACAGGGCAGTGAGAGGCTCCTGGGGGGCCACTTAACTAACTTCCTAGTACTTACTGTAGGTGGTGTGCAACATTATGCTAAAGTTCAGCCCTGGGTGGGAGCCTATGTGGAGAGTGCAGACAGAACCCCTGAACACACGTCAGGCCATAGCACACACCTCCACCTACATCATTACACTTGTTTACACTCAAATTAACTTGTTAAGCACATTATATCTGAAATAAAATGAAAACACTTCTTGTAATGTACCATAATCCAGATTACAATATGTGAATGTCAATTTGTATAATAGCTCAGCTGAACTTCACACTAGTAGTAACACAACTGTGCGCTGGGCTTTATTCTTACAAAAGATACTGTAAGTACTGAATTATGATTATTATGAAATGAGACATTTGGACTTTCTGTATTTTTTTTCATTACAATTTAAATTTATTAGGAGTAGGAGTCGGTACATTTTTGCCGACTTTCGACTCCAGGTACCCAAAATTGTCTCCGACTCCTCAACTCCCACTCCAACTCCACAGCCCTGAACACAACGATATCGCCATCTGACAGATAAGAATAAATAACCAAGAAAAAATGATGTGCCCAAAACACACACATGATGTTACCATTTTAATATGTGTGAAGCATCTGAAAGGCCCATAAACCAGGCCGGTGTTATATTACAGTCAAAAATTTGTTGTCCGATTATTCCTATTTTTGTTAAGTCACTATGTACAAAAGACTAAGGGTTGTCTAAATTTTGAAGCATAATTTTTGTGTTAGTCAAAAGCTTGTGCCATGACACACGTAACACAACCCATAAACTGGACATGCGGACCACTGCAGCCCTGAAGTTAGGCTTCGACTCCTTCTCATGGCATGGAGGCGCTGACAGAAAATGCACAGTGACGTGAACCATGTGACATAGTTGACATGAAAATAATTACGCCACCTGTTAGAATTGAAAATAACTGTGGCATTACAGTAACCTCGGTGGAGTGACTCATGGTGCTGTGTTTCATGAGAGGTGTATGAATCATCTGGTCCGACATTCGTTTGTGCGAAAAAGCTGACAGGTAAAGAAACATGGGAATAGCTGCTGACAGAACCTGTGTTCCTGGCTGATCACCTTCAACACACTCCAAACAAAAGCAAAGTCCTGGACACCATTAGGTGGTGGCACCCTCAGCAAAGTGACCTGGGTTGGTGGGTTTTATGACCCTCACATTTTCAGCTATTCATTGTGAAACACATTGCACAGGCCGATTATACGAACACCAAGTGGAACAGCCGCCTCATCTTCTGACTGCTAATTACGAGATACACACTTCATCACAGAAGACAGTGATACACCATGACACAAAGAAAACTTAAGACCTGCAGCCACTGCTTAGTTTCCAGCCAAACACAGAAAACCTTCACTGACAAGCAATGACACACCATAACACCACTCTACCACACATGGCAAAGCGAGAGGCTGAACTGAATATGGGCACACTGTACAGACACCCATCAGCATGCCACACTCACCGTGTGTAGAGCAGGGGGCACCTGTTCACTAGGATTGTGTCATTTCTTGATGCAGAGCAGACATGAGCCTTAACGCATCCCTTTAGTAACCATGATAGATATAATCAGATGGGAGAATTATGGGACAAAAAAGGTATATGTATTTAATTTGCTTTAAAATGTACTTTCCGTCCCAAAGAATACAATGCATGATTCATTTATACCTGCATATGCAGACTGGAGAGAAGCCAATGGAACATACAGTCAGTCTTCAATGGGGGAGATGATGACAGCTATATGAACCAGTCCATCAAGATGGGGAACAGCATTTGGTTGACTTCTGACTTTCTGATGGATCCTCTTCATTATAAACACTCACATATTTACATATTTGCCAGCGTCACACATGTGCACATGGGAGTCAGTTACAGGGACCAAAAGAAGGGAATTCCACGGCAGTTTACGGGGTGGCAGGGTGCAATAAACCTTCTTATTTTGTCCCCACTGACCAGACATGGAAAATTCTGCCTGAGTCTGAAGAAGTCACTTCCATTTCAGCTCTGAGGATGTCACTTTTGGTCTCGGGCATGAGGACGACATCACTTCTGGTCCCAGGCCCCAGGATGATGTCACTTTCTTTGACCTCCCTATAAAGCCTGACTTCCTCCCTCCGTTGATCAGTTCTGTTTGAACTCAACTCTGTACACTATTATACTGAAAACATTGCCTTTTTGGGGTGGCATGGTGGTGCAGTGGGTCCTGGGTCCTCCTAGCATGGAGTTTGCATGTTCTCCCTGTGTCTGCATGGGTTTCCTATGGGTGCTCTGGTTTCCTCCCACAGTCCAAAGACATGCAGGTTAGGTGCATTGATGGAGATCCTAAATGGTCCCTAGTGTGTGTGTGTGTGTGGGTGTGTGCACTGCAGTGGGCTGGCACACTGCCCAGGGTGTGTTTCCTGCCTTGCACCCTATGTTGGCTGGGATCAGACCCCCATGACCCTGTAGTTAGGATATAGTGGGTTGGATAATGGATGGATGGATGGACATTGACTTTTTGTAGCCAAGGTCAAGGTTGGCTGCCCCAAACCTTTTGCGTGAGTTGAGGCTATTTATTTCACACCAGGTATGGGCAACTTCTAACAGAGCCATCCATGTTATTTTTGCCCTGTGTCTAAATAACACCTTCCCAAGTTCTTATGGTTTCTACATGACAGTAGCCATTGGTCACTCTGGTCATATACTGATTCAGCAAACATCAGCATTTTAAAATAGTCTGCCTGGGTGGTCTTTTACATGTTTCTGTCCCATCTTCCTGGCCAGTTTCACCCTGTCAGCCGGTGTGTATGTGTGGCTTCAATAAAGGAATGATCTATATATATAAGCCAAATACCACTGACTCACTCATCACGAATTCTCCCGAACCATGAGGACTTGGGACTTGAAATTTGGAATGTAGGTTACCATAGGTGCTCGCTAAAAAAAAACGGTTTTAAAAATTTCGTAGTCCAAGCGCGAATAGTATTTTAGACCCATTTTTATGTCTGTCCGCTTTTCATGAGAGACAGATTAGATTGGGTTTTTTTCTATAATTTGCTTGATCATTCCGTTGACATTGCGACTTCTCTCATCGCGCTAAGTACCATAGTTCGCTTGGTTACTGATTTACTAGCGAAAATCCGAGAGAAACCCATCAGGCGGGGAAGAGTGACGTCAGGAGTGGAGAGCTGGTCTGGGCCCTCCTCAACGTCGTGCTTTACTAATACGCGGGCGAAGCTGCAGGGCCTTCCTCACTCACGCGTCTGCCTCTGGACGTAACCTTAACTCCACTTAGTTATCGAAACGAGAGGACTACTTAACAGATTTAGATCTTTTTTTTTTCTATAATTTGCTTGAACATTCCGGTTCATTTTGCAACTTCTCTTATTGTGCTAAGAATCATAGTTCACTTGCAGGAGCGATATATTCACGCTAATCTGAGACAGAGGCTGCGGGCAGAGGGGAGGGAAGAATGACGTCAGGAGTACAAAGCTGGTCTGGGCCCTCCTCACAGTCCTGTTTCACTAATACGCGGGCAAAGCCGTGGGGATGGCTAGTCTTTCATAAAATAATTTGTTTGTAATAAACCTCACAGATCACAGTGGCACACTTAAAACCTTTGCTTACACCCTGCGATACAAATTGTGCACACTATTTACAACCTTGCATCAATGCTGGTTTAATGAGTCCTGCTTGGTTCTAGGGTGTTGTTAGCCATTATGAATGTAGCAGTAAGTCAAGCAAAATGACTCCTTTTATTGGCTAACTAAAAAGATTACAATATGCAAGCTTCCGAGGCAACTCAGGCCCCTTCTTCATGCAGTCTTGCATATTGTAATCTTTTTAGTTAGCCAATAAAAGGGGTCATTTTGCTTGACTTCTGAGTATGACTTGGGAAAGTTGGATTGGTGTGCAGCAACACTTTTTCAGGTAGAAAAAAAAGAACTGCTTCCAAAATGCATAAGTACTGCTTGCTCTAAATACGCCACTGCACATACCTAAAGACATTGGGGCTTCAATAAGAACTGCAAGAAGAAATGATTTATCACACATCTCATTATATTGGTGGTCTTCATTCCTTTTCAATTCCATCTTCTTTGAGGACCGGAGGTTTGTGTGCTCCATTAGTGTGAATTATTATTATTCACGCCTTTATGCTTTCTGTTGGTTTTGTTTGTGATTCAGTCATTTTGCTCTCTTCCCTGTTTTTGTGCCTTTGTGGCTGGAGCCCCAGGAGGCAGAACCACCCTGATGTCACCACTATTGAGCCCTCCTCTGACTCTTTAAATCAGCTGAGAAAGTTCAGGAGCCATAGATCATTCATTTATGGAAGAGTTCATGTAAATTTTGTGGATTCTGTATTAGAATCTTGTCTTTTAGGCAAATCATTTTTGCCTTTTTTATTCTGTTTAGTATTTTACCCTTATTTGCCATTTTTCTTAATAAATCCTTTATTTCTAGTTTTTTTTTCTGGCCATTTTTATATAAGCCAAGGGTTTGTGGTTATCCATCCTCTTGTGGGGCTTTCGTTATATCTTTTGAGATATTTCCAGTTCTTTTGCCAGGTCACTGGTTGAAGCCAGAAGGTAGTATTTGGGGCCTGCCTTAGTTAGGTGAGCCTGTCCTGGGTAGGTCAATCAAGGTGCTAGGATGGGCCTCACCTAGGCAGCCTGACCTCAAACTTTAAAGGCAGTCTTCAGCTTACATGGGCTGACAAAGGGAATCTGGCTTCAAAAGTACATATTTTTCTATATATAAATATTTTCTATGTATTTTAAATATATTAAGATATTTATTTGAATAGCTCAAAGGGAAAAACAAAAATGGTACAAGATAAAAATAAGCTAGAAAGGATTTACCTAAAACTGTAATCCAAGGCAAACAAGGCCAAAAATCAAAATTCGGTATCGAAATCCAAAAACCAGCATGAAAAGAATTCAGAAACAGATAATCAGCATTTATAATAGTAATCTTTAAATGACAATGCTTCTAAGACCATCTCTCTCATCTCATTATAAAGGCTGAGGATGGTCCCAACAACAGTGACACCATGGGGGCTGCTGCTCCTTTAGGGTTCCTCTCACAAAACATAAGGAATGTAAATATACTTAAATACATAATACATAAACACTAAACCATAAATAAGCATAAACATATTATTGCGACTTCTCTGGCAGACCTCCAAGGTAACCCATAACACAAATCTCAGGAAAACAGGAGGACAGGCATTTAAATTCAAAATGACATCTCAAGAAACCTTCAAGTATGTTTCAACAGAGGGAGAACCATGAAAACTCCAGCTGGAGAAGAGACAGGTCCGCAAATAATGGCTATAAAGAGGATGTTTACTTTCAAAAAAAGTGCAAAAACATAAACAAGGCTTTAAAGAGCCAAAAAGAAGTTGCCAAATGCAATCCAGAGCTAACGATATTCCAAAAAAACCCAAAAGGATCGAAAAAGGTCAAAAGCCAGTAATCAGAATTCAAAAATGAAAAGCCCAATGCTAACAATACCACAGACTCCAGGCTGCACTGGACTTCAACTCCCAGCAGCCTTTATAGGGAAGGGGGTAGTGCCTTAACAGTGATGGATGGGTGGCACTGCCACCTACAAAATGCAAGGAACCACAAAACACAAATAGATACTACAATATGACTACGTAGAATTAAACTAACAGGTAATTCTTGATTATGCAAATAGTAAATAAATGGAGTAGTATTACAAATAATTGAAAACAATGAATAATAATGAAAAGCGAACAAAAATGGACAAAAAGAAGCATTTTAAACAGGAGTTGACCATAATAAATATTAACACAAAATACATCAAACCTGAAATATTCTTTAAATAAAGAATAAAAAGGAAATCTGCATCACAACAAATGTATTCTATAAGTCAAACCCTCAGACCCTAGTGCTGTCATTTCTGAGGTCACATTTAGACGATGCACACAAACTAGTGAAGAGTCAAGAAATTCTGTGAAATTGAATTTGCAGGGAAACTTGGCATTCCACTTTCAATCAATCAATTAATCAATCAATCAATTAATAAAGTGAGAAATAAAGTCACCATCCTGAAGACCTTGGCGAACTCCACCCTGTAGCACACACTACCACAGAGTTAACTCAGGGCCCTCTTACCAGGATCACAGACCACCAGGCAAAGTAGTGCGCTGAAGCTCCTGTTTTGACAGCACAACCGAAACATACATAGGCATCAGAAAAATTGTGGGCCCCTATACTCCTGGGGCCCTGGCCATTGCCCATTGTGCCCATACTTTAAGACAGCCCTGGGCTAACTGACTTGTGGGGGCCAAGCATTGGCAGTAACGTCACTTTTTTGATGTGCCCTTTCTGTTTTAATGGAACAGAATTAACCAGCATCTTGATTGTTCACACAACCCACTGAAGGTGTTGCAGCACTAGAGTTACCACAAACATTGACCCACCTGAGCACCATGCCGGTCTGAATGCCCACATCCTATACAGGAGCACGTTTAGTCCATTTTATGGGAACAGCACTTTCCTCTCACACATACAGTTAGTTGTCTGTGACTTGCTGAGGGTCACCCGGTGAGTTAGTGCCTTGGATTGAGTCTGCAGCCTTGTGATTTACAGTCCGGCATTTATCACCGTAGGACCATACTGCCTGCAGTGCTAAATCAAGTCATATCAATGTTAGAAGAAAGCAGCCCAAAGACATTACCTGCCGATTGAAATCCAACCAAGAAACAATCTGTCAGCATTTTTTTTTAAAAAAAAAAAAAAAAGAAAGAAAGAAAGAAAATGAAAAATCAGGTTCAGACCGGCAGTAGAAAGCTGTCGGCACTTTGAGTGTGAAGACAGCCTGCAGAACGAGACAACATCTATCAAAACATTTTGTTCTGGTGAAAGGCTGCACACTTCAGATTTCTAGAAGAGCTGTCAGTTCTTATTCCTTTCAGATTACTTGCTGGCCATCTGTAAACAGGCAGGAAAATTTGAAGAGATGGGGCCGTAAAAAGTCATAAAAGAAAAACAGAGGGAGCACATCTGCATTAATGAAAGTAAAAGAAGCCAAGCTTTGCTCATTTGTTATTTTAGTTCATCTTTAATCAAACCCAGAATTGGATCAGTGGTGGCCAGGTTCTCTTTTTGACAACTTGTGATGTCTAAGTTGACCACAGCCTTGACATCTGCTTGAACCTGGGACTGCCACTGCCACTGCACGACCATGACACCGTGACCATGACTGCCATAGACTGGTGCAATGAGGGGACACAAGTAAGCAAGTTGGGCATAAACAGTGCATTGTGCAAATTTTATTAACAATAATCAGTGTCCAAATGAAAGTGCAATGCTGTCTAATTCTGTAAATAAATAAATAAACCAATGAAAACAGCATCTTTGTGGAGCTTAAAATCCATAAATAAATTAAAATTACAGTCAGGATTAGTTATTTCAAAACTCAAACCCCAGTGCATCCTTCTTTAAACCCGTCTCCTCTGCTCACTCATGGGGTCTGCTCAGTCAAAGGAAAGTGACGCCAGCCATCTTTAGGTCATGTCCCCACTACCATCCATTGGCATTTGTGGGGGGACCCCACAGACCCTTCTCCTTCGTACCACCAATATCCATTGGTGTCTGTGGATCCTCACCAAAGTGATCAACTGCTTCTGCTCCTATCAGAATGTTCAACAGAAGCAACTCTGCCCCCAAACGTGGTGTTGTTCCAGAAGGAGCTTCCATCTAGCACATTGTCCCCTTTCCTTTGCACCGACTCCGTCTCGATCCTGATATACTCTGTCACAATAAGTAGACACAAAAGTCGAAAAAAGGTTTGGGGCAGCCACCCGTATATTGCTCCCTGCCTGCAAAAGGGTATATGTTATGTCACTGATGTGCATAGATTTGAGTTCAATATGGAACTGATGGTATGGAGGTAAGATGGCTGCTTTAAAGACCAGAACAGGAAATGAGGTCATCTAGGGATGAACCGGAAGGGTCCTCCTCAATAGGCTCCGACCCGGATGTGACGTCATCAAAAGGGGCGGAACAGGAAGGGTCTTCGTCCATGGTTTCGAGACTGGAAGTGACGTTCTCACTGGGGGCAGAACCGGAAGTGACATCATTGGGGTCAGGCGGAATTTCCCGTGAACGGTCTGCAGAAAAGCGAGAAAAAGAGTCAGTGCACTCCTCCACCCCCTGGTCTGGATTGGAATTACTTTTGTTCAGGCCCTTCAGCTGTCTCCCAAGCGCCCATGTGTAACAGCTCTTACTTGCTCTCCTTGTCTTTCCTCCATTCCTTTGTCATCTCCTCTGCTCTCGTTTTTAGACTCTGGTGAGTGCGGGTTTGGCAAATGACTCGTGGAGCCTCAGTAAGCAACAAGTTGTGCTAACCGTACTCATGAACTGCCACTACACGACCATGACGCCATCGTTGGTGTCTTCGGACTGGGAATCTTGCATCAGCCATTTCTTTCCCTTAGTTTTGGTGTTGGTTTTCACATCTTGGCTGCCTGTCACCTTTTCTACATCATCCATCCATCCACCGCCTTCTTCTTCTTCTTCTTTCTTTCCTTTTTCTTTTTCACTTCTCTTCCATGATTTTGCACAGATCTTCATCAGCCGAGCCCTTCGCAATATGACAGAAGAATTTCGATTTTCGCCTCAATATTGACTCCACCAATTTGGTTTCGTCATACCAATTCTTTGCATCACTTCCTCATTTGTAGTCTTCTTTATTCAGTGAATTTTTAGTATTCTCCTGTAGCACTAATGCAAACACTATGATTTTCTTTGTAAGTGCCAACGTGAGAGCAAAGGTTGCTAAGCCATTCTGTAACGTGGACCGTGCTTGTGTATGTAACAGTTTCTTCTTTATATTCAGAGGTAGGTTGTTTTTCATCAGTTCCTTATATCTCCAGAAACTCTGCTTAGCATTTTCCTATTCCTGCCCTGTCATCCACTCGTGCACATTACATGCAATTATCAAATTCTCCCATCAAGATCTCCACACTCACACTGCTTTTTTTCTCACATTCCTACTCTCATGAAACCTGTGCTGCTTCACTGGTTTAAAAAATCTTGCACTGCCATGGACCCCTAAGGCACGTTACTGCGCAGTTGAAGCCCAGATTTGCTTAATTGCTTAGTTTTCATATGCATGAGTCTAGTGCAGCTCTTATGAGGGGACATTGTCCGAGGATTTCAATGTAACTCAGTCATTCACTCATTTTCCATCTTCATACCAAAAGATCCGAACCCACAGATGACTCCACCTACCAACAACATTTTTATGGTGGTTAACTCTTTAAAAACTGGGCCCTTCTAGCGTTCCAGTCAACTTGTCGTTCTTTCCACAGCGTCAAGCACTATAACATGGCGCTACTCTAGCAAAGCTTTTTTCTGACTAGACTGTTCCATGAGTTGCCCCCTCTTTCAACTTCAGTACTTCAAGCAGCCTCTTACATTTAGCTGTCACATGTTCTCCTCTCAGGATTCATCACTCAGTTTTTCCAGATGCACTTGGGCTTCCATGCACTTTTTGTTCCAGCATTCTCATCTCATCTAAGTAGGACTGTGACATTTTTTTGCAGATCCAGGGATCATGGCTTCTGGTGGCTTGACATCTTCTACATGACACCTTTCCAGTTCAGTGATCCAAACTTGTAGCTGTCTCATCACTGCAAAAAATGCATATGCCGAAAACACACAAAAACTTTAAATGGGAGTTGTTTTGCTTGTATTTAGTAAAAAAAAAAACTGCCAAAGGGGTAAGCAAAGTTTACTTGACAAGATTTCTTAAAGTAAGCTAAAAAATTTTAAATACAGATTTTTTGGATAAGTCAATAATTTTTACAATATGGAAAGCTAGACTTGACCTCATGATTTAGATACTTTTCACTTTGCTTAGATTTCATTTTTTGCAGTGTACTTCCACTGCCTGACTGGTTCGGCCCCATCTGTAGAAGGTGCATGCTTCTTCATTTCCCAGTTTTCTTCCAACTCGGAGATCTTGGCCTGTGAAAGTCTTATTTACTGCACATACCCTCTCTCTGTCGAGCTTAGAGCTCATTTGGGGTTTTTAGTTGAGGTTTTCTGGTTTAGTACCAGTGGTGGTGACCACCCTCTTCACTGGCAGTGGTTTAACATCCTACTCAGGACAACCTGGTGTTGGACCATGTGCTGAGGGAGGTTGATGAATTAGATAATAGTAGTGGAGCACCGGTGGGAGATCTTTGAATATGCGGAGGATACAGTGTTTCTGGCAGTGAGTATAATGGCATTAATAGAGCTGTTGAGAGTATTTAGATCAGATTAAGAGATCATTATAATAAATATAAGCATAGCCAAAACAAACTGGATGAAGATTGGTCAATAAGAAGAAATGAGCAGATTGGAATATAAAGGTCAAGATCTGGAAAGAGTAGTGAAATTTGGGTAGCGAGATGGAGGAGAAAGACAGCTGTGAGATGGACATGACAAAGAGATTACTTTTGGCAGAAGCAGAACTTATTAAGTTAGAAAGATGGATTTGAAACATGAAAGGACAGAAACATCAAACAGCAGAACAGAATTAAGAGTCATAACACATTAGACGTGACGGTAGACTTGTACGGATCTGAAAGCTGGACACTTAGCCAAGCAATTAAGAGAAGACTGGATGTGTTTGACCGAAGGTGCTTGAAACAGATAAGTGGATGTGGACCACCAGGGGACACACCACTGCCCAGACCCGACACAGACAGACGTGGGACACAAGTTCATGGCACACATTTTTATATTTTTCTTTGTGGGAAACACCTTCCCCCATTTCCCACAAGCAGAACACAGTCAGCAAGTGCCAACAGGGCTGTATCACACTCTGCGGGAGTCCAACGCACCTCTGCAACCCAAGCTCTGACACTAGTTGTACAGGGACCGAACAGCTCTTATCAGGGGGTTCGGTACCCCATACTCCCGTAGCACCCCCCACAGGATTCCCCGAGGGACACGGTCGAACGCCTTTTCCAAGTCCACAAAACACATGTAGACTGGTTGGGCAAAGTCCCATGCACCCTCCAGGAATCTGCTAAGGGTGTAGAGCTGGTCCACTGTTCCGCGACCAGGACAAAAAACCACACTGTTCCTCCTGAATCCGAGGTTTGGCTATCCGACGGACCCTCCTTTCCAGAACCCCCGAATAGACTTTTCAAGGGAGGCTGAGGAGTGTGATCCCTCTGTAGTTGGAACACTACTACTACACTACTACCCTACCTTTTTAAAGAGGGGGACCACCACCCCGGTCTGCCAATCCAGATGCACTGTCCCCGATGTCCATGCGATGGTGCAGAGACGTGTCAACCAAGACAGTTCTACAACATCCAGAGCCTTGAGGAACTCCGGGCGTATCTCATCCACCCCCGGGGCCCTGCCACCAAGGAGTTTTTTGACCACCTCAGTGACCTCAGTCCCAGAGATGGGAGAGCCCACCTCAGAGTCCCCAGGCTCTGCTTCCTCATAGGAAGGCATGTTAGTGGGATTGAGGAGGTCTTCAAAGTACTCCCCCCACCGACCCACAACGTCCCAAGTCGAGGTCAGCAGCGCACCATCCCCACCATACTGTGTTGACACTGCACTGTCATATGGTGTTGACACTGCACTGCTTCCCCCTCCTGAGACACCGGACAGTAGACCAGAATCTCCTCGAAGCCGTCCGAAAGTCGTTCTCTATGGCCTCTCCAAACTCCTACCATGCCCGAGTTTTTGCCTCAGCAACCACCGAAGCCGCATTCCGCTTGGCCTGCCGGTACTTATCAGCTGCCTCCAGAGACCCACAGGACAAAAAGGTCCTATAGGACTCCTTCTTCAGCTTGACGGCATCCCTTACCGCCGGTGTCCACCAACGGGTTCGCAGATTGCCGCCACGACAGGCACCGACCACCTTACGGCCACAGCTCCGGTCAGCCGCCTCAACAATAGAGGCACGGAACATGGCCCATTCGGACTCAATGTCCCTCACCTCCCTTGGGACGTGGTCGAAGTTCTGCCGAAGGTGGGAGTTGAAGCTACTTCTGACAGGGGACTCTGCCAGCTGTTCCCAGCAGACCCTCACAACACGTTTGGGCCTACCAGGCCTGACCGGCATCTTCCCCCACCATCGAAGTCAACTCACCACCAGGTGGTGATCAGTTGACAGCTCCGCCCCTCTCTTCACCCAAGTGTCCAAGACATGTGGCCGCAAGTACGAGGACACGACCACAAAGTCGATCATCGAACTAAGGCCTAGGGTGTCCTGGTGTCAAGTGCACATATGAACACCCTTATGCTTGAACATGGTGTTCGTTATGGACAATCCGTGACGAGCACAGAAGTCCAATAACAAAACACCTCTCGGGTTCAGATCGGGGGGCCATTCCTCCCAATCATGCCCTTCCAGGTCTCACTGTCATTGCCCACGTGAGCATTGAAGTCTCCCATCAGAACGAGGGAGTCCCCAGAAGGTACGCCCTCTAGCACCCCCTCCAGAGACTCCAAAAAGGGTGGATACTCCAAACTGCTGTTCGGCGCATACGCACAAACAACAGTCAGGACCCTTCCCCCCACCCGAAGGCGGAGGGAGGTCACCCTCTCGTCCACCGGGGTAAACCCCAATGCACAGGCTCCAAGTTGGGGGGCAATAAGTATGCCCACACCTGCTCGGCACCTCTCACTGTGGGCAACTCCAGAGTGGTAGAGAGTCCAGCCCCTCTCAAGGAGATTGGTTCCAGAGTCTAAGCTGTGCGTCGAGGTGAGTCCGACTATATCTAGCCGGAACCTCTCGACCTTACGTACCAGCTCAGGCTCCTTCCCCTTCAGAAAGGTGACATTCCACGTCCCAAGAGCCAGTTTCTGTAGCCGAGGATCAGACCGCCAAGGTCCCCGCCTTCGGCCAACACCCAACTCACACTGCACCTGACCTCCTTGGCTCCTCCCATAGGTGGTGAGCCCATGAGGAGGACCCACGTTACCTCTTCGGGCTGTGCCCGGCCGAGCCCCATGGGTGCAGGCCCGGCCACCAGGCGCTCGCCATCGAGCCCCACCTCCATGCCTGGCTCCAGAAGGGGGCCCCGGTGACCCGCGTCCGGGCAAGGGAAAACGTTGTCCAGAGTTTTTGCTCATCATTGGAGGTTTGTTGAACTGCTCATTGTCTTATCCCTCACCTAGGACCAGTTTGCCTTGGGTGGCCCTACCAGGGGAATAAAGCCCTGGACAACATAGCTCCTAGGATCATTGGGACACACAAACCCCTCCACCACGATAAGGTGACAGTTCAAGGAGGGGGAACAACAAAAAAAAACAACAAAATGTACACTGAAATTTAAGAAAATGGTCAAGTAAATAAAGAATGTACCAGAAGAAAGGTTGATGTAATATATAAAATGTGCTGAAAGATGAATCATTTGGGTAAACCAATGAACCAAGCCAAGTAAAATGTATGCGTTGATTGACATTTAACACTGTATGTAAATTCAACAGTTTATAAAATGAACCTTATTCTTTGTTTCTCTGACCAGACTGTAACAGACTGCTTTTGAAGAATGTTCCCTCTAAAGCATTTGGCTAGGGAGTAATTAAAAGATACGATGAACAGCTTTTCTCCTGCCTGATAACTGATTTGTCCTGTTAGGGGACGTTTCTTAATAAGATGTTAAATTTCTACCATATATCTCAGCAGGTTGCCATCGATCAGGCATTTATAGTATTGTGGATACATGGAAATCACTCTTGAGTAAAAGACATCTGATAGTTTGAAGGATGTTGTGAGCAAGAAGACAAAGACTCTTTGGTCTAATGAGATAAAAAATGATCTCTTTGGGTAGAACACCAAGCCCTATTATCTGTTGAAGACCAGGGACTTCTCATCACCCGAATATCACCAGCCCTATGGTAAAGCATGGTGGTGGCAGCATCATGCTATGGGGTTGCTTCTTGATGATAGGGACAGGGAGACTAGACAGAACTGAGGAAACAATGAAGGGAGGTTATCGAAGAAAACCTGCTCCAGAGTCACGCCACCTCAGACTATGGTGACAGTTCACCTTACAGAATGACAATGACCTGAAGTGTACAGCCAAAGCAATGTTGGAGTGGCTTTAAGAAGAAATCTCTGAATGTCCTTGAGTGGCACAGCCAAAGCCCAGTATTAAAACCCATAGAACATCTGTGGAGAGATCTGAAGACCTCAAAGATCATCTGAAGGTAACTGCGGGCTCGACACAGTATGGTGTGATGACAGAGTGAATGGAGCAAACAGAGATTCTGTAGGCAAGTGGTGATGGAGGTGATGGGACTCCATTCATGGACTGAGTGCCTCAGTGTATTACTGAGAAGATTGTTGCACTTGGAAGGTCTTTGAACGTCTGCTTTTCCCAACTGGTTTTTACTGTGTTTTCCTTATTTAATTATGTATTTATGCAGCTTATTCGGTGCATTGCAGATTTGAACCCCCTATAACACCTGTGGAGAGACCTGAAGATGGCAGTTTACAGACACTTCCCATCCAATCTAATGGATGCTGAGAGAATCTGCCATGAAGAATGGGATAAACTGCCCAAATGAAATGAAATGAATATCTTTATTGTCATTGTACAACAAAACTGGATGCCATCCTATCAGTGCAAAACAGCAAGAAATTACTACTAAATTACTAAAACATATAAATATGAAGATTTATAAAAGGGATTCTGAAAGTGGAAAAGCAAAACAAACATCATACTACACAACAAAACATTTTTCACATTCTGCTGGTATTAATTCCCTATTTTGTTCCCAGAAGGTTTCACAGTATGAGCATCATTTAGTGCAGTCACAGCCTTTGGGTCAAAACTATTTTTTAGGCTATTTGTCTGTGTTTTTATTGTCTTGAAGCATCTGCCTGAGGGCAGCAGTTCAAACAGAGAGTGACCGGGGTGAGATGAGTCTTTAATTATGCTCCGGGCCTTTATCAGGCAGTGAGAACTGTAAAGATCTAAGGATGGGGGAAGCTCTCCGATGATCTTCTGGGCAGTAGTGACAACCATCTAAACGCTTTCCTGCCTGATGCTGTGCAGCTGGCCATCTATACACAAATGCAATAAGTAAATATGCTCTCTATGGAGCAAAAGTAGAAGGACATGAGCATTCTTTGGGTAAAATGGTTCATCCTGAGGATCCTCAGGAAGTAAAGTCTCTACCAGATCTGTGGTGTTAGTGTTCCAATTCAGGTCCTCCTCTATGTGCACACCCAGGAACTGGAAGTCTAAGACCTTCTCAACACAATTCCTGCCAATGAAAAGGGGCCGAATATTTATTTTATTCCTCCTAAAGTTGATGATCAGCTCCTTGGTTTTATATGGTGTGTTGAGAACCAGATTGTTGTCCTGCACTACAAAGACCAGCGCTCCACTTCAGAATCATTCCCCCAAGAGATGATGATGCTGTTGCTGGAGTGCAGTCATGGGTGTAGAGGACGAAGAGAAGAGGGCTCAGCACATAGCTCTGTGGAGAATAGAGATGGGATTTATGGCTCTTTGAGGGGATCTGGCTCTTGGCGATCCGTTCCTTTAAAAGAGCCGTTCAAAAGAACAGCTCTTTGGCTCTTTTTAAATATTTAGTCAGGTTTAAGACGCCAGCTTGGGGGCATCTCAGTTTATCCTGGAAATAATCACTGGGAGGAATGATGAGGTGAGATTTGTAGTCAAATAATTACATCTGAAGAAGGGGCCTGAGTTGCCTCAAAAGCTTGCATATTGTAATCTTTTTAGTTAGCCAATAAAAGGTGTCATTTTGCTTGGCTCTTCTCTACATTCATAATGGCTAACACGGTACAACACCCTAGTACTACTAGTCAAATAATTAAAACTCAGATATCACACACCAATATCTGAGTTTGAATTATTCTGAAATATTGATTATTACCTCATTTGTCATGTGTGGACTATATTCCATAGGGTTGCACAACATCCTTCTGCTTAGACAGTGACATCACTATTTTGGATTTCCCTTTAGTACAAAGTGTGTGTATGTGTAAAGCTACGTTGACTTATGTTATTCATATAATACCTACTCACAAATAAACATCAAAAACAAAGCCGGCTGCAATGAATTTCTGTGCAAAACAGCTTTTACTACAAACACTTCCACACAAGAACATTGTTATCACACAAGAACATTTTGATAGAAAACAAAAAATATTTCAAGTTTTAAATATATACTGTAGGTAAAATTAGAATAAATAAAATGGAAATGTCTACATTACTACTACTACTATTACTACTATTACTACTGTAAACTTTGCAAATAGGACATCAGCCCCTTCAAGTCTTAAATGAACACAAAATGCAATGTAAATAAATACAAAGCATTTCCTTACTTTATGGCTTTTTCTGCCTCTTTCTTGTTCTTGGGCAAATTTGCATTAAGGAAGACAAGAGCTCTGACCTTTTTGGGCTTAAGGCGACTTCTCCTCTTTGAGGTTATCTGTCCAGTTTTCGAGAATATTCTCTCAGAGGGAACTGATGTCGCCACAACACAAAGCTTCTTGGCCATCAGCTTGCTAAGCCTGGGGTAAACAAGCTTGCAGGGCATCTCTTACCACCAGGTTAATAGTATGGGCCAGGCATGGAAGGTGCGTCCATCCAATGGTTTGTATAGCCTTAGTAACATTTGCTGCATTATCGGTTAGGCAGCACACTACTTTCTTGTCCACCCCCCACTCTGCTGCAACACTAAGCAGCTGTTGTGCAATGTTGTCTGCTGTGTGCCGCTCACTGAATTCAAAACAGTCCACGAGGCAGGAGGCCACACGGAAATCCTTGATAAAATGGCAGGTTACAGACATATATGATGCTGTCGTTCTTGAAGTCCAACAGTCTGTGGTTAAACAGACAGCTGGTACTTTTGACACCCTTCTCTTCAAAGATGCTGTCTCCCTGTCATACATATCCGTGACCTTCTGGGCTAAGGCCTTCCTACTTGGGGGAATATAGGAGGGGTTGAGCGCCTGTGAATATTTTTTGAATCCTGTGTCCTCCACTATTGAGAAAGGCTGGAAGTCAGTGGCTATCATCTTTGCCAGCTCTTCATCTATCTTCTCCTGTCTTAATGGGGTCAAGACGAAGACAGGAGGTAAATATTGACTGATGGATGTCTGCTTTCTTTTTGGTCGTGCCTGGCCAGGCGATGTGGTGGGCCCAGTGGGGTCAGAGGCTGCTGGGGCTACAGTTGCACTTGATGTGGAGGCAGAGGAGGCAATGGACACATCAGTGTCACGGTTGTTGTCTGAGTCTGGCTCTGCTCTCAAACCTGTGACCTGCAGTGTTGGGTGTTGAGTCTTCAAATGCCTGTGTAAATTATTTGTTGACCCAGACTTAAATGAAATGGCTTTCTGACAAATGCTGCTTCTTCAGGAGAAAAGTGCACCCAAATGCTGCTTCTTTTCCTCTGGCTCTTTTTCACGTGTGTGTCTTATTCCTTCGAACGACCGGCTATTACTGACTTTGGCACTGAGACAGAGAGGCACTCGCACTTTTTATTTTTTTTTATTTTTTATTTTTACTGGAGTAAGCATGTGACAGCAGCAGGCACAAGTCATGGCTCCGCTCCTACTCACTGGCTCCTCAGTATTTACAGTCTATGGCTCCTACCCAATGAGAGGCACGCAGGGTGGAGTACTCACGTGAAGGATGCATGCACAACTATCATCATTGTTAGGCAGTAGCAACCCCTGCTGGGTGCGCCCCACCTCCTGTGTGGGTCCGCCCCACCTCCTCCGCAAGACTGTTCTGTCTCGCGGAGGAGCTAATTTGTGTGTATCTGTGTGAAACACGCATAGGAAAAAAAGAACGACAGAAAGAACGGCTCCCCCCCAGCTGCGACTCGGCTCCCATCGTTCATGTTTATGAGCCGTTCAAAAGAATTGATTCGTTTGTGAACGACACAACTCTAGTGGAGAACCATTGCTGGGGCTGAGGACTGAGGAGATGTGGGGGCCTACTCTTACCCTGTGTGAACGATCAGAGAGGAAGTCCATAATCCAGAGACAGATGGAGTGAGACAGTCCCTGATGTGTCAGTTTGGTCACCAGTCTAAGAGGGAGAAAAGTATTAAATGCAGAGCTCAAGTATACAAAGAGCAGCCTAGTGTAACTTCCCTGCTGCTCTAGGTGGTTCAGGCAGTATGGAGAGTTGTGGCTATGGCATCTTCTGTAGACCTGTTTGCCCTGTAAGGTGTGCATCTAACATGGGTGTAAGGCTTGAAATGATGTGAGTTTGGACCAGTCTTTCAAAGATGTTCATGATCACAGAGTAAGTGCCACTGGATGGTAGTCATTCACGCTGCTGATGATAGTCTTGTTTGGGCAGTGGAACTATGATGGAGGACTTCAGGCAGGTTGGAATGGTGGACTGGGGTAAGGACTGGTTGAAGATCTTGGTGAAGACCCGAGCCAGCTGATCCTTACAGTCCAATTGCACTTGTCCACAGATGCCATCAGGTCCAGCAACCTTCCTCAGATTCACCGCTCTCATGCGCACCTCACCTCCTGCTTCTCCACCACGAAGATGCGGCTGAGCAAAGCTTGTTGGGTCTTACCCAAGAAGACTAGAAATGGCAATTGCTGCTACTGAGTTAAGGATCTAAGTACTTACATGAAGGAGAGATTTTAGTTTTTGATTTTTAATAAATTTGCCAACCTTTTTGGAAACATGATTTCACTTTGTCATTATGGGTCATTGAGTGTGGAGTGATGGGTAAAAAATGGAAAATATATCTTTTTAAAAATGAAATCTAAAGTGGGCAGAAAGTGAAGGGGTCTGAATATGTCCTAAATCCACTGTATTATATTTAAAAATCCAAAATGAAAACTCACTGTTTGTTGAAGTAACTGAAAATTTTAAAATGCTAAACTTTCAAATCAGTTAAGTCCCCTGAACGTATCTGAGTTATACGCCATGACCACACTTTCTAACTTGTTGCAACCTTTTGACTAACATTTCATCTTCAGGTTCCTGTGTTCCTCACCCTGGTGGCCTTCCATGTTCTTCATTTCCTGGCAGTTATCAAGTTGCTTCAAGTTCGATGATTCTACTGAGTCATCCAGATGAAGTGGAGACCCTGATAGCCTTCACAGTATCTCAGTGAAATGTGAGGACGTCTTAGCCAGCTCATCGAGCCTGATGGGCTGAATGATCTGCTTTTCTCAATTAAAATGTTAATTCTGAAAATGTTGAAAGAACAGTCATACAATATTTTCTTCAGACACCAAGGGTACAGAAGACTAGCAAAGCCCCTGGGCAAGAGAGGATTTAATTAAAAGTGCTGAAAGAGAGGAAAGGCGTTATTTATAAATTGTAACTTGGCAGCTATCATTTTTTGACTGGAAAAATGGACCTGACGGGAAAAAAAAATGAAATGGCAATAACAACAGCAGGTCAGGTCACTTTCAGAAATCCTCAGATGATTCTGCACTTCTGGGGTGTACTGATAAGGGGGATGAGACAGAGGAGAGGAGTCAGGCGGAGGAGTTTGATTCTTGGTGCAAAGAGAATTGCCTGCATTTATATGGAGAAATATTTCTGACAAAAATAAATAAATAGAAGTACTGTGAAATGTGAGGAAAAATAAAATTGCATCAGGAAATGTGAGCATAAATAAATAAATTTGTGATGAATTGAGAGCACAAATAAAACGATTTGCCACAAAATAATTTATGTAGTTATTTAATTTTGTCCATATAGATCTGCAATCCATTGTACTATTAAAATGCATAAAAGAAAGTCTTCTACTGAGTCAAAGGAAGGGGGTCCACGGGGGGTAACTTCATCACCTGAACTGGCGTGTAGCCTCTTTCGTTGCACCAGTTCTTCGATGTTTTCAAAAATAATTTCATCGACATTGTAGTCTGAAAGGGCCGCGCACGTTGCAATTTCTTCTGATAAATCTTCCATTTTCTCTCTGAAATATGTGATAACTTCAACAAAATCTATTTCATCAGCAGTAGTATTTTTCTAATTAGTTCTTGTGCTATTTCCTTAACCTCCATCTCCCATACTGACATATTGAATTAAGCAGGAGCAAGGGTCCAAATCCAGGTGGCTTGTCATGTGGTGGCACATGCTCCCAACCTCTCGATCTCCAGAAGATGACTCACCAATCCAAAGACAGTATTTTTTTTTTTTTTTTTTTTTTTGTTCTTTATTTTGCCTTATACGATTTCTTGTATTAGGAATTTGTTAGTTTTTGCATACCCCTTGGGGTCAGAGCACAGGGTCAGCCATTGTACAGCGCCCCTGGCGCAATTGAAGTTTAAGAGTCTTGCTCAAGGGCCGATCTCTTTTGGCAGTGATATGGATTCGAAACGGCAACTTTAGGGATACCAGCGCAGATCCTTATCCTCAGACATGTTGACCACAGTGTGTGGAGTACTGGTGCCCAGTCTTCTGGTTCCTGTTGTGGACCACCAGGGCATGTAGAGCCACACAACACCTGTTTTATTTAAGTGGGGCGGTGCTTTCCCTTTACTCCCCACTACAGTGCCCAGTACAGCAGTACTAGCACACAATGCTCAGTCCCTTCTCTCTCCTCTTCTTCTTTCTTTCTCTGTTACTTAGCCGCTTTCACTCCTCCTCTCCCAGCAAGCTTTGTCTTTCTTCCTCCCGTCTCTGGCTCCTCGAATGGAATGAGGCGGCCCCTTTAATAGTGCTCCAGGTGGTCCCATGGCTCTGAAACTATCCAGGTGGCCCCTGGTGGTGGCCACAGGCCCCTGCAGGGTTGAGCTTCTAAGCTCCAAACCCGTGGCCCCACTGTGAGCCGGGGGGGGGGGGGTTGCCCTCTCATATTTCGGAGGAGGTATTGTCCTGAATATGCCCTACCATCACTGGGATGTCCCGGCCTGGGCCCACCACACTGCCTTGCATCCAGTTCATCCCACAGAGCTCCATTGAATGGGCTCAATAATGAGTGGTAGGATAGAAAAATGAATTAACAACATTAAAAGATGAACTTCAACTTTTAACAGTTAAAAAGAAAATTGACTTGATAAAAGTTGCAGTATATAAAACCAGAAATTAATAATTACAATAAAAGATTGAATAAAAGCAGGCATTTGAAATGTAATTGAAAAAGCTATAAGTGGAAAATAACAATGAGCAATAGTAAAGTCAAGGAATCCAAAACTAAAATAAATCGGCTGCATGAAGCCTCAGAGGTGTGGACTGGGGGCAGTAACGTGACACTGTGGTGACGCGGGGTCTTCCTGCCTGTCCTGTCGGCTCACTCGGCACTGATCCTCGAGTTCTAAAGAAGGCAGTCGGATATTCCTAGACACAATTTTCTGCATCAATGCTTCTAGACCCGTAGAGCTCAGATGTCTCTGCCACTGTTTTGATTTTCAATTTTTACAAATGCTTTATCGCAATGTAAATAGAAGGATATGCGGCAAACAACAGATTCTGGCACAGCAGTATCAATGGAGAACTTTACCTTCATATTCACCAGCTGTGTGTTTCAGGGCCAGGGGTGGGCAGAAGCCGTGCAGGATGCAATGTGCTCAAGGCAAGGATCCACCTGCGTGTTTGAAGAATTCCTTAAGATTAATTTGTGTAAGGAAAGGGTTACTTCAAAATGCATGATATTAAATAGTCCCATCTGTTATTTAAAGCTCGATTGGATGTGAAAACTTTATTAATCTCCAGGGGAAGTTTAGATGCAGCAGAAACATAAAAAGCAAAGATACAGACTCACCGGTCAGATAATACAGCCAATCAATCAATCATTTGATCAATAAATAAATAAATCAATAATATACAAAAACTGCAACTTAGAGGATAAACCTTTAGTTTGGGACATCAGGAGAAAGCACTGACCTGCCTGACAGCAGTGGGAAGAAAAGACCCCCAGAGGTAATTCTTAGCTCACCATGGTGGGATGAGTCTGTGGCTACAGGTGCTCCATAGAGAGAGCGCCTCCTGGAGGGGATTCTTAATGATGGTGTGGAAAAAACACCCCCGAGGAAGACAGGAATAGTTCAATCTATTAATCACAGATGAATACATGGATTCTACGGTGCAAGGCAGAAGAGCAAAGTTCCATTTTTCGATTGGCTTTTTATAATTTCTCCTTCCTCCCCCTCCCCCTTATTTATAAAAAAAAAACATAATATCGTTTACTTAAGCGTTTTATTTTATTATGTTAATGGGCCATCTGTTCTTATTTTTTTATTTTTCTTGTCCGATAGACCCTAAAGAGGGAAAGGCCATCTTTCCTGTGTCTAACAGTCGCGTTCCTAAAGAGACTGGACGTTGTCCTCGGTCGGCTTACTGCACCCTGTCTTATGACAGATGCCTGTATGAATAACCTGCCGTTAGAGCATAAAGGCTTTGTCAGCTATTAACCCTTAGTAGCTTGGAAGCAGTTAAGTTTTCTTTTACAGTGGCATCCAATTTTGCCAGCACAAAAATGCAGTTTATTCCAAAACAGCTTGAATCATACGCCTTCTCCAAATCAATAAACACCAACACGTGAACCTTTCTGTTCTTCTCCATGCTTCTCTATCAACTGTCTCAATGCAATGACAGCATCAGTTAGCATAAACCCAACTGCTCCTCCCCTATGGTGGTCTCTTCTTTAAGCCGTCTCTCTATAACCCTTTCCCAGATTTTCATTGTGTTTGACATCCCGAAACCTCGGGAAAGGCAGTTCAAAGAGAGACCCCTTTCCAGGTAGGTTGGGCGTGCAGTGGGTGTCAAAAAGAAGGGGGTCAATACAATACAATACAATACACAGAACAGAACAAATCCTCAATATATTATAAAAATACAAATTTTAGAAGTATGGAGCAGAATTTAACAATGGATGACATGACATAATATGATTTGGATTTGTTTATAATCCTGGAGACCTCATCCATCAAGCTGCCTCCCCCATTTGGCCATACCACAGCTGAAACAGTGCTGGGCCAGCCAATCCAATGAAAGAACATCTCTTTCCCATGATTCCAGTGATCCTCCATCAGGGATGACTTTACCATAAGCAAGCACAACAATTTGGCAGGTGGGCCGTGGCACCAAGTGCCACATTTGAGTACCGAGAACAGAAACAGAATAGGTGAGGGTTAGTAACAAATTATAACTATCATGTTACTTATGTTTTAGTGCTAATGACTAACAACATACAGTAGATGCAGTATGTACAGTAAATCAGCAGCTCTAGTCAAGATATGCTAAACTGAAGTAGTGAGTTTTCAGCTGGGATTTAAAAACTGAGACCGAAGGGGCATCTCTTATAGTAACAGGCAGACCATTCCACAGTTTAGGGGCCCTGTAACTAAAAGCTCGACCTCCTACTGTTATTTTATTAATCCTTGGAATCATAAGCAGACTGTCATCTTGAGATCTTAATGTGCGCTCAGGTTTGTAAGTCATGATAAGTTCAGACAAGTAAGCCGGACCTTGGCCATTTAATGCTTTATATGTTAAAAGGAGGATTTTGAAATCTGCCCTAAACTTAACCGGGAGCCAGTGTAAGGATTTAAGAACTGGAGTTATGTGTTCGCATTTTCTTGTTCTTGTAATAATTCTTGCAGCAGCATTTTGGATTAACTGGAGGCTGTATAAAGAACAGTTTGAACATCCAGTGTACACCGCATTGCAATAGTCAATCCTACTAGAGATAAATGCATGAATTAATTTCTCAGAATCCTGTTTATTTAGAAAGCACCTTAATTTCCTAACATTTTTAAGATGGAAGAAACATGATTTGGACAACTTTGTAATATGTGCTTTAAATGACATGCTAGAGTCAAAGAGAACTCGAGATTTCGGGCTGATTCAGTAAAATTAATGGGGATTCCAACTAAGTTAAATGATGACCGAAATTGTTGTGATCAGCGTCATTTCCTCCAACAATTAACATCTCTGTTTTATCGGTGTTTAAAGACAAGTAGTTCTCATCCATCCAGTCCTTTAATTCACTAACACAACTAATTAAAGACAACATCGGAGAAACTTCACTTGATCTAAATGAATGGTATAACTGGGTGTCATCTGCATACGAATGAAAATTAACATTATGTTTCCTAATGAGAGATCCCAGTGGAAGCATGTTAAGTGAAAACAGTAAAGGTCCCAGTACTGAGCCCTGCGGGACACCATATTGAACTTCTGTGTATAATGATGGAGTACTGTCAGCACATTTCTGTACATATTGGAATCAATTTGATAAATAAGAACTAAACCAAGCGAGCATGGGGCCTGTAAGCTCAACGTCATTTTCTAGCCTGTGCAATAAAATAGAATAGTCAGTGGTGTCAAATGCTGCACTTAAGTCCAACAACATAATTACAGTGGAGTTTCCTTCATCAGAGGATATCAGAATGTCATTTACAACCCGTGTTAGTGCAGTTTCTGTACTGACCAGTGCAGAAACCAGACTGGAATTTCTCAAATAAATTGTAATGCATAAGGTGTGACTGAAGCTGACTGGCGACTACTTTTTCTAGTATTTTAGAGAGAAAGGGTAAATTTGAAATAGGCCTATAATTATTAAGTATGTGTGGGTCTAGGTCTGACTTTTTAAGTAAAGGTTTAATGACTGACACTTTTAGTGCATCAGGTACTGTACCATGGAATAATGAACTATTGATAATGTTTAGAATAGGCGCTGCAAGAACATGCATGGCACTTTTTACTAGTGTTGCTGGCACTGGATCTAGGGAACAAGTAGTGGGCTTCATTTTAGAAATTAAAGTTAAGACATCCTGCTCACATCCTGCTCAGTTACGGGATCAAAATGACTAAAGTGCTGAATTTAATATGCGTCAGGGTCTGTTACGCTAGTATTTGGTTTGTACTGTGATGCTGAGATCTGGGATCTTATATTTTTAATTTTCTCATTAAAGAAGTTCATAAAGTCTGTACTGCTAATGTCTGTTGGTATTTTGCACTGTAGATCTGAATTCCCATTTGTTAATTTAGCCATTGTTCTAAACAGTACCTGAGGATTTTTATTATTGTTATCTATTATTGTAGAATAGTATTCTGAACGAGCTTTAAAGAGGGCTTTTTTATAATTATTAACACTCTCTCTCCACGCAACCTGAAAGACATGTAGTTTTGTTGTTCTCCACCTGCGCTCCAGTTTTCGACACTCTAATTTAAGAGCGTGAGTGTTTTCATTAAACCAGGGAGAGTTTCTATGTGTTTTGATTACTTTTGTTTTAAGACAAGCCACTGTGTCCAGAGCATCTCTCAAGGTCACTTTATAATGTGATGTTAGCTGATCTAAATTGTTTTCCACGCTTACATTTGATGTTAACTGATCTAAATGGTTTTCCACAATTACACTCGACTTACTCAAAGTATCTATACATTTTGAAGCAGAATTACAATCTAGATGTCGCACTGTCTTTGTTTTAATCTGTAAGTGCGTTGGCAAGGGCAAAACTAAATCAAATGTAATTAAATGATGTGATGTGTGGGTGTGTGCAGTATGCTCTCATGGGCAAATGAATGGAGATATATTTATATCTGACTCAGGTGGAGGTATTCAGCCCCCAGCTTTTGTTCCAGCAGTTGTGGTCCAACCTTTTGGAGTCTCTTTCTATAGCTTCCATGATGCATCTAATGGCTCTCCTCTTTGCCATGGTGATGTCTCTACAAAGCAAGCAGCCAGAAAAGCTCCTGCAACCCACTTTCATTAGCAGGCCACAGGCTTTCCATCCTTGCCCCAGAACTACTCCAGAAGGTCTTTGATACTTTGCATACTTCCTTTCATACACCTCCTCCATGTGGTCCACCCTGGGTATGTTGAGTGACTTCTGACAGAACAACTATATCTTGACACTGTGATGTTACAGTAATGTGTGCCGGGAATGTGTTGTTTGTCTAGGTCTTCTGTTAGTTACCAGTCTTGCACAGTGTGATGTAGACCTGCTTGTGATGTGGGCTATGGTTGAGTCAGTGATCCAGCTTGCTATCCCAGATAGCCAAGGATATGCTGACCCCCACAATCTTTAACACCTGGTTATGTCACCAACAATAGCGACTTTCTCCCAGAGTGTTTAGGCAGCTGATCAGGTATTAAATGTTGAAAGTATAAATGTTAGATTTGAGGTCTGAAAATTGAAAGTACACCTTATGAGAAGGATTTAGGAGTCAATGCTATCAACTTCCAGACAGTGTTCAGAAGCCATTAAGAAGGCTAACAGAATGTAAGGTTATATAGCGCCTTGATGTGTGGAGTACAAGTCCAAGGAGGTTCTGCTCAAGCTTTATAACACACTGGTGAGGCCTCATCTTGAGTACTGTGTGGAGTTTTGGTCTCCAGGCTACAAAAAGGACAGAGCAGCACAAGAGAAGGTCCAGAGAAGAGCGACTAGGCTGATTCCAGGGCTACAGGGGATGAGTTATTAAAGGAGCTGAGCCTTTACAGTTTAAGCAAAAGGAGATTAAGAGGAAACATGACTGAAGTGTCCAGTGGATCATCATGTTACTTTAAAATGAGTTCATCAAGAGGCAGAGTTGGAAACGTGTTAAGGGTAAGTTTCCCACAAATATTCAGTTTTTCTTTACACTGTAAACCATAGGCACTTGGAATAAGCTACCAAGAAGTATGGTAGACAGTAGGACTTTGAAGACTTTCAAAACTCGACTTGATGTTACTTCAGAAGAATTAAGTGGATAAGACTGGCGTGTTTTGTTGGGCTGAATGGCCTGTTCTTGTCTACAAATCTATACATATAAAAGGCAAAGCCCTCGCTGACTCATCACTAAGTCTCCCACTTTCTATATAGGTGGGAAGCTGAAATTTTGCATGCTCATTCCTTGCAGTGTACTTACAAAAGTTAGGTGTGTTTCATGTCCTATTGCAACACCCAAGGAGGGGAAACGGGCGTACCCGCTAAACTGTAGATAGGGGAAACCCATCTTCACTATTTCTGCAACTTCCAATATACTTAGGAAGCCCAAATTTCCCATGCTCATCCTTTACACTGTAGTTACAAACGTTAAATGTATTTCATTTTGCGCTGTGCCCCGTAACGAACTTTCGAAACTGACCTCTCCTTTTGGCGGTTTCATTCCTTATTTCCGTTAAGAGAGGATTTATTTCATGGCAGAGACGCACAAGGGCCGCCCCGGTCCCCTGACCTTTTTCTGCACGGCCGCTGTCCGCACTCCTACCACGTGGTTGGCTCCTTGCTTGTATACATTAACAACATCCCGCGCTCATGTGCCTCCTCACTCGCTTCCTTACTTTCCTCAGCTGTTCGTCATGCTCACTGCTCCCTTCTTCTTTACTCCACCGCTTCAAGCCTGTTATTGTTGGCCTTGCTTCATGTCTTCCTGCTGGTGACTCCTGCCTTTTCATTTATTTTCTTCACACTCTTAATTCTCCGGGCATGTCTCCGCATACTCTACTTTAGAAGGTCGGCGCACCAATTATGTTACTACAAAACTTACAACCACCAAAACTTTGTAACGGCACCAGACTTCAGATCAAGTCTGTCCACAAGAACCTCATTGAGACAACTGTCTTCACTGGAACTGGCTCAGAGGAGACTTTATTTATTCCTCGCATCCCTCTCATACCCTCTGACATCCCATTCCAATTCAAATGCCTCCAATTTCCAGTAAGGGTCTGCTTCGCTATGACAATAAATAAGTCACAGGTCCAGACTCTAAAAAAGGTCAGCATTGACTTGACACAAGATTGTTTCTCACATGGCCGACTGTACGTTGCATCCTCAAGAGTAAGCTCACCAGACAGCTTGGTCAATTTACAGCCCGAGGGCAGAACTGCAAACATCGTTTACAAAGAGATCCTTACATCCTAAAAATGGGCATATTTCGTACACAACATTTACAATCAGAAATTAAACTCTTTACAATCATCAAATTCACTCTCAATGCTAAAATAAGCCGACGACAATTACATTGACAATCATGTTACGTTATTTTGTTTTTCACAACTTCTTTAACACACTACTTCTCCGCTGCGAAGCACGGGTATTTTGCTAGTTTCTAATGTTTCTTGAAGTCCAGTACCAGTGCCGGAGACAGGGTTGGTGACTTAGCTGCCGGCCAGTTGAAGTAGAATGTAACGTAGATGCACTGCTTGGCATCAATGGAGTTGCAAAGTGGAGAGCAATCCAAACTTTCACAGAGGCTGTGAAAAAAGTGTCTGGATGGCTTTGCTTCAAGAGGGTGTTAATCCATGGACTGCTGCTGCTGTGATGTAAGTTGAGGCCCGATCAGCCTTGGCTGGGTGTCCTGGACAAGGATGTCTGACGATGACAGACCCAAAACACCCAAATGAACCCATCCCAGATCCCAGAGCATCTAGTTGATTGGACCAGCATATCACCCCGAATCTTGTCATACTGGGGTCTAAGGAAGCTGCCTAGCCCTGCTTTCCCAGTTGCCAATATTCCCAACAGCCAATGGTCTCAACTGACACTCTGTAAACCTCCAGCCTGTTGTGGGCCTTCCGCTTCCTGCTGGCCTACTTTTGAAACCTTATAATGAACTTATATCTCAGAGACCTCCAAGCCTCAAATGGGACTGAAAAACACACAAAACATGGAGTCGATTTTTCTATTCGATTTTTATTAATTCAGGACAATTGCCACATATCTAAGCTGTTATTTTTGTAATGGTAATAAAGGCTGAGAGAAAGTGAGTTTTCTAAAAGTTCAGACACTTCCTTGGGCTGAAAAGGAAATGAATTAAAAGTTCGCTAGCTTAAAATATCACTTGAGTCACCCTGCCATGTCAATGGAGATTATGGCGATGGCAGATTCCTGTCACTCGTCCATGCACCCGGTCTGTCACATGCAGCCTTTTGGCTATAAACCCTTTATCCCATCTAGCTGTTGAAAAAAAGTAAATGTATTTCCTTAATAAAAAATAGCAACATCTAGTGTACGAGGAGGGAGATCCCCACAAGCAACAGCCAGCTCCCAACAGATGACTCCTGCAATCTCTAAACACCCACCGTGCTTTGTTTTTCAGAGTATGAGGTCCACACCCATTATCCAACATGAGCCATTTTCAGAGCTCTTGTAATAAAACAGTTCTTCATGCGTTTGCCACCCTTTTTCCTTTACTCTGGCAAGAAGTCTCGGAAGGAATTGAAGCTAAAACTCCGGCCCGTAGAGCCCAGTGAAGAATTGGAGTGGATCTTAGGAATCTTCTCCATGAGTTTAGAGACGGCTCTCCTCCTGAAGGACGTGGGCGAGGAGTTCAGCTGTTTCATCATTTCGTAGTAGAGAGCATGGAAGACTGCAACTGTCTCCTCACAGCTGTCCCTGGTAGAGATCTCATAGAAAGGTTGCTTCAGGGTTTTGGAGAGGTTTTCACCATCCTCCGTTGAGACCATCCGATCAAACTGGAGGTCCCTTTTGTTGGCCACAATGACCATGGGTGGTGGGTCAGAGTTACCCTTTTTGGAGCTGGAGTGGATGTGGTTCACCAAGAAGCACAAGCGCATGACCTCATCGAAGCTACAACGATCTGTCACTGAGTAGACGATGATGAATCCGTCGCCCCACTTGATCTTTTCCTCAATCAGTAGAGTGTCTTCTTCCTGCAAAAACAACGTTCGAAAACTTTAACATCACGTTCAAGGAAGATGGCAGCTACTACCGGTCTAAGCGGTTTGTCAAATATTGTCTCTGAGGAAGAACACTAATAAATATCTGTCAGATTCATTAGGGAAGGAGCATTTCATAGCACAATTTATTAATAATTGAATTTTATATTTCTAACATAATTATTTGGCATCTTTAGAACCTTTGCATTCCTTATTATTAAATAATTAATTAATCCAACCACTTGAGGAACTGCATTTCATTAGAGAGTCAGGCGAACGTTGACAACCTAACCCTTAGGATTTGGGACAGAAAGAGTAGAAGTCGGTGAAAACTACACACAGACATGGAGGAAACATAAAAACTGTACAGAAACAATGCCAAGGCATGTGAATTCAAACCATGCATCTGTGGGGCAACATCACTGACCAATCTGCTGCTGTGCCAGCCAAGCATGGTATACATCAATAAATTAGTTATCAAACTCACTCTTAAAGAAACCCAAGTAGCACTACTGTTTGTTTTGTTAATGGAGTGCTACCATCCCAAAATGTATCATTATTCAAACCAGTGGGGAACTCCTTTTAATTATTATGCAGTGTCCAAAACCACTAGAGACCACTTTGTCATCTCTGAGCACTAAGTTGTAGACTTTGAGAACAATGGGGAGGTTAGTTTGTGTGGTTCTCACCAGTCTGTACCTGTAATGCTACCTGGAGCCACTAGAGGCTCCAATAAAACAACATCATTAACAGATAATTAAGCAGCAAACCAAGCTGACTGAATAAACCAGTGGACGAAAAGTCAACTGATTAGGTGAGAAGCCAGCCAAATGTGAAGTTCGGTATGTCTCCTACCTTTTGAGTGTGGGACATAGTAAAGTATGTGCCATTTAGTTTTCCTACCCATGGTATGGCTAACATTACTTGACAAAAATAGTTACTTTAGGCTTGATGAGGAAAATATGCACGTTTGATACCTGTATTTGGAACCAGATCACCATAATCCAGAGTAACAATTGGATTGACAAGGTTTGCTTAAATCATTCAGTCATTTCTAATTTGGCATCAGTCAGTGCAGGCCCCACTGTAGGCAAAGCAAAGCCAAAGTGAGCAGCACCACTTCATCCACGCTGTGAGCGAGTAACAGTGAAACGGCTTGGCTAAGAATTCAACATTTTTAACAAAAGGGATTGATAACTGATGATTTCATAGCATTATGATGTTTCTGCTAGGGTTTCTCCCTGGTTTATGAGTATTTTGTGTTTTGATTTTGATTTGAGATACTTTATTAATCCCTGAGTGGAAAGTGTCTTTTCACATGACCTTTTTGTTTTTATTAGTTATTTTCCATGTTTATGTAATTTCTCTTAAGTGTGCTTTATATTTACTATTTGTATCCTTTGTCTCTCAATGCTTCACCATTCCTCGTGTTTTATAGGTGGAACCCCAGGAGGCGGGGCCACCTTGATGTCTCTGCTATTGGCTCTTCCTTCTGTCTTTATGTCGAGATCAGAGACACTCTCCCAGTATTGAATCAATGAGAGTTCTGTTCTTGGTTTACTGTTTTTCGAATTTTATATTGGGACATGTTCACCTTGGATTGCATTTTTAGGCAAATCCTTATTTGCCTTTACTTTGCTTTGGCTACATTTTTGTGTTTTTTCATGTTTATTTAAATACATTTTTCATTTATAATGAATATTTGTGGAATATGTGTTATCGTGCCACAGGCTGTATACTTTTATCTCTCTCAAAAGGCATTTTTCTACATTAACACTAGAATCCCTGAAGCCTGAGATAATATTCGTAAAGCCTTAAATTCCATCGCACCTCCTCATCAGTGTCTTTGTTTTGCAATTGTGTCAATCAGCACTGGCAGCAGGCGGCCTGCTCACCCATACCCACCGACGCAGCTGAAGAATTCTCATCGCTGAAATCTGTGTATGTGGGAGTGAGTTGTCTGGAATTGTACAGGGCAAACAATGTATCATTATTTGGCACACATACATTTTACGTGTGTTCTGTGTCAGCAGTGACTTGTTTTTTTCCACCTTTCACTGTGTATAATGGGACTGTGGGGGATGTTTTAATTGGTTGTTTTATTAATCTGCTTCTGTATGATTGTTTGTATGGTTTTTTCGTGTAATGCTTCTTTGTACAGCAATTTGGCTCAACTTCTGTTGTTTTAAATGTGCTTTTATAAATAAATAATCTAATCTAATCAAAATATTTGACCTTTGTCTCTTTTCGGAATCCTGGCTTAGTAAGTCAGTTCCTTTAGTTGATGATTCACTGGATGGTTTTAAATTTTTTCATAAATCTAAAGAAATTGGTCAAATAGGGACTTATGAATGTGTGATAAACTTAATATTGTTTCAAAAATGTTATGTGATGTCACATCTATTGTAGTGCCCGTAATTATATATTAAAACAGAATTTATCACAATTATGGAAATAATTAACACACCATCTGGGCTATATTCATTGTTTATGTTTCAATTTTAGATTTTATCTGATGTAGCTATTAATAATGATCATGGAGTGTGGATGGAGAATTTTAAAATCCGTATAAATAAATGATACACTACCGGACAAAAGTTTTAGAACACAGTTTTTCCAGTTTATCTTCAAATTTAGACAGTTGAAATGCAAAGAATGAACTAAAATGGTGAAAAGGTAAGCAAGAAACAGCCAGGGGTTTACATTTAAAGTTTAGGTTAGCAAAAACTGAAAAAAGGAAATATCAGAATATTACAAGCGGGTCTTCTTCAGGGCACAAATAATAGATTACAACCTACAGATGTTCTGCAGCAATTAAAGTAAATTAGCCTTACAAGTTGAAGTAAACAATTTGCACAGGTGTCCCAACTTCTGCTGATTACTTAAAACCCCTCTGTCTGTCTTAAAGGTCAGACTGTGTTACTACACCCTCTGAAGTACTACTTCGACAATATTACCTGGTAGAAAGCTGTAAATGTTAATGGCAAGAAAATGACATTTACTGAATGAAAAGAGGCAGAGTATTAGAACCTTAGAAGTGTAGGCCTTTCATTCATCCATCCATTATCCAACCCGCTATATCCTAACTACAGGGTCACGGGGGTCTGCTGGAGCCAATCCAAGCCAACACAGGGCATAAGGCAAGAAACAAACTCCAGGGAGGGCGCCAGCCCACCGCAGGGCACAAGCACACACACCCAGGACAATTTAGAATCACCAATGCACCTAACCTGCACGTCTTTGGACTGTGGGCGGAAACCAGAGGAAACCCACACAGACACGGGGAGAACATGCAAACTCCACGCAGGGAGGACCCGGGAAGCTAACTGCGAGGCAGCAGCGCTACCCACTCCGCCACCGTGCTGCCCATAGGCCTTTCATTTAGAGAAAAAAAATCCAAGTGTCAGTGAGTCCAGTGGTGTCCTACACAATCCAAAGGCAACTGGAAACGGGAAGACACTCTGATAGGAGGAGATCTGGCAGACTGAAAGTCACAATCCAATCAGAATACAACTTTCTGAGGGTCACCAGCTTGTGTGATCACAGGCAC
>JANRMT010062852.1:29123038-29141141 GCA_026402145.1 Polypterus bichir lapradei | reverse complement strand
CCCACAGCATGATGCTGCCACCACCATGCTTCACTGTAGGGATGGTATTGGCCTGGTGATGAGCGGTGCCTGGTTTCCTCCAAATGTGACACCTGGCATTCACACCAAAGAGTTCAATCTTTGTCTCATCAGGCCAGAGAATTTTGTTTCTCATGGTCTGAGAGTCCTTCAGGTGCCTTTTGGCAAACTTCAGGCGGGCTGCCATGTGCCTTTTACTAAGGAGTGGCTTCCGTCTGGCCACTCTACCATATAGGCCTGATTGGTGGATTGCTGCAGAGATGGTTGTCCTTCTGGAAGGTTCTCCTCTATGCACAGAGGACCTCTGGAGCTCTGACAGAGTGACCATCAGGTTCTTGGTCACCTCCCTGACTAAGGCCCTTCTCCCCCGATCGCTCAGTTTAGATGGCCGGCCAGCTCTAGGAAGAGTCCTGGTGGTTTCGAACTTCTTCTACTTACGGATGATGGAGGCCACTGTGCTCATTGGGACCTTCAAAGCAGCAGAAATTTTTCTGTAACCTTCCCCAGATTTGTGCCACGAGACAATCCTGTCTCAGAGGTCTACAGACAATTCCTTTGACTTCATGCTTGGTTTGTGCTCTGACATGAACTGTCAACTGTGGGACCTTCTATAGACAGGTGTGTGTCTTTCCAAATCCTGTCCAGTCAACTGAATTTACCACAGGTGGACTCCAATTAAGCTGCAGAAACATCTCAAGGATGATCAGGGGAAAGAGGATGCACCTGAGCTCAATCTTGAGCTTCATGGCAAAGGCTGTGAATACTTATGTACATGTGCTTTCTCAATTTTTTTATTTTTAATAAATTTGCAAAAACCTCATTTACATTGTCATTATGGGGTGTTGTGTGCAGAATTCTGAGGAAAAAAATGAATTTAATCCATTTTGGAATAAGGCTGTAACATAAAAAATGTAGAAAAAGTGATGTGCTATGAATACTTTTCGGATGCACTGTGTATATATATAGCATTTTTAATGTAGGTAGATCATTTCAACCTGGTCATTTTAAAAGTAGCTTGCAAGCCGAAAAAGTGTGGGCACCTCTGATCTACTACAACTTAACTCGTGTTTATCAGACAGCAATTTAAGGATAAAGATTTGAGCTTGTTGACTGTTTTTGCTCTGTTTAGTTTGTCTTTTATGACATACCTTTCTGACCTCATTATTGCTTTTATTCTCGCATTGCTTTTTTTGAACATATTTTGAAAAATAACTCTTTTTCGATACAAAATAACATATTTCTGTTATTTAGGGCCAGGGGTTTTTAACTGTTCCTCTCATTGTTTCCTGTTTTTTTTTTTTTTTTAATTAATTAATTACACAGGAAAGGTGTAGCTGCCCTAACTGATGTAAATAAATGATGGGTTTAAAAATGGAACTGCATTTATAGTTACAGTGTGTGCCGTGCTGGTTACTTAGTGGTATAACATACAAGAATGTGTTACAGTTTATCAGAACCAAAGAAAGACCCTTTGGCTTCTGTGTATCTTCAGACTGAATAAAAATTTAAGATAATTGTCTCCTTTTACAATCCTCTTTCCCAAGTTCTTACTTATTTATATAATTTTAACAAATTGAACATACAGCATGCATTTGCATATTCCAGTGTACACATCTATCTATCTATCTATCTATCATATAGTGCCTTTCACATCAGTCAATTGCCCAAATGGTCACAAATGCCATGTTCAGGGGGCCACAGATAAACATTTCTGTAATTCGTCACATATGTATTTTCACATGCCAGTGTTATTTTTTTGAGACAGTATATAAAAGAAAAGATAAGGTGATAACAATTGATGGAGATGTGGCAGTTTAAGATTTTTAAAATGTGTATGTTGAAGTTTTTCAGGGCATGGTGGCGCAGTGGTAGCACTGCTGCCTCCCAGTAAGGAGACCTGGGTTTGCTTCCCGGGTCCTCCCTGCGCGGAGTTTGCATGTTCTCCCTGTGTCGGCGTTAGTTTCCTCCAGTGCTCCGGTTTCCTCCCACAGTCCAAAGACATGCAGGTTAGGTGCATTGGCGATTCTAAATTGTCCCTAGTGTGGGGGTGTGTGTGCCCTGTGGTGGGCTGGCACCCTGCCTGGGGTTTGTTTCCTGCCTTACACCCTGTGTTGGCCAGGATTGACTCCAACAGATCCCCCGTGACCCTGTAGTAAGAATATAGCGGGTTGGATAATGGATGGATGGAAGTTTTTCAGTGACATCAACTGCCTGAATATGTCAAATGTAACAAAATTCAAGGTGGAAAATAAAATTCAAATATTTTGTGTTGTTCAGCCTTGTGATTTTATGCTAGTATTGGTCATTTTGTATTAATGGTTATTTTTCATTTGTTAATTACTGGATATTACTCAGTTAGGTGTACTTTCAGATATGCTACTTTTAAGAAAACTGAACAACAGTTAGTCCCAGACCCTCCACCACTAACACACATCAGCCGAGGCCAGTTTCACGTCACTTGAGTTGCCGTCTGCTGTTTATGAAAGATACTGAGCCTCCACAAGCCTCTTTGTGCTCCGTTTTTAACTCCACTCTAAAGTGCTGTCAAAAAGCACATATTTAATGGTGCCTACAAACACAACTGAATTGCATTCTAATGTATGATCACTATTACCTTTGAATATGACTTATTGTTACAAAACTATTTAATAAACAAAAATGTAATAACTGACTTTAAACACTGAAGTAAATAAAAAATGTGAAATGCGGCAACTTTCATCTCACTCAACTTAGTCGCCGAATGCACCCGAGTGCTATGCCAGGCATACTGTAAGTTGTCTAACTTGTTTTCCTTGTCAACACCTACCTAAAGTTGGATCGTACTCTCCAATGAACCTCTTGGTGATGAATCGCACTGTCATTGCTGCAAAATAAAAAAAAATGAAGAGGTGGCTATTACAAAACAGATCAAGTAGGGTCACTGAAGGATACATTTACTGCTGGTGGGCACTCATGCAGCTGCGTGACCCACCTTAAGTTGGCACAGTAGACTCTGTCAGCCACAGCATTCATACATTTTTGCTGAGTTGTAAAATCAATGTACTTACAGCAAATTACTCAACATCTAAGAGATTTGGAAGTTAACAAGAAAGAGAGAACAAAATTTAAATACAACATTAAACATCTTCTGTATAGTAAAGAAAAGGGGAAATGGTATGGCTCCTCTCACCCGTGCAATATATCATTTGAGACACATTTACTGTATATCTATCTATCTATCTATTACTCTAATCTTTATATTTCACTACTTTCCATCTGGGGTCTTGAATATACTTAACATGTAACTACTTGAGATTTGGGAAGAAAAGCCAAAGAACTGTACAAAAACCCAAACTAGTGCGACGCTGACCTGCCTGGGATTTTAATCCATCTGAATTGCATTAGAGACTCGTTTGTAAGATGCTATATGAGAGATGCATGAAAACAACCGATTTCATTGTGGATGTGAGCAACTCCCATGGCCTAATGCATACTGGCTTGGAAAAATGTTTGGAACTTCAATGAATGAATGAATGTAGAAATGCTGCATGTGCTGCCTGACAACTCCAGAGTCACACCGTCCCCGAGCAGTTACAGTGCCTTACAAAAGTATTCATCTCCTCAGAGTCTGCCCTGCTTTGGCTCATTACAAACTGAAATTTAGGTAATGGATTTAACAATATAGTCCAAATTGGTGAATTGGAATAAAAATAAAATTTACATATATACAGGTAAATATACTGTATAAATACATATTTTATATATATAAACTGATCAGATAAATTAAAGGAACACTTTGAAAACACATTGGATCTTAATGGGAAAAAAATCCTTCTGGATATCTCTACCGATATGGACTGATATGGTAATGTGTTAGGAACGAAAGGATGCCACAACGTTTGATGGAAATGAAAATGATCAACTTACAGAGAGCTGAATTCAAAGACACCCCGAAATCAAAATGAAAAAATGATGTGACAAGCAGGCAGGTGAGTCCATTTTGCCGAAATTTTATTGCAGCAACTCCAAATCGTACTCAGCAGTTTGTATGGCCCTCACGCGCTTGTATACATGCCTGATGGTGTCCTGGGGGATCTCATCACTGGTGTGGACTAGGGCATCACTGAACTTCTGGACATTCTGAGGTGCAACCTGGCAGCGTCGGATGGAGCGAAACATAATGTCACACCCAGAGGTGTTCTATTGGATTGAGGTCAGGCGAGCACAGCATGGGAGCCAGTCAATGGTATCAGTTCCTTCTTCCTCCAGGAACTGCCTGCATACTCTCACCACATGAGGCCGGGCATTGTCGTGCACCAGGAGGAACCCAGGACCCACTGTACCAGCATAGTGTCTGACAATGGGTCCAAGGATTTCATCCCGGTACCTAATGGCAGTCAATGTGACATTGACTAGCCTGTAGAGGCCTGTAGAGAGCAACCCACCACCAAGCCGGTCATGCTGAATGATGTCACAGGCAACATAATGTTCTCCACGGCTCTCATCTGTAAAAAGCACACGGCGCCAGTGGCGGACCTGCCAATTCTGGTATTCTTTGGCAAATGCCAATCAAGCTCCACGGTGCCGGGCAAAGAGCACAGGGTCCAGTAGAGGATGTCGGGCCCTCAGGCCACCCTCATGAAGTCTGTTTCTGATTGGTTGGTCAGAGACATTCACACCAGTGGCCTGCTGGAGGTCATTTTGTGGGCTCTGGCAGTACTTATCCTGTTCCTCCTTGCCCAAAGGAGCAGATACCGGTGGGTTCTGCTGATGGGTTAAGGACCTTCTATGAGGGGCCCTGTCCAGCTCTCCAAGAGTAACTTCCAGTCTCCTGGAATCTCCTCCATGTCCTTGAGACTGTGCTGAGACACAGCAAACCTTCTGACAATGGCACATATTGATGTGGTGGAGAATTTGGTCTACATGTGCCAGCTCTGTAGGGTCCAGGTATCGCCTCATGCTACCAGTAGTGACGCTGACTGTAGCCAAATGCAAAACGAGTGAAAAAACAGATGAGGAGGGAAAAACGTCAGTGGCCTCCACCTGTTAAACCATTCCTGTTTTGGGGGTCGTCTCATTGTTGCCCCTCTTGTTAATTTCATTAACACCAAAGCAGCTGCAACTGATTAACAAGCGCCTCTGCTACTTAACTGACCAGATCAATAGCCCAGAGGTTTCATTGACTTGATGCTATACTTGGAATAAAGAGTGTTCCTTTAATTTTTTTGAGCAGTATATACTGCATATATATCTACCCTAAATCCTAAACCTAAAAATGTCTATGTCACATTTTTAGTCACGCTTTAAATCAGGCTTATTTTAAAACCTACATATATATCTGTATGGTATCATTCATTTCAGACTTTATCGAACTTTAATGTGATGTTGTTAGATTTTCAGATTCTTATTCCGTTTTTAAATTCTAAACTAAAAAATATCAAGAACTCGTGTCTCATGAGACAGTACTGTGTGCCAAAAGATTTAACCACACCCAGGGCCGGAAATAAAACACATGGAGTAGGACAGCTGCTGTACAGGCTTTTAAAAGTACAAAGTGCCATGCGAGATGCAGATCATGCGGCACGGCAGCAGCAGTAAGCCAGTAGCTGATGGAGCAAAGATGAGGTAAAAGAAAACTGTATTTGTTTCCCATTGTATCACCATTTAAGAGGGGGTTTCGGAGGAGCGACCGTATCTCCTTGGGGTGCGTTCAGCCCCCCTCTTCACAACGTGAGCGGCAGAGATGCGAAGTGGATGGAGAGTGAAGCGAGCAGGAAGGAACCCCCTAATATATTTATATATATATAAAACAAGGAAAAACTTGAAAATTATGTGAGCATACATATTCATCTCCTTTGTTATGAAACCCCTGAATAAAATCTTGTCCAACCAGTTAACTCCAGAAGTGGCATAATTAGTTGAATAGGGTCCACTTGTGTGCAATCAAAGTGTCACATGATCTGACACATGATGTTTGTATAAATACAGTAGACCTGTTCTGGAAAGCCCTTGACACAGCAACACCACTAATCAAGCAACATGAAGACCAAGGAGCAAACCAAACAGGTCAGAGCTAAAGTTGTGCAGAAGTTCAGATCAGGGTTTCTGTTACGAAAATATATCCTAAAATTTGAATATGCCAGGGAGCAACTTTAAATCCATTATAACAAAATGGAAAGAATATGGCACCACTACCAACTGACAACAGAAGGCTGCCCAGCAAAACTCACAGAACAGGCAAGGAGGGCATTAATCAGAGATTCAACAAAGAGACCAAGGATAACCCTAAAGGAGCTGCGAAGATCCACAGGAGAGATGGGGGTATCTGTCCATACGACCACTTTAAGCCGTACGCAGCACAGAGCGGGGCTTCATGACAGAGTGGTCAGAAAAAAGTCTTTGCTTAAAGAAAAAAAAATAAGAAAACAAATTTGGAGTTTGCCGAACAGCATGAGGTGGACTCTCCAAAGACATGGAATTAAGTTCTCTTGTCAGATGAAACTAAAATTGAACTTTTTGGCCATCATGAGAAACACCAAGAGTGACGCAAACTCAACACTTCCCATCACCCCAAGAGTATCATTCCCAAAGGGAAGAATGGTGGTGGTAGCATCATGCTGTGTGGACAAGAAAACTGGTTAGGATTGAAGGAAAGATGCCTGGCACTAAATACAGGGCAGTTCTTGAAAAAGACTTGTTTGAGTCTGCCAGAGATTTGAGATTGGGATGAAGGTTCACCTTCCGGCAGGACAATGACTGACCCTAAACGTACTGCTAGAGCTACACTGGAGTGGTTTAAAGGGCAACGTTAAAATGTCTTGGGATGACCTCAGTGCAATGGAGAATCTGTGGCATGACTTGAAGATTGCTTTACACCAGTGCAGTTTTGCCGTGAGAGATGGATGAAATTATCTCCATGGCAAGGTGTACTAAGCTAATAGAGACATTCAACAAGAGACTTGCAGCTGGAATTACAGCATAAGGGGGCTCGACAAAGTATTAACGATTTGGTGAATACTTATGCACAATCAGGATTGCTGTTCTTCATTTAAATTATTGTTTATGTCTCAATAAAAAATAATTTGCACCTTCAAAGCGGTAGGCATGCTGTGTACATCAAATGATGCTAACCGCCACCAAAAATCCATTTTGATTCCAGGTTGTAAAGCGGCAAAACAGGACAAACACTTAGAGGGGCAATTACTTCCACAAGGCACCGTATCTCTCTCTGCATACTCATCACTTCCTCCTATACCACTAAGACGTGCACATATGGGAGGATTTGTGTCTTCAAACTGGCCCGGTGTGTGTGGCCCCGACATCTGTAAACTGGATTAAGTAGGTCCAGATGATTGATTACCTCTCAACATTCATCTAACATAATCAAATGGGAGAGATGGGTTAGCTGTGCTATGGATTGATGGATGTATTGGCAGGTGTAAGTGGTACTGATGAATCCTGTTAAGCACTTTGCAGTATTGCTGACTATGAAATATGTTACAGGGCCTATAAGAACAAAAGAACGAGACGAAGGGAGACCATTCAGTCCATCAAGCAAGTTTGTTTAGCTAATAGCCAAGCTGTCCCCAATAGCTCATCCAGATTCTACTTAAAGGTTGTCAGGAGTTCTGCTTCAACTCCATGTCTCCACAGTTTGTTCCAGAGTCCCATATCTCCTCATGTAAGAGCCAATCTTAGAAAGATAAAGCTTTGAGTTAAACTCATATTAGTCAGTCAGTCATTTTCCAACCCGCAATAATTCATATTAGTGTTTGCTTAATTTGAATAGAATATACAGTCATATGAAAAAGTTTGGGAACCCCTCTCAGGTTGCATAATAATTTACTCTCCTTTCAACAAAAAAGATAACAGTGCTATGTCTTTCATTTCCTAGGAACATCTGAGTACTGAGGTGTTTTCTGAACAAAGATATTTAGTGAAGCAGTATTTAGTTGTATAAAATTAAATCAAATGTGAAAAACTGGCTGTGCAAAAATTTGAGTACGCTTGTAATTTTGCTGATTTGAATGCATGTAACTGCTCAATGCTGATTACTTGCAACATCAAATTAGTTGGATTAGCTTGTTAAGCCTTGAACTTCGTAGACCGGTGTGTCCAATCACGAGAAAAGGTATTTAAGGTGGTCAATTGCAAGTTGTGCTTCACATTGACTCTCCTCTGAAGAGTGACAGCCTGGGATCCTCAAAGCAACTCTCAAAAGATCTGAAAACAAAGATTGTTCAGTCTCCTTGTTTAGGGAAAGGCTACAAAAAGCTATCTCAGAGGTTTAAACTGTCAGTTTCAACTGTAAGGAATGGAATCAGGAAATGGAGGTCCACAGGCACAGATGCTGTTAAACTCAAGAAAAATACAGGAGTGGCATATGCCCAAGCAGGATTGTGAGAATGGTTACAGACAACCCACAGATCCCACAGATCACCTCCAAAGACCTGCAACAACATCTTGCTGCAGATGGTGTATCTGTACATCGTTCTGCAATTCAGCGCAATTTGCACAAAGAACATCTGTATGGCAGGGTGATGAGAAAGAAGCCCTTTCTGCACTCTCGCCACAAACAGAGTCGCTTGTTGTATGCAAATGCTCATTTAGACAAGTCAGATTCATTTTGGAACAAAGTGCTTTGGACTGATGAGACAAAAATGGAGTTATTTGGTCACAAAAAGTGCTTTGCATGGCGGAAGAAGAGCACAGCATTCCGAGAAAAACACCTGCTACCTACTGTTAAATGTGGTGGAGGTTCCATCATGCTGTGGGGCTGTGTGGCTAGTTCAGGGACTGGGGCCCTGGTTAAAATCGAGTCGGATGAATTCAACCCAATATCAGCAAATTCTTCAGGATAATGTTCAAGCATCAGTCACAAAGTTGAAGTTACGCAGGGGTTGGATATTCCAACAAGACAATGACCAAAAACACAGTTTGAAATCTACAAAGGCATTTATGCAGAGGGAGAAGTACAATGTTCTGGAATGGCCGTCACAGTCCCCTGACTAGAATATCATCGAAAATCTATGGGATGATTTGAAGCAGGTTGTCCATGCTCGGCAGCCATCAAATATAACTGAACTGGAGAGATTTTGTATGGAAGAATGGTCAAAAATACCTCCATCCAGAATGAAGACACTCATCAAAGGCTATAGGAGGCGTCTAGAGGATGTTGTATTTGCAAAATGAGGCTCAGCTAAGTATTGATGTCATATCATAGTTGGGGTGCCCAAATGTATGCACCTGTCTAATTTTGTTATTATGCATATTGCATATTTTCTGTTAATCCAATAAACTTAATGTCACTGCTGAAATACTACTGTTTCCATAAGGCATGTCAGATATTAAAAGGAAGTTGCTACTTTGAAAGCTCAGTCAATGATAAACAAACATCCAAAGAATTAAGAGGGGTTCCCAAACTTTTTCATATGACTGTAAATTTCTTTCAAAGTCATAGACAATGGTATTGTCTTATCCACCTGTAAGTTAATATGAGATAGAACTTTCTTGCATAATTGATAATTGAGTCAGTTGTTATTTAGAGTACGGTCCCAGTGCACAGGGACTTCAAAGACCCATTTTCAGCTTAGAAATGGGACAGGCCTACAGTTTTGTGACCATTTTGAAATGGTTCAGACACGTTTGGAAATTATTTAAATGAATAAGCAAACTTAAAGAAATGAAATAAGATTTAAGCTTTGAACAGAACTTTTTTTAACAAGAACTTTTTTTTTTTTGCTATTTCAATTTTCTTTTTTGTGTGAACTGTTTAACTTTGAATTTTAAATAAAACTTAACAACAAAGATATTTTGTCTGTGGAATTATTTCAGCGCGTCAGGTTTTTGTTGAATCCCATTTCTTATGCTAGAGCTGCTGAACTTTTGGTAATTCTGGGAAAAAGCAGCTACACTGCATAAAAAAGTGCTTCCTGGCTTCAAGTTTTAAATGCACTTCCACACTCCTAGGTGCCAGTCCATTGTCCTCACATGTCAGATCCACCAAGCATCACCATTCAATCTAATTTAGACATCTTTAGATATGACAGGAAACCTTTGGAGCTAAAAAAAAAAAGCCCACATTGACAAGCCAAAAACATCCAAACCACACACTGCCAGAACTGATGATTCGGGGGAAACGGTGATGACCACCGTGCTGCTGTAACTCACACTTTCAAAGAAATTGAAACTACAGACACTGTCAGTCAGTCATTTTCCAACCCGCTATATCCTAACACAGGGTCACGGAGGTCTGCTGGAACCAATCCCAGCCAGCACAGGGTGCAAGGCAGGAAGAAATCCCGGGCAGGGCGCCAGCCCACTTCAACTACAGGCACTGTGATAATATTAAATAGCAACAACCCATTCTGAAGTGTTTTGCATTAGTTTAATGCAATTCAGCTCTAGACAACAATACCCATCTCTATATATATAAAATCCAACGTCTGTCTGTCTGCTTTTCACAAGAGAACGGATTTAGATCGGGTTTTTTTCTATAATTTGCTTGATAATTCCGGTTGATTTTGCGACTTCTCTCATCACGCTAAGTATCATAGTTCGCTTGTGGTATGGATTTATGTGTGTGAATCTGAGAAAGTGGCCACTGGCCGAAGGCGGTGGGGGGTGGGGGGTGGAGCTCTCCTCACTCACATGCCAGCCTTGAAGGCGTATTTTACCTCCACTCAGCTAGCGAATGACAGAACTACTTAACCGATTTAGATTGGGCTTTTTTTTATAATTTACTTGAACATTCCGTTTGATTTTGCGACTTCTCTCATTGCGCTATGTATCATAGTTTGCTTGCTGTACTGATTTATTTGTGCGAATCCGAGAGACACGCAGCAGTCCGAGGGGAGGGGGGCAGGGCCCTCCTCACTCACATGTCAGCCTCCGGACGTGTATCTAGCGAACGAGAGAACTACTTAACGGATTTAGATCAGGTTTTTTTTCTAGAATTTGCTTGAACATTCTGGTTGATTTTGCGTCTTCTCTCATCGCACTAAGAATCATAGTTTGCTGGCAGGAGCGATATATTCACGCTAATCCGGCACAGAGGCTGTGGGCCGAGTGGAGGGGGAAGCGTGATGTCAGGAGTGGGGTGTCGGGCAGGGCCCCCCTCACTGTCCTGTTTCACTACTATGCAGGCAATGTTGCAGGGGACAGCTAGTTAAAAATCTAAAGAAATGACATGAGGTGTCAGATACTTACAAAGCCATTACAATCAGTAAGATAACAGTAAATTGTTTAAAAAAAGACGGTGAGTGACAGGGCTGTTTAATAAAAACTACAATCTATAGGGCTCAAGCTGATGCGTTCAGCTCATGCATCCATCCATTATAGAAAATTGTATTCTTACAATTGGTAATTTACACATACTAGAAAAGTATTATAAGCACATGGGAAAGTAAGCATTGTCTTATACTAAGCATTAAACATATGAGTGTTAGGATTAATAAGGCTCCTGTTTACATATTCTTTAATCAATCAATCAACATTTATTTATATAGCACATTTTCATACAAAAAAATGTAGCGCAAAGTGCTTTACAAAATGAAGAATAGAAAAATAGAAGACACAATAAAAAATAAACATAAGTCAACATTAATTAACATAGAATAAGTAAGGTCCGATGGCCAGGGTGGACAGAAAAAACAAAAAAACAAAAAAATACTCCAAGAGCTGGAGAAAAAAAAAATAAAATCTATAGGGATTCCAGACCAAGAGACCGCCCAGTCCCCTCTTATTAGTTTGTACGAGCTAAAATCCACCAATAGTTCATAAGGCAGACGTCAGATGTGCTGGAAAGCCGAAGGATGGGCCCCCTCACTTAGCGAGGGAATGTGAACTCTTTGGCTGTAAAGAATGGTAGCAAGCAAGAATTGTCCTTATCAAACACATAAGATAGACAGAGTGGGGTTTGACAAACCCCTCAACTAAGAATTATTGGTGCAATTAATTCGAGGCAGGAATATGGAACGTTAGGAGTCAGATGAGGAAGAATAATGGAGGCTTAAATGATAAGAATTGTAATAAATAGAAAAGGTGCTAATGTCTGGATGCCAAATCTTCATTCTGCTGCCTGTGCTGAGACTCCAGGTGTCTTTTTTGGGGCTGAGGGTGCCAGTGCTGCCAAATCTGCTTCAACACCATCCATCCATCTGTCACCACTCAATTCAAAGTCAAGGGTACCCAAAGCTAGAAATGCAAGTCTACAGCACGATGTGATCATTTTAATATTGATAATAGTAATGATATATCTTTTTTCCATTTCCTGTACCCACTTAACCAGAGCAGGGTCATTGGAACATTGGAGACCATCCCAACAAGCAGCTGGTGCAAAGCAAGAACAACTTATGGACAGGGCACCAGCCCATCGCAGGTAATTATGTACAATATTAACACTGAATAAATACTACTATTACTAATCAACTCTCTATATATAAAATCCTAAGCCTAAAAGTGCAAAGATTTTGTGCAACAATTTTATGTCACATTTTTATGTCACACTTTAAATCGGGCTTATTTTAAAACCTACATATATATGTTTGGCATCATTCTTTTCAGAATTTATAGAACTTTAATGTGATGTTGTTAGATTTTCAGATTCTTATTCTGTTTGTAAATTATAAAGTAAAAGAGATCAAGAACTCACGTCCCGTGAGATGAGACTTCGTGCCAAGACATTTAGCCACGCCCAGGGCTGGAAATAAAAGACAAAGAGTAGGACAACTGCGGTACAGGCTTCTAAATGTTCAAAGTGCAGCGCGAGATGCAGATCACAGGGCACGGGAGCAGCAGCAAGCCAGCAGCTGATCGAGCAAAGAGGAGGTTAAGAAAAATTTTATCACCGTTTAAGACGGGGTTTCAGAGGAGCGACCACGTCTCCTCTGGGAGGGTTCAGCCCCCCTCTTCACAACACAAGCGGCAGAGACGTGAAGTGGCTGGCACGTAGCACAGGCCAGGGGGGTTGGGGTGCAAAGCGAACAGGAGGCAAGCTCCCTAGTACTAACAATAATAATATTAAAATACATGGCAAGGGGGTGAAGTGGTTCCTCCCACAGTCCAAAGACATGCATGTTAAGTGATAAATTACCCCCTGGTGTGTATGTGTGTTCACCCTGTAATGGGTTGACGCCTTGTCCAGGTGTTGTTCCTGCATTGAATCTGACGTCTGCTGGGATGGACTCCAGCTTCCTCGTAACCCTGCTCTGAACACAAAGGGTTTATACAGTGCATGCATGAGGATCTGTTATAATAATAATAATAATATCCAATAACAACAGATAGAAAAATCCTAGCGAATCGTTCTGATAGTGTGCTGCATAACAAGAAAGACAGAACCTGCCTGTTGATCGATATAGCCATCCCAGACGACTTGAACATCATATGTTAAAAGAAACTGAGAAGATCAGTAAATACAAGGATTTGGAAATCGAGATTAGCAGGATGTGGAACTGTAAAACTAGAACTGTGCCAGTTATAGTTGGAGCATTAGGTACCTGTACATTAAAGAAAGATCATGATGAAAACTTGAAGATGCTCCCAGGCCATCCTTCAGCTAGTAAAGTGTAAAAGATCGCACTTATGGGCACTGCACACAGCCTTAGAAAGGTGTTAGGGTAAATCACTTTGGCTTCATGTTGTAGCCTGGATTTACCAGCTAAAACCGCAAAGATATCATGTGAGAGGAAACAAACACTGAATAATAATAATAATAATAATATATAAACATCCACACCCGATTGGGGACCATGCAGATGATGTCTTCAGATGGAATTAAATGATATTTGGTCCCTGGGAACCCATTCAAGTAATGTCTGCAGAATGTCAAAAAAGGGGCAGAGTCATGAAGAAGGAGGGTGGCTTAGAAGTGTGATGTGTGGACCAGGAAGTAGTTAGAGCTGTAATAAGAAGGTAGGTGAGAGGAGTGACCTGAAACTAGGAGCTTCATAATATCAGGAAGGAGAAGCATGAGACAAGTAGCCACCCAAGTGTGGAGACGGCTGTAGAGGTCAGAACAGTGGGAGCTTAGTTAGCATCCTATTAGGACAAGGTCCACATATATGGTTCACCAACAGTGTCTACATACCAGACATTGCCCCACTCAGTACGCCACTGCAATAATAATCATAATAATGATAATATAATGAGTGCAGGGTGATTCCCAAAAGAGTAGTCAATGGGTCAGCACCTACAGAATTTACTGTATATGGGGACACTTAGGCCTGCTGATGAATGCCATCTGGGGATGCAACCTCTATGGTATTAAATCTCAGGTCAGACTCTTTTCATAGTAGTTCCTAGCTAATGGAGTGAGTTGCCCACCTTCATTCAAAATTCTGACCACCTCAATGTTTTTAAGATGTGTTTGAAGACTCACGTTTGGTGAATTTCTTTCAAACTGATATTAGCCAATAGCGTTTTATAATTTCGGCCTTTCTCACACTTACCTTTTCTGTCAAAAGTTCTTGAGTATGTTGCAGCCTCCCAACCCTCCAACTACTTAACTTCTAATAATTTGAAGGAACCCTTACAGTCTGCTTTCAGAGCGCAGCTCAGCTGTGAAACTGCTTTGATTCGGGTAAAAAGTGATTTGCTTATGGCAGTAGACTCTGGACAAACCAGCATATTAATTCTGTTAGACCTCAGTGCAGCATTTGACACTCCGGTCAGACATGACATTCTACTGTCCAGAATGGAGAACATGCTGAGTATCTCTGGCACTGCCCTCCAGTGGTTCAAGTCCTATCTGACTGATAGGCAAGAGTTTGTTAGTCTTGGCAACAGCAGATCCAGCTCAGTGGCAGCTACACAAGGAGTTCCTCAGGGCTCTGTCCTCGGCCCTCTGCTCTTCTATATCTATATTCTTCCTCTTGGCCATATTATTCATAGTTTTGGACTGGACTGGTTATCATTTTTATGCAGAGGATACTCAACTCTATTTAAATATTAAAAGAGAAACTTCACCGGAGTTTTGTCAGATCACATCTTGCCTCATTGAAATGAGCAATTGGAATCCCGTAAATGCCAATAGGGACTCTGCTCTGTTGGGCCCTTTAGCAAGGCCCTTAACCTGCAATTTCTGAGTGCTTTGAGTAGTGAGAAAAGCACTATATAAATGCAAAGAATTATTATTATTATTATGGAGCAGAACACAGTGAACAAAACTGAACTCCTGCAAATTGGCCCTAAAGCACAACTTAAGGAAATCAGCTCCTTCCCAGTCACTCTTGATGGTGATGACCAGACCTTCTTCTAATGCAAAGAATCTTGGTGTCATTTTTGATTCCTCCTTTTCTTATTCCACCCACATAAATCACATTAAGAAACTTTCTTATTTCACCTCTGTAACATATCCCGTGCTCGCTCATTCCTCTCCTTTTCTAATGTTGAGACACTTGTCCCTGCTTTTATCACATCCCACATCGATTATTGTAACTTGCTGCTGGCAGGTACCCTCTCTAAATGTCTATCACAGCTCCATTTGATTTAAAACTCTGCTGCAAGAGTCCTTACACAAACCAGCAACAGTAAGCACATAACACCCATGCTGCTTTTGCCTTCACTGGCTCCCTGTGCCTTACAGGATTGAATACATCGCTTCGCCCCACTAAGCTACTCTGATTCTGGCAGTCGCGTTGTGCCCCACACTAACTTGTCCTCTGTGGGTGACAGCAGGGCCTTCAGCTGTATAGCGTCCTGACTTTACAATGACCTCCCGAAATTAACGAGATCAGCTGACTCCATTCATTCTTTTAAAAAACAACTTCAGACTCCTCTGTTGAGGAAGGCGTTTCACTTAAACTGACATTCTGCCTCCTCTTTCAGTTTACCTCTCTGTCCAGATACTCAGCATAATTTGTGTGTGTGTGTGTGTGTGTGTGTTATATCACAAATGATGTGATTTCAGGCTTTGTTTTAGTATTGAATTTAGTATTTTACTCCGGTTTCTTTTTTTTCTTCTCTTTTATTCTATTTATTGCTTTCTATATTCTGTATTTATCTGTTTTCATGTTCTATGCAGAAATTATTTGTATCCAAAGTTACACATACTCTGCTATTCTTTCTATGACGTGCCTTGAGCATGGGAAAGATACTATTCAAATAAAATGTATTAATATTATTATTATCATTATTATTACAAGAGGGCTTCGCCCTCTGCTCGCTTCGCTCGCTAACCACCCGGCCTGTGTTACACGCCAGCCAATTCACGTCTCTTCGCTCACGTATATGGGTTTCACTTTCACCAAACAACAAATCTTTTAATTCTCGCAGATACGCCTCTTCATTAGGAAGAAACACTACTTTTTCCTGATGGCAACACGAATTAGACGATCTACAAGTCTTCAACTTAAAGTTTAAAGCCGAACAATATATTCGATCTCTTTTCGCTATTTCACTGAGTAATAATTTCCGTTTATTTGTGCTAATGCGATCTTTACTATCTTTTTTTGAAACTTTCATATTTTAGTACTTCCATTATCTCTAACCTGCTCTGCATGTGTATCGCGCCAACGTTTTTGAATTCTTTACGACGTTCTACTTTGTCATCTACTCTTTGTTTTATTTCCGGTCCCAGGCCGTGGTTAAATCTCTTGGCACAAAGTCTCGTCTCGCGGGACGTGAAAGTGTCTCTCTGAGAAAGATTACGTCTCAGCCCAGGCTAAAAAGTCTCGTCTCGTCCCAGGATTTTTTTTTATTATAATAGAGAGATTAACCTAGGACATGCAACACATTTGCATTTTGTTCTGAGCTCTTCATGTGTGATGATCCATGTTGTACCCTCGTTCTTAACTCTTGTCTCTCACACTTGATGTTTACTTAGTGTTTGTCTCTTTTGCAGGTTGATTTGGATAAAAGGGTCCACTAAGCACATAAACGCCACATGACAGAATGTTCAACCAAACTAATGTTGTAAAGCGAAAGTCAAAGGGTTAACAGGCAGACCTGACTGCCACTGGTGGTCCCCCCCCCCCCCCACACAACTCCCCCCCCCCACGCTCTCGAGTGTCTTGGCCAAAGACTTTCACAATACGATGAGATTATGAAGAGTCACATCTCCAGTGAATGTGAAAATTGCTAAAAATAATCCGGACTGGGAATGCTGCCCCACTTCGGTCCCTTCTGGGACTCCTTAGGAATTCAATGCACCACTTAACCTCAGTTTTTAAATGTTGCTGCCCTGTGGCCATCCCATCTCAAGGCGCAGTTTCTCCCAGCTGCTTCCTGCCTGACTTACGTAAAGGATGACAGTAAGTAACGTCCACATGCCTGTAGTGCTGAGACATACTCGATACGTCATATGGGCTGAAAGTGCCACCACTAAAATGCGTCCATCCATTTATGTTGTTCAGTTCAGGGTCAAAGGGAGACAGAGCCCCTCCACTAAGATGGAAGCCATTCTTGAGCAGAGCGGCCATTAATATATCTAAAGCATTCCTTTGAATGTGAGAGGGAGCCTCACCCTGAAGTGGGTTTAGCGGTCCATCTGCTTTTGCCTCCCACTTGTGAAGAAGGGCCCTTATTAGACCGGCATGGATCCCAGGTCACCCTGGAGATCGGTGCCACATGACTTCTTGGCACATGGCAGCTTTCAAGTACTTTTGTGATTTGGACGAGGGCTTGAGGAAACAGTTCTGCATTTTCAATATGTCCCCATGTCCAAGAAGCATGCAGAGAATAAGTAAATAAACGTTCTTCAAAATCATGTTTTTAAATGAGCCCAAAATCTTTCATTTGATGTTTTACTGTTAACTATGATATTTGCAACATCATATCTGCTTGAAGTTTAAAACTGCATTAACAATACAGTATACAAAGTATCAGGGCACAATGCAAGAACCAGTCCTGGATGGGATGCCAACTGCTGCCTACTCTCAAGACAAATTAAGGTTCACCAGTCAACCTGACTGCAAGTCCTTCCTGAAAGGAAATGAAGCATAACAACTACACAATGAGAGCACCCTGCTGGCAAACATGCCAGGGTTTAAGAGACAGTCAGAAATAAATAAATAGATAGATAGATAGATAGATAGATAGATAGATAGATAGATAGATAGATAGATAGATAGATAGATAGATAGATAGATAGATAGATAGATAGATA
>JANRMT010062852.1:29095054-29117214 GCA_026402145.1 Polypterus bichir lapradei | reverse complement strand
AATAATAATAATAATAATAATAATAATAATAATAATAATAATAATAATAATAATAATAATAATAATAATAGACTTCTGTGAAGAACGCGCATGTTCTTCTCCCAGCGGGTGTGTGGGTTTCCTTCGGGGACGTTATGTTCTTCCATCAGTGGAATGATTTGTAGTTGTGTATCGATTAACAATTCTAAAGCTGATGAGTGTGCGAGAAAAGTGTGCCGAGTGATGGACCGACACCCCGTGCTGTACCTTCTGTGCTCTCTGGGACGTAGTTAATGAAAGTGCATTTGTAAGTAGAATGGTTGAGAAGATTGTTTGAAAATATATGTTTTATTTTAAGAAAATTACAAATAAGAACGCAATTTAGAGAACTATAATATAAAAAGGTTGCCATATAATTTAGAATTATTGTCACGTTGGCACAATCCGTTCAAATGCCTTAGGTAACTCATAAGGCTCAAATTCTCGTCACGTAAAGGTAATGCAGCAGTAATTGTAAAAGTTTACTTAATACACTGATTGCTGAGAAAAAAAAAACAACCATCAATAAATTCTACCCTACTAAACCCTATTAAAAAGAGAAAATACAAAATGTTATAAGAGATCAATTCCACTCCTAATCCGCGTGCGCCAGTTTCCATTCCTATCATCATCACAACTCTTCATTCAAGTGCCCGACTTTAAAATCAGTCCAGTCAGCGGTATGTTTGGCCCGCGAGAGACGTGGAAGATTTGCGCTCAGATGCAAATTATTGTTATTTCCGCAGACTCTCCAGCACGCCCCGCAGTCGCTGCTTTCTAATTTTCGGCTGAAATAAACAATAATCTTCTGGGAGACTTTACGGACGCTTCTCTGCGGCTCATGAGGTATTCTAGAACTGCTGCCTTTGACACGTATCACTCACCAGTTTGACTTTCGTATTTCTTTAATTTTTTTACGAGGTCGGTAATATATTTGCAATAAAAATGAAAGCTGCTGTATGAACGGCAGCGCGGCATTGTGTGATTATACAATGTTGCTTTTAGAAATGTCGATTTGCACACAAGTGGCGTCCAGTCCAGAGCTGGTTCTTCCTAAGGTACCGCCGCTCCCGCGATCCCATACCGTATAAAGAGAGTCTGCAGGGTGAATAATGCAAAGACCTGTAACAGGTGATAAGCTCCCAACATGGCACCGGATCGGCATCGTACCTGTTTTTCCAACAGCACCTTGACCCAAGACTACCACCCGGACGGTCCTGGACGGGGGGAGACTTCCCGATCTCCTCAGCGGTCTGGGTAAAGTAAAGTTGCTGCTCATCGTTTGTAATTTTCATCACACAGTTTCGACGAGGACATAATAGTGAGGTGGTTGTGCTCTGACCGGCACCTCTAACACTGTTCCGATTCTAGGCGCTCTTTCCCGGTAAACGAATCCACAGAGTGAAGACCCCTTGCGTTTTCACACTTCTCCTTTTCTGCCTGCCTGTCTGCCTGGCAGCAGTCCCTGTGTGTTTTGCGTCCGTCAGCAACTGTTGATCGCCTTCCCTCCCCGTCTCTCTGCCACTGACTGAAGAGGGGCAGGCAGAGCTGCGCGCGATCCCGCCTCCTCTTTCGAGGCCACAACGACGAGCGCCGCTTTAACGCGCAGCGGGTACTCAAATTTGACACATTTCTCTTCTCCGAGCAAAAGTAATGGTGAAAGTCTAATGACATTTCCGCCCTCGGAGTATCTTTATTTAGTGCTGCTTGTCACTTTGGTCTTTAGTACACTAAACCGTCCATTCGTTCATTTTGAACCCACCTATTCCACTACAAAGCCACGAGCGGATGGCAGCATCATTGTTAAGGTAGGATGAAGCCTGGTAGAGGCGCCACTTCATGAAAGAGAGCACTCATCTAAACTCTTCAACATCGTGACCAATCGGAGTCACCGATCGACCTAACCTGACCGTCTTTGGTATATGTGAGGAAAAAAAAATATATGTGCAAAAGTGCAAACTGTTGATGGGCAGTGTCTGGGCATTAATTTAAATGGCAAGCCCTGGCGCAATGAGACAGCAGCAAGGTCCACCACACCATAATGTGCAGTTTACACAATATACACTCACTGAGCAAATTATTAGTTACACCAGTACACCAGCTTAGTCCTGCAATTATCTAATTAGCCAATTATATGACAGGTACAGGTCAGGAGCTTCAGTTAATGTTCACATCAAACAAGAATGGGGACAAAATGTCATCTCAGTGATTTTGATAATGGCATGAGTATATATGTGAATGCTGATCTCCTGGGATTTTCACAGACAACAGTCTCTAGAGTTTACTCAGAATGGTGAGAAAAACAAAACATTTTCCGTTCTGCAGCATGGAAATGCCTTGTTGATGAGAGAGGTTAGAGGAGAATGGCCAGACCACCGAAAAGCTATAGTAACTCAGATACCCAGCTGAGGTGAGCAGAAGAGCATCTAAGAATGAACAACACATCACATCTTGAGGAGGATGGGCTACAACGGATTCCACAGCTGAGGCCTAAGTGGGCACAGGCTCACCAAATCTGGGCAGCTGAAGACTGGTCTGATGGATTGTGATTTCTCCTGAGGAACACAGATGGTGGGGTCAGAATTTGGTGCCAATAGCATGAATCCATGCTCCCAACCTGCCTTGTGTCTACAATCTAGGCTGGTGGTGGTGGTGGTGGCAGTGTAAATAGTGTGGGCAATATTTTCTTGCCACACTTTGGGTCCATTATTTCTAATTAATTATCACTTGAACGTCACGGTCTATTTGAGTATTGTTGCTGTGCATTCCTATATGGTGACAATTTCATCATCTTGTAATGGCTGCTTCCAGCATGATAATGCACTACGCTGTCGCAAACCGTCTAATAAAGCAGGTGGCTCTTAGGACTGACTGGGACTGACAGTGTAATAAGAGAGGTACAAGAGAGGAAGATGTACAAAAAAGGTAGATTTTTATTCCATAATAGCTTTAAAAAAAAAAAAAAAAAAAAAACACAATTCTTTGTGCAAATATATACAAATAAATAAATACATATGCCCCAGTAAACAACACTAAAAAATGCAATCCACAGCTAAAACTGATCTACTTGTGGGAAATGGTGGGGGGGACACTAAGGGAAGTGAAGATGGAGTAAGAAAAAACAAAACATACACTCTTACTGTTTGAACAGTTTCAATCCAGAAAAAGGGTTTTAGCAGCTTTGAGAAAAACAAAAACTACAAAAACTGGACTCTGGGTCACCCCAAGCCCTAAATGCAACTCCTCAAAATTTCTCAGGAGTGGTCTTTCGTTTCCAGGAGCCTCAAGCTGCTCCTTAACAATAACCAACTGCTCAGCCACCTTGCCCCTCCGCGGTTGGTGCACCTCACACACACTGACTTTGCCTCTCAAGTCTTCACGAGCGATCAGTTCTTCTTCTTCTTTTGGCTGCTCCCGTTAGGGGTCGCCACAGCATATCATCTTCTTCCATATCTTCCTGTCCTTTTCATCTTGCTCTGTCACCCTCATCACCTGCATGTCCTCTCTCACCACATCCATAAACCTTCTCTTAGGCCTTCCTCTTTTCCTCTTCCCTGTCAGCTCTATCCTTAGCATCCTTCTCCCAATATACCCAGCATCTCTCCTCTGCACATGTCCAAACCAGCGCAGTCTTGCCTCTCTGACTTTATCTCCAAACCACCCAACTTGAGCTGACCCTCTGATGTCCTCATTCCTAATCATGTCCATCCTCGTCACACCCAGTGCTAATCTTAGCATCTTTAACTCTGCTACTTTCAGCTCTGTCTCCTGCTTTCTGGGCAGTGCCACCGTCTCCAACCCATATAACATAGCTGGTCTCACTGCCATCCTGTAGACCTTCCCTTTCACTCTTGCTGATAACCGTCTTTCACAAATCACTCCTGACACTCTTCTCCACCCATTCCACCTGCAGTGTCTTTTTCACTTCTCTTCCACAATCCCCATTACTCTGTACTGTTGATCCCAAGTATTTAAACTCATCCACCTTCGTCAGCTCTACTCCCTGCATCATCACCATTACTCTGACCTCCCTCTCATTTACACACATGTATTCTATCTTGTTCCTACTGACCTTCATTCCTCTCCTCTCTAGAGCATATCTCCACCTCTCTAGGGTCTCCTCAACCTGCTCCCTACTATCGCTACATATCACAATGTCATCAGTAAACATCACGAGCGATCAATAATATATATATACTTTTTTTAAGTAAAACGATTTTATTTACCTTAGTTATAAATGCACTAAAAAAGTACAAAATAAAATTTTTTTTAATCACAATTTTCATGGTTATATTTGAAAAAATAAAATCATGGAGCACAGATTTTTGATTCAAACAATTTTTGAAAGTTTTTTAGCATGGTGGAGAATTACAATATCAGTCAGTCATTTTCCAACCCGCTATATCCTAACACAGGGTCACGGGGGTCTGCTGGAGCCAATCCGAGGGCAAAAGGCAGGAACAGATCTTGAGCAGGGCACCAGCCCATCACAGGGCACATGCACACCAAGGACAATTTAGGATCACCAATGCACCTAACCTGCATATCTTTGGACTGTGGGAGGAAACCCACGCAGACACTGAGAGAACATGCAAACTCCACCCGGGAAGCAAACCCAGGTCTCTTTACTGCAAGGCAGCAGCGCTACCACTGCGCCACTGTGCCACCCGGGAATTACAAAATTGTTTTTTTTAATATTTTATGATGAAAGTAGATATTCATCATGTAAAGATATATAGATAGATACTTTATTAATCCCAAGGGGAAATTCACAAAAGTAAAGCACTTTGAGCTACATTGTTTGTATGAAAATGTGCTATATATATATAAATGTTGTTGTTGTTATTAATTGATTGAATTAATTAATGTGTGCACCACGATTTTATTTAGTCACATATAACCATGAAAACAGGGATTAAAGAAAAATGTATTGTTTGCTTTTTAATGCATTTATAACTAAAGTAAGTAAAATCTTTTTACTTAAATTTTTATATATATATATTTTTTACTTTATTTATTTTTTACTTTTTGAGTATTTTGCCAATGATTTTTCTTTAACCATTTTCATGAGCGGGAAGCTTCTTTAAAAGTATTACATAATATATCTTCTTTACAGAATTATTTAAATACTAAAAAAAAATTTATTTTGGTCTCTATTATTCTGTTCAGGTTCTTATGGGATTAGCGCTCGGTCGCTGCGAAAAAAAAATATCGACTACAGAACGGCAATCTTACGGCAATACTTCCGCACCGTGATCATCAAGGCTACTCCTTCGTCAGAGTAAACAAGTAAAGTCGGCACGCATATTTACCCACTCCACTCACTGGATGAGTCAATCCGACGCGTCTCTCACTTGTATGCGCCTATATCTCACTCTATTCTCTCTCCGTCATTGTTGTGTGTGCGTTAATTGTAATCGCATAAACATTAATTATAGCGAAATTTGTTACGTAAGTACATCGTTTTTGACATAATAATGTATTGTCATCGATACTGAAGACGTATGCAGAATTTGACGAAATTTTGCTTCGCCAAAAGAGCAATTAAAATCAGTTGTACGATTTGACCCAGGCAAACAAAACAGACAGACAAAGGAGTCCAGTGAAATAAACTCGTTTCATAAAAAGCCTCTTGCGGCTACAATCATTGGGCGGTGCATTGGGAGGTACCATTACGATCCTGAAGGGGGAAGTAATGTTCCTCAAACAAAAACCCAAAACATCCACAAACAACATACACATAATTGATCCCTAACTACCACTACAAAACAGATTTTTTTTATGCTCGAGGATATCAGAAAAAAACAAACTAAAATGATGCGGTGTACCTTCAGCGTGAAACAAAATGGGCTCCCCCTGTGGCCGTCTTCCTGCATTCCAGATAGCCGCAACTGCGCCTAGCCTTGGCGCCAACCTCAAAACACCGGCCGGGAACCACGAGTGAGGTCTGAGGTTGAAACGAAAGGCGAAATGTCCGAAAAATACCAAGACAACCTACACGTGAGTCCAAACCTTTTTAAACATTTTATTTTTTCCTTGCTGTAATCCCGCTAACAATTATTTAATGTTGTTCACATTAAGGCTTACGGAGTTTCTTGCTGTTCGTTTACGCTGGGCTGGCTCAACTGAGTGTAGTTGCAGACCGCAGTACCAATGAGGCAGTCATGTAATACCCCAACATCATGAAACGCCCTCAACGTCAGTCACGTAACATCCATCGCAATACACTATGATTAACATTAGGGCCCCGTTACACAAGATTACGGTTGTTGGAGGGTTATCTGAGTCAAAGGACGTTTTGTGACTGAAGTTGTGGGCATTACCTGATTCATGTTATAGCTATTGCAAGCTGCAGCTAGACCCTTCTAGCATCACATACGTCACAAATCATGAACGTGACAATGAGTTCAGTGTTCTCCAATTGCCTTCCCAGCCACCTGATCTGAATCTAACAGGACGCATTTGGGATGTGGTAGAAGGAGGGGTTCACAGCAAGAATGTGCAACTAATAAAACAACAGAAATCGTGTGATGCAATCATGCCAACGTGGACCAGAATCTCAAAGGAGTGTTTCCAACATCTTGTGAAACCCATGCTGCAAAGAATTGAAGCTGTTTTGAGAACAAAATGACCCCTACCCAGTGTTAGTGTAGTGTGCCCAAGAATTTGTACAGCAAGTGTCCATTTCTCAAACTGTCTTTATTTATATCAGGGTTGTAGGAGAATGACACCACTCGACACAAGGCAGGAGAAAGCTCTGTACAAGACGCCAGTCCACCCCTTGGAAAAGTCAAATTTTGATTTGCCAGCTATCCCAATTCAACTCTTTTTGGGAAGGTAGGAGGAATACTGCAGTAGGATAGGGGTGTAGCCTGGAATTAATTGTTCTTGGAATAAAAAACATACATGAATTATAACTCATGATCAATCAGTTAGAAATTTTATAAAAATGGGGGCTTTGCCCCCTGCTTGCTTTGCTCACCAACCCCCCCTCCCTGTCTCTGCCGCTTGCGTTGTGAAGAGGGGGGTTGAACGCACCCCATGGAGATGCAGTCGCTCTTCCAACACCCCCTCTTAAACGGTGATACAATGGGAAACAAATATATATATATATATATATATATATATATTTTACCTTCTCTTTGCTCGATCAGCTGCTGGCTTGCCGCTGCTGTGCCACGTGATCTGCATCTCACATAGCGCACTTTTGTCATATCACCTATGTTCATATATTTGATCTCTTTTCGCTTTTACCTTTTCATCAATATCATATTAAATTTTGATTCCATATTTGGAATTACATCGTGCCAATGCAACATTTAACTGCCCGTGAGTGAATATCGTTTCTTTCTCTCTGCAAGAAATGTGTCTGACAATAGCATTCACACAAATGAGAAACGATTTTTCTCGCAGGATTTCATTTTCACCAAACAACAAATCTTTTAATTCTCGCGGATACACCTCTTCATTGGGAAGCAACACTATTTGTTTTTCACTGATGGCAACATGAACTAGACGATCTACAAGTCTCCAATTTAAAGTTTAAATCTGAACAATATCACTTTTATATAATTATAATTATATAATCTGCGGTGGGTTGGCACCCTGCCCAGGATTGGTTCCTGCCTTGTGCCTTGTGTTGGCTGGGATTGGCTCCAGCAGACCCCCGTGACCCTGTTCGGATTCAGCGGGTTGGATAATGGATGGATGGATGGATAATTATATAATAATCACTTTTCGCTGTTCCGTTATTTCACTGAGTAATAATTTTCATTTGTTTGCGCTAATGCGATCTTTACTATCCTTTTTTTGAGACTTTCGAATTTTCATATTTCCATTATCTCTAACCTGCTCTGCATGTGTATTGCGCCAACGTTTTTGAATTCTTTACGACGTTCTACTTTATCATCTACTCTTTGTCTTTTATTTCCTGCCTTGGGCCTGGTTAAATCTCTTGGCACAAAGACTCATCTCGCGGGACGTAAAAAGTGTCTCTGTGAGAAAATCACATCTCGTCTCCTTCCATCCTTCCAAGATTTTTTTATAATAAGAGTTATAAGTTATGCAAGTTTACCCTGAACTCCCACACCCTAACCAGTACCATTATCCAAGGAGAGAACATGCAGACTCCATACAGACAACAGCAAAGCTGGACCAGTGAAACAGCTGTATTAGCCAATCAGCAGCATTATTCACTCATTTCAATTTATTTAAAGCACTTCTTATAAGAGGGGAATTGCAAAAGTTGATTTTCTCAGAGAATCTTATTCAACTATTTACAAAAACTACTTGAAAATTTCTGACTCCTAGATCATGATGGAAACAAGAAATGAAGATAGAAGTAAATGTGCTACCTGCTCATGAATGATTTTTTTTTGATAAGAACAAACAAGCACTCATGCTTTACCACATTTCCATTATTGTTTATTAGTGACAGAAAAATTCAAGAAGCTGGAAGCGTATATTTGCAACAATGATTCAAAGAAACCTCCAGAATTGGTCAGCCTGGTTTCAGATATCTACAAAAGAAATGTTTGGCTGAAGTTCTACAAAACCTCAACACCGGTCACCCAATGTGCAAGTTGAGCTATTGGTTCCTTCACCACAATAATGCTCCTATGCATCAAGTCACAAAGACCATCACCTTCATCGGTGTCTCTGGGAGCAGTCTTTTTGGATGCTTCACCCTACTCTCCTGATCTGGCCCCTTGTGATTTCTTACTCTTCCCCAAGATCAGGGTGAACATGCGTGGAAAAATGCAAGAAGTATCGAGAAGACATGATCAAGGCAGTGAATGACGAGCTGGTAAAGCTGAAAAAAAGATGACATTTGCAGGTGCTTTCAATAATGGATCCACAGATTGCAAACGTGCATTGAGGTTGGAGTTGATGATATGGAGAAGTTGAGAATAAAGAAGGCTCCTGAGGGGGAAAAAAAAAATCTGGAGGTTATTTTTTAAATTTTTATTAAAGCAGATGGATTTTTGGAACTCCCCTTGTAATGCCGCCTCCATTTATTTTTGCTAATTCTGTTAACAAGTCACAAGGAGCTGGAGTCCATTCTGTCGGCACAAACTACAGAGCAGGAACCAATCCCTGAATTTCTTGTCACTTTTTGCATTCTTTTATAAACCTGAATTTTGGAATCTTGGGGTTGTTTTTGACAGTAATCTCTCTTTTGAGAGACAGATGAATTCTGTGGTCAGGACTTGCTTTTTCCACCTTTGTCTTTTACCCAGGGTTAAGCCTTTTCTGTCTTCTAGGAGAGAGTTACTCATACTTTTGTTTTTTTCTCGGCTTGATTACTGTAACTCATTGTATTCTGGGATCAATAAATCCCTGATACACAGGTTGCAGTTGGTTCAGGATGGTGCTGCTAATTTTTTGGTTGGCCTCTGTATCCCCAATTGTGGCCTCTTTACACTGATTACCAGTTAGTTTTAGAATTGATTTTAAAATGTTGTTGCTGGTTTTTAAATCTTTACATGGGTTCACTCCCACCTGTTTATCTGAATTGTGTGTTTTACATCAGCCATCCAGAGAACGTAGGTCTACCAGTCAGCTGTCTCTTGTGGTCCCTCATACTATGTGTCAAACTAAGGGGGCCAGGGCTTTTACAGCCTCTGTGCCTCATCTGTGGAATTCTTTACCTCACTATATTAAGGAGTCACCTTCAATTGAGGAGTTTAAAACTAGATTGAAGACTCATTTCTGTTCTTCAGCTTTTCATGATCTTCAGCAATACTGCTAATTCTACCTTCCAAGTCAGTGTTTTAGTGTTTGTTCTGTCTTACGCTTATTGCATGTTCAATGTAAAGCACTTTGGCTACAGCATTGCTGATATTGTATTAAATGTGCACTATAAATAAATTCACATTGACATTGACAAGATGCCAGTCCATTGCAATCGCTCTGATTAGCACAGTGCCAAGGGAGTGCTTCCAATTAATTACATTAATTAACTGGCACAACATTTTTATCATCTAAGCAATTTGCAGAACCTATTAAAAAAAGTAAACAAAATGTTAAGGTATTTTGCAAAACCGTTAACTATAAATCAAGGAACGTTATGCTTGGACTATATATTGCAATAGTGAGACCACATTTGGAGTCTTGAAGATGTATAAAAGAGCAACATGGCTGACTGCAGAACTGCAGGGAATGAGTTATGAGGAAAAATTAAAAGAGCTGAGCCTTTTTAGTTGAAGCAAAGGGAGATTTAGGGGAGACATGATTAAAGTGTTTAAAATCATAAAGGGAATTAGTCCAGTGGACCGAGACTGTTATTTTAAAATGAGTTCATCAAGAACTGGGGACACGGTTGAACACTTGTTAAGAGTAAATTTCGCACAAACGTTAGGAAGTTTTTCTTCATACAGAGATCCACAGACAAATAGAATAAGCAACCAGGTAGTGTGGTGGACAGTAGGACTTTATGGACTTTCAAAACTCAGCTTGATGTTTTTTAAAAAGAATTAAGTGGAAAGGACTGCCAAGTTTTGTTGGGCTGAATGGCCTGTTCTTGTCTACATTTTTGTGATGTTCTAATGTCTTTATTGTGTATGTTCTTGTTATTGCACTACAAGCAACACTTGAAGCTGTGCAATGGAGAGTAACCAAGTACATTCCAGGACTGAACATTAGAATAATCTAGAACAGGCCAGCATGACCGAGACCTTCACCTTTCTTTATTTTCAGGTTAGCTGGTCATGTGGTGGCTTGTTTTGTGTCTCATTATTGTTTGGCTGCTCGTTAATGAAAAAGAAACCTCAAAGGGGTCTGAGTCACGTCAATTAAAACAAAGGCAAAACACATTAATCAGCAGCACAAACGGCTCACTAATTAAGAAGATGATTAGAATGAAAACCTGCAGGCACTGCGGCCCACCAGGACTGGAGTTGGACACCCCTAGCCTAGGCTCTATTTTCATATCTGAACTTATCTTTCCCTACGTAGTGGAGCACACGTTACACTCTCAGGATGTGATTTTATTGAGTTTAAGAACAATACTGCCGCTGTCCATGGAGTGGCCTTGAGCTACTGACCCATGCATTTATGACTAGGCATGGTATAAATGAGCATCTTGAAGTGTAACAGTTAGTCATTATGTATTGAAAGAACCATGCAAGGTGTTATTTAGAGACCACCTGCATAAAACAGCCAACGCCTACTGGTTTTTTGAAGCAGTTCAGCCACAGAGTTTCTTTCCCTCATCTCCCACCACGACATGGAGATCTCAGCTCCTTCTGAAACAAGGTTACAAATGACACGGCTCTGAGCGTTAAGGACACAGCTTTTGAAGAGGAGTTTGTGAGGCATTCGCATTTCACAAAGGTCGTCGTGATATTCAGCACTGCCAGAAGGAAGGCAGCCTTCTCACATACCAAACATTCATATATCATATTCACTTTTGTGTTCCAGGGGTGTCACTGTTTTCACTGCCACTTCATTTAAGAACAGCATAAATGGAAACAAAAACATTAAAAACTGACATTAAGGTCAACCCCACCATTGGCCACATTGTGCCCCAATTCTGAAAACAGGTCACTAATTGAATTGTACTTTACAAACAGCTGGGGGTGCTCTAGTGTCAGCCTTTCTGCCCAGATGCACATTTTCCCTACAGGATAGAGTTAATAATTTCTTCGCCCACTTTGGTCAAGATCACAGACTGCCTTCTGTCCAAAAGCATGCAGCCCCGTATGATTCATGTTTTTCCATTTCAGTGGATGAAGTTTAAGAAGGACCTTTAAGTGAGTCAGCATCTGTGAAACAGCCAATCCGGACAGAATTATAAGTTGTATTTTAAGAACTTGTAGCGAACAATTAGTTACCATTTTATGGATATTTATAATGCCTCACAAACAGCATCTGTGGTCCCTGCCTGCAACAAAGTGACATCAGTTATCCCCATGCCAAGGACTATAGACTGGTGGCACTCACTGCCATTGTGATGGAATGGCCCCTCATGGACCCCGTGATCATCAGAGGAGACTGTGCAGAGGGTGCAGACCTATAAATACCTGGGAGTGCAGCTGGATGACAAATTGGAGTGGACTTCCAATACTGATGCTCTGTGTAAGAAAGGTCAGCGCCGACTATACTTCCTTAGAAGGTTGGCATTCCTCAACATCTGCAATAAGATGCTGCAGATGTTCTACCAGACGGTTGTGGCGAGTGCCCTCTTCTACGCAGTGGTGTGCTGGGGAGGCAGCATGAAGAAGAAGGACGTCTCACACCTGGACAAACTGGTGAGGAAGGCAGGCTCCATTGTAGGAATGAAGCTGGACAGTTTAACATTTGTAGCAGAGCGACGGGTGCTAAGCAAACTCCTGTCAATCATGGAGAATTCACTGCATCCACTGAACAGTGTCATCTCCAGACAGAGGAGTAGCTTCAGTGACAGACTGCTATCACCATCCTGCTCCACTGACAGACTGAGGAGACCCCACACTATGCGACTCTTCAATTCCACCCGGGGGAGTAAATGCTAACATTACAAGTTATTGTCTGCTTTTACATGCATTTTTATTACTATTTAATTTAATATTGTTTTTTGTATCAGTATACTGCTGCTGGATTATGTGAATTTCCCCTTGGGATTAATAAAGTATCTATCTATCTATCTATCTATCTATCTATTTATGTTTTGAGCAATATTTAAATTAATTTGGACAATTACCAGTTTTCATAATGTCACACAGAAGACACTATTCTATTTATGCCTGATGCCATTCAGGGCACATCTGAATAAGAAAAAAGCAGTACACCAGAATCTAGTTTACAGAAGGCCATTCACCATTTAACACCGTGGGGCCTGGTGAAAAAATTAATATGACAAAGCTCCACCACTTTAGACTTTGTGGCATTCTCTGCAACTAGATTTTGGATTCTCTAAATAGTAGACCTGTGCACATGCAGATTGGAAGCATCGCATCCTCCACACAGGCACTCCACATTCCACCGGGTAGGTGTACTGAGCCCCAATCTTCACTCCTTGTTCACCTCTGACTGTGTGCTAAATACAGCTCCAATTCCATCATTAAATTTGCTGGTTGCACCACCATCGTATACCTAATTCCACAATGGTGCCAAAACAAAAATTCCAACCTTAAGAATAACTAAGAAGCTGGTCATACACTTTAAGAAGCACTCCTGTCTGAATTGAAGAGGAGGTGGTGAAGAAGTTTGGTAGTTTGAAATTTGTTGGAGTCAATGTCACTTCACCACCTGAACTTGGCACAAAACAATTTGGTTATTGTTAGGAAAGTTCACCAGACCTTTTACTTCCTTAGATGACCAAGGGATGTTCACATTTCTCCATCTGTGCTCCCCAGCCGGTACAGGAGCACAGTGGAGTCCATCCTCACAGGCTGCATTACATCCTGGTAGGGCTGGGCTACTCAGCCCAGAGCGACAAGACACTGAAGAACGTGGTGAAATCAACACACAACTCTCTCCTGTTCAGGACATACACAGCACATGTTACCACAGAGAGGTAAGCAGTACTGCTAAAGACCTCAGCCATTCCTCCTCCACTCATGACCATTAGCACTCGCAGCACTAGGTCCTGGAACAGTTTTTATCTACAAGTCATATTGCTACACAACAGCCACTCATACTGACTACTGTGTGATCGTACCTGTTGATGTTCAACTTAATGTATGAAGCATCTGTTGCATGCTGTTGGGATTAAATTACTGTCACAAGAACGTGGTAGATATGGATGTAGCAATCTCATTAACCTATGGACGTATGACAGTAACCTTGAGCTTTCTCTGAGGAGGACCATGTCCACTTGCTCACCTGAAATTCCCCATAAAACCCAGCACTTTTTCAGTAGACATCAATTACACTGCACAACAATTTTTTTGAAAAGTCTTGCTTCCTGAAAAGTTGATTGTGACAGGTGCACTTCATTGTCTTGTATGCTTTGAGAAGTTTGTCTACCAGTTTGGGGCTCTGTAACTGCCCAGAAAACTGTCGACAACATCTTTGAAGGCTTTCCTGGCAATTTTTTCTGGCCCAACTAACAGATCTTCAAACCGCTTGTCACTCATAACATGTCTGATCTGGGTGCCAACAAAAATGTCCTCTTCGAGCTTGGCGTCAGTTATTCTTGGGAACATCTGTCCTAAATAACTAAAACCTTCACCTTCCTTGTTCAGTGCTTTCACGAAATTCTTCATGAGTCCCAGTTTTATGTGAAGAGGAGGCAAAAATATCTTTGCCAGGTCGACAAGTGATTCACATGCTACATTTTTCTGTCCTGGAACTAACTTTTTACGGAGTGGCCAGTTCTGTCGAGAATAGTGCGACTCTTTGGCGCGGCTGTCCCATTCACAGATGAAAAAACAGTACTTTGTATAGCCGAGCTGCAGTCCTAGTAACAGAGCAACGACTTTAAGATCTTCACAGATATTCCAGTTGTACCTGCTATACTGGACGTGCTTCAGCTACAGTTCCATATTCTCATACGTTTCTTTCATGTGTGCTGCATAGCCAACAGGTACTGAAGGATAAATGTTGCCATTGTGTAGCAGAACAGCTGTCAGGCTTAACATTGACGAATCAACAAAGAGACGCCATTCATCCGGGTTGTGATCACAACCCAAGGTCGAGAACAATCCTTCAATGTCACAACAGAAACAGAGACTGTCGACTTGTGCAAGAAATTTGGCTATAGCATGATGTCGGCATCGAAACACAGAAATTTTCGTACCTGGTGACAGCAAACACCATTCCTGCAGTCTCGAACCCAGCAGCTCGGCTTTTGCTTTTGACAGACCCAAATCTCTGACCAAATCATTCAATTTGGACTGTGTTACCAGATGTGGATCAATGAGTACGGTTCAAAATCCAGGTCAATGTCACTGTCAGTACACTGCATTGCAGTTTCTTCATCTGGTTCGTCTAAGGTTCAATCCTCTGGTGGTTTTGGAATTGGAAGACTGTTGTCATGTGGCACAGGTCTCATTGCTGAAGGCAGATTAGGATATTCAACTGACTTCTTGTTTTTGGCAGAGAAACCAGACACATTAGTCAAACAGAAGTAACAGTCCGTCACATGGTCTTTCTGTTCTCGCCATATCATCAGAACAGCAAACGGCATCGTCTTTCGAGTGCCTCTGAGCCAGGCTCTCAGACTGACAGCACATGTCATACAGCAAATGTGAGGCGCCCATTCCTTGTCTTGATCACCAGTTTTGCAGCTGAAATACAGATGGTAAGCTTTCTTCACAAGAGCAGTCATCCAACGTCTCTGAGGCGCAAGTGTATATTCACCACAGTTATAGCAGAACGTATCGTGGCTGTTACAACATTGACGAAACATATCACCCGACACCAAAACGTCTATGGAATCAAGCTTACTTACTGTTATATTGCTACAGATACTATACTATACTATACTGATGCTATACATACACACTGACTATCTATATAAACCAAATGAGCAGGATCGGTGTATGCAAGCCACCTTTATAGCATGCGGAGACCACGTCAAACTCATTCAGACCTGCCCAGGATGTCAGCCTCCACAGAACAGCTTCCAACCTCGCCTGATTCCATGTCTGGTAATGCCGAGGCTGCACAAACCGTTGTTGGTAAGTCACTTACGGGAGAGAAAATGTTTGGATACAAATAGAAGAAAAAATCTGAAACGGCACATGATGGGTAAATTTTGATCCGTGATCAGCACCCAAAAAATCTATAAGAAACACCCAACAGTGTTCAAGAAGCAAAAACTTTGTTGTGCAGTGTTACCTGAAGTGGGTTTGAAAATAGATGGATGAATGGGTATGTTTGAAAAATCCTTCTATATAAAAGTGGTCGGGATTGTCCTTCCATCCCGTGAGTGCTACGCAGGCGCGGAGTTTCACACACGCCCCGTCCATTTTGCAGTGCACGATGGGATTTGTAGTTTCGTTTTTCCAGGTAAAAGACGATTTTCTACTCCAGACTGTGCAATATCTTTTTCTTCTTTCTTACTATATAAAAGCGGTCGGGATTGTCCTTCCGTCCCGTGAGTGGAAAGCGTAGCGGTATTCCACTTATCACAGACTTACTACTTGCAGCTTGCGGTACGAAGCGACATGATGTGAGCAGAGTTCTGGTGCTCCCATCATTCCCTTGCTTTTGTGCGCGATGCGCTGGAAAAATAGACAAAATTATGTCTCTTGAAATAATTAATGTTGATTGAGTACAAATGCCTCACCGCGTAGTAAATATCAGGGGGGCTCAAATGGGTGACCTCAATATAGAAAAAAAGTTTAAATTTCATCACAAAAATAACAGAAACTATGAGTATTAAAGTAATACCACTCAAATGCAATATAACCAAATTAATGAGTTTGTATAAAATATCAAATTGATCTACATATTGAATTGCCTTAAGAAGTGGTCAACTTAAAAGTCGGTCGCCTTAAAAGGCGGGTCAGCCTAGTAAATGACTATAAGTTGCTGCCTTGTTAAACTTACATAATGAATGAATAAATGTATAGAAGTAGCTGATCGATTTAACCTTTCAACTTAAACTATAAACTTATAACTACAAACTTATAATGAGAAACAAAGATAACATAATGAATTGATTAATGTAAGTTGTGGACATGTTTAACCTTTTAATTGAAAGTATAACAATATAGGAAACGAAAAAGACATGATGGATGAATGAATGAATGGTTACAAGTTGCTGATCAATTTAACCTTTCAACATGAACTATATAATATCATGAGAAAGAACAGGGAGATGCCAAATTAATGAATACAATAATTGAATAAAGGTGCCTAATCCGCTTGAACCATTCAACTCACACAATATAGCATTATATGAAAGAAAATGGGCACAATAAGTGAGTGGTTACAAGTTGCTAACCCTTTAAACCTTTTAGTTCAAACTCTGTGACATCATTAAAAATGAAGAGTGCATAGTGAAGAAATAAATACAAGTTGTTGTTGACCAGTTTAAGTTATCAACTAAAATGATATAGGCAGAAACAAAGAGGAGCCAGTGAATTCATCCATCCATCCATTAACGAACCCGCTATATCCTAACACAGGGTCACGGGGGGTCTGCCGGAGCCAATCCCAGCCAACAGAGGGCCTAAGGCAGGAACAAACCCCAGGCAAGGCACCAGCCTACCGCAGGGCACACACAGACCCACACACCAAGCACACACTAGGGACAATTTAGGATCACCAATGCACCTAACCTGCATGTCTTTGGACTGTGGGAGGAAGCCGGAGCACCCGGAGAACATGCAGACTCCACGCAGGGAGGACCCGGGAAGCAAACCCAGGTCTCCTTACTGCGAGGCAACAGAGCTACCACTGCGCCACCGTGCCGCCCTCAAGTGCATTCATGAATGAGTAAATGCAAGTTGCTATACAGTTTAACCTTTCAACCCAAAACAGATAACATTATGAGAACTTAAGAGTACACAATAATTTTATGAATGAATATTCTTACTGACCTTTCAGCTTTAAATATATAAGATCATAAAAAAAACAAAAAACAATCTTCTTATATAATACACTACCATGGCTGTCCGTTTGTCTGTCCAGGATTTTAAATCACCTTTAGCTCGCAAGCCGTTTGAACTATTGACCTGAAATTTGGTACACATAAACTACGTTACGTCTACTATCTGCTTTTGGGGTGATGATTGACCCCCAAGGTTATTCCTCTTTTTATTTTTATTTTATTTTATTGTACAATAAACTCTCGGCAGGAGCCAGCAGGGCGACCATGCGGCACACATGTACTGGCGCCGTTCTCATTTCCTACCACCTTCGCTGTCACTTCCTCTACCTCCTCATATATTAAATCATTCTTGAGGCAGATTGAAGGCTTAAGTGCCAGCTTAAGTGAAAAAGTAAGGAAAATGTACTAAGTAATTGTAACACAAACACTTAATCAGTTTTAATGCGGAAAGATGCAGACGAAAGAAAAGAAGAAGCGAGCCACTAGGGTGGAGAAAAGAAGAGCTGCTCAGGAAGCAGCAAGCGCATCAACCTCTGAGCAAATGAATGGTAAACAGAGACAGAGAAAGAGGATGAGAACTAGGAATGCTCAAGTCAAGTGTATTAACTGCACGTTATCGTGCGGTGCGGCTTTACTGGTGAATGAATAATTGCTGACTTGTTTAACCTTCCAATTGAAACAATATAATATGATGAGAAAGAAAGTGGTGTTAATGAATGAAAAAAAGAAAGAAATAATGAATAAATGAATTAATACAAGTTGTTAACATGTTTAAACCATTTAGCTTGAGCTCTATAATGTTATATGAAACAAAGAGCATGCAATAAATTAATTAATGAGTTACTGACATGTTAAACTAAATAACATTAAGCGAAATAAAGAGTACATAGTGATGGAATGAGTAAGATTTGCTGACCTGTTAAACTTTCATCTAAAATGATGTCACGAGAAACACGGAAGCCACAGTGAAAAAATGAATGATTACAAATTGCTAAACTGTTTAAGCTTTTAACTCAAGTATATATAACACTAGCTGTCCCCCATGGCTGTGCCCATGTAGTAGTGAAACAGGGCAAACTTTAACAAACAATAAAAAAAAATTAAACTCTGGCAAGCGGAAGGTAGGTCAAATGTTGGCACTGTATCACATTGTGTTCAGATCTGATGGGAGAGCGTCCCCTAAAGAGCACGTGGCCGTGATATCTCTGCCAATGAGCAGGTACCCTCTAAAACACACGTAGCTGTGATTGCTCTCTCAAAAATGTCAAACGTTACTCTTTAACAATCTCTAGATGATAATGTCTGCTGAACACACCGGTATCGCTAACTAAGTGGAGGCGAGGTACACTCTAACACAAGAGGTACACCGACTTGAACAGAGCCTGGCGCGTGAGTGAGGAAGGCCCTGCCCCTCTCCCCTCGGCCTGCAGCCGCTGTCTCAGAATTGTGCGAATAAATCGGTACTGCAAGCGAACTTTGATATTTGGCGTAATGAGAGAAGTCGCAAGATCAACAGGAATGTTCAAGCAAATTATACAAAAAAAAAAAAATCTTAATTCATTAAGTAGTTCTCTCGTGAAAAGCGGGCAGACATACAGACAGATGTTGGATTTTATTTATATAGAGATTAGGAGAACAAACGCAATAATTTAATGAAAGAACAACATAATGCATGTTTCTGACCTCTTTAACCTTCTGGATTAAAGTTTATGATATGATAAGAAATATAGAGCACAGAATGAATGAATGAATGAATGAATGAATGAATGCTTACAGGTTGCTGAGTGTTGTTCCCATTTCACATGACAATTTCAAATGACACCTTTTATTGGCTAACTGAAAAAATTACAATATGAAAGCTTGCATATTTAGTTAGCTAATAAAAGGTGTCATTTTGTTTGACTTCTCATTGCATCCATGATGGCTAATACGGTACAACACCCTGGTACCACTAACATGAAGAGAAAGCAAGAGGAAACAATGAATGGATGGAAACAAGTTGCTAACCTATTTAAACCACTCAAGCCTGAATACGTAACATTTTGTGAAAGAAAAAGCACACAATGAGTGAATAAATGAGTTACCTTTTTAACTTTTCAATTCATCCATCCAGCCATCCATTATGCAACTTGCTGTATCCTAACTACAGGGTCACGGGGGTCTGCTGGAGCCAATCCCAGCCAACATAGGGCGCAAGGCAGGGAATAAAATCCTGGGCTGGGAGCCAGCCCACTGCAGCTTTTCAATTCAAACTATGTAAAATCATGAAAAGAAAAACAGAACATAGTGCAAAAGTGGGACATACTTACCCCAAAAGAATGACGGCTGTTATTGCAGCAAAAAAGTATGAATGTGTAGGCCTTGAATACTTAGGCAAACACTAACTTTGGAGTTTTTCTTTTTCTTATATTGCTGCAGCATTAAATACTGAATGGATAAATATGTGTACAAATCTTTTGTCATGCAGAGAATTATGATGACTTTCAAGGGGATTTATAATTTCTTTACGCCACAGTATCGCTTTTATTTGTAGATACTGATTAAATCTTGATATGTCTGCATAAATTAAATCATTTCATAGGTTGCAACTTACTTTTTCAAACAATTACAATGCCTGACCACAGGCCCCGGAGCCCACTCAGATGTGACGTAATCTTGGAAGTCCCAGCTGTGTGTAGGCTCCCACTTTAAATTGACTTCATATCTCTTGTTTTTATTGCCACCTTTCCATTTGACACCTTTTAGAACTGAATTCATTGAGATGGCTAGTTGTAGTTGATTTATTTCACAGATGCATGCTAGTTTGATTCCATGGGATTCTGGTGATAGCAGGATTCACACAGTTAAGCTGCTTAGCCATTTACCAAGTTGTGCCAGTTTCAGGATCAATCAACTCAAATCCCATCTACCAGATGGCCCAAAACATCAGAACTGAAAACCTGACCTGAATTTGTAAAGCGCTGTGCTTGAATATCACCTCCACTCTAATGGAACTTTTCGCTTCCAAACAAGAAATTCACAAGTAGGAAGAAGGCAAATGCCAAAACATAAAGATCTTTTTCTTTTTTCCCCCTGTCCTCATACAAAAGCTCTTTTGACCGTGGAGCTGCTCGTTTTGCTGGGTGGGCAGGAGGCTTTACGCACATGTTGTAGCTGTGAAAGTCAGTCCGTGTGTCCCATTCATTTCAGCTGCCTGCCGTCTGCATTTGTGTCCACTTATTGGCAGATACAGTTGGGTCCGTAAGTAATTGGACAGTGACGCGATTTTTGTAATGTTGGCTCTGTACACCACCACAATGGATTTGAAATGAAAAAATATCATACGAGCCATTTAGGAATGACAGCCATTTTTATATATGCCCCCATTTTCAGAGGCTCAAAAGTATTTGGACATTTGACTGTGTCACACACAAGCGCTTGGGAGACAGCTTACGGGCTCAAATAGGTGTAGTTACCTGTCGAACCAGGGGTTGGTGCTGCCCTCTAACTCTTTTTTTCTTTCTCCTGGTAGAAGTGAAGAAACCACTCAATAACATCACTTCCGGTTCCAACCCTCAAGATCACGCCTCCTCCCACACATCACTTCCGGTTTCAAGCCTACAGATCCTGCCTCTTCCTACACGTTACTTCCTACAGTATATATACCACCCTCATTTTCTGTTGTCCAGTTCCTTTTTTGAACTCATTCTGTAAAGACAGTTGTTTTTTGCTGTGTGCAACAGTATATGGGGAAGGTCCCCAAACCTTTGACAGTGTCCCTGTGTTTAATTTACAACTGACATGCTTTTCCATGGCCTGGTGTGAGCAGCTCCCTCAGTATTTCATTGACTATTTAGCCAGTAGAAGGACTGCCGTTAATTCCAAGTGTGCAATTTGCATTTAGGAGCTGTCGTTTTGAACTCTGAAAATGAGGTCCAAAGAGCTGTCCATGCAAGTAAAAATAGGCCATCATTAGGCTGAGAAAATAAAACAAACCCATCAGAGAGAAGAACAGAAACACCAGGAGTGGTCAAATCAACCATCTTGAATATTCCCAAAAATGAAAGAACGCATTTTTGACCTCAGGAACACCAGAAGGCCTGGACAACCATGGAAGACAACTGTGTTGCATTATTGCAGAATTATTTCTTTGGTGAAGATGAGCCATTTTACGGTATTAAGCCAAACTAAAAACACTCTCTGAGAGGGTAGATCTATCTTTGCTGAATTCCACCAGCAAGAGAAGACTTCAAGAAAGTAAATTCAGAGTGTTTACCATAAGGTGCATTACCACTGGTAAACATCAAGCATAGGAAGGACAGATAAGACAGATTAGACTACACCAGAAAATATATATATATATATATATATAGTGATGGATGTCCGGCAAGAGTTGCTGGCCCTCACCCCCAGGCCGCCAGGAGGAGCTCTCCCGACAGCATGGACGTGCCCCGAGTTCCAGCAGGGCCTCATGGACTTTGTAGTTTTTATACACAGCCCTGCTGGATACCTTGGGGATCACAAGGAGTCGCTGTAGCGAGGCTCGTAGACTCATATGTGCCCTATAACCTGGAAGTGCGTCCTGGTCACATGAACGGGAGGAATGACGTACTTCCAGGCTGAAGAAAAACAGAAGTGTTACCTGACCCGGAAGTGATAGAAAGTCACATGGACTGAG
>JANRMT010062852.1:29084391-29095044 GCA_026402145.1 Polypterus bichir lapradei | reverse complement strand
GTTCTGGAACAGTTTTCTTTGGACAAATTAAATTAAGATCAGTATGTACCAGAATGATGGATAAATAAGAGTATGGAGAATGGAAGGAGCAGCTCATGATCTGTTACCTGTAAAACACAGTGGAGGCAGTGTTATGGCCTTGGCATGCATGGCTGCCAGTGAAAGTCAGTCGCTGGTGTGTATTGATGATATGACTGCTGACAAAAGTAGGTGGGTGAATTCTGAATTGTACAGGACACTATACTACCTGCTCAGATTCAGACAAATGCTGCAAAACTGATAGGATGACGCTTCGCAGTACAGATGGACAATAAGCCAAAACATACTGTAACAGCAAACCAAGTGCTTTTCAACGCAAAGAAGTGGAATATTCTTAAAAGGTCAAGTCAGTCGAATAACCTCAACCCAACTGGACATGCATTTGACTTGCTGAAGACAAAACTCAAGGCAGAAAGTCCAATAAACAAGCAGCACCTGAAGACCATTGCAGTAAAGGTCTGGCAAAGCTTCGCGAGGGTGGAAACCCAGCACTTAAAGATGGCCATGAGTTCAGACTTCAGGCAGTCATTGACTGTAAAGGATTTTCAACCAAATATTATAAATGATCATTATATTTATGATGATTTTAGTTTGTCCAAATACTTTTGAGCCCCTGATAATGGTGGTGGAGGGGCATGTATAAAAATGTCTTTTCTAAATGGCTCATAAAATATTTTTGTTAAATGCCTTAAAATAAAACTGCAAGTCTACACTTCAATCACATCTTGATTGCTTCATTTCAAATCCATTGTGGTGGCGCACAGAGCCAAAATTATGAAAATTGCACAGACCTAACTGTATCCTTAACCTCAACAGAAAGGCCAGCACAGACACAGCATCTATTTTTCTCCCTTGATTTTTTTTTCTTTAAAGGATTCTTGGACTCCTGGCAAAACAAAAACAAAATCCATTTTCACATAAGTTATAATCTGAGAAACTGTTGACAGTAATTTAAGTATCTAGACACATGAATGCAATGGTAAGACTGAGAAAGGACCATACAGATAGCCAGGTACTGTAGAAAATTTATTAATCCCAAAGGAAATTGTAGGGTTACAGCAGCAGATACAAAAAAAATGCATAAAACAAAAATTATCAAACTTTTCCAATGTGAAAGGCACCGTAAAACACTTTGCAGGTAAAGGAGGGATTAAATCTGCCACACTTTGATATCTTATAGCTTACTTAGACTTAGATCTTAGTTCTTCCCATGCTATGTGGCATATCAGGTAGCAAGGATTCTCCAGCTATTTCGATTTTGGGTGAGTGCTTCAGCGTCATCCCATATGGTGTTCAGTCCCTTCAGGTCTCGCTCGAAAGTTCTTCTCCATGTAATTCGGGGGCAACCTCATGGTCATTTGGAACTAGGAGGTGACCATCTCATTGCCACCATAGGGATCTGATTTTCCTCCATGCAAAGGATGTGGCCAGCCAGTCGGAGTCTTCGGCGTGCGATGATGTTAAGGAGTTTGCATGAGCCACTCCTTCAAAGCACCTCTTCGTTGGTGATGTGGTCAAAATATTGGATCCCTAAGATCCGGCAAAGGCACTTTTGTTGAAAGTCGTCGAGTTTCTTCTTGATGTTCGCTGACGCCTTCCAGGTCTTGCTGATCACGATGGAGGTGAACAAATGAAGCTTGATCTTCAGCAATATGGATGGTGAAGACCAGGGGCCTCATGCATAACGCCATCCGTAGAATTCACACTAAAACATAGCATACAGACAAAAGTGGAAATGTGCGTACGCACAAAAAAATTCAGATGCACAAAACTGTGCGTAAGCCAACTTTCACACATTTCCGCTACATAAATCCGGACAGCGTGAAAAGTAACGCTTGTGCATGCGCCTAACGCCCCACTCTGACTCCTTCTAGAATTTTGCATATTTTAATATGCAAATCAATATAAATAGCCCTTTCCGTTCAGTGTTCGGTTAAAAGACAATTGAAAAAGCATGTGAAAAAAAGAATTTCAGTGAATGCAAAGTTGAGCCAAGGAAAACATACTATTTGTTGCTTAAGCAGTGGTATAAACAACAAATTTGTTGATCAATGGGCTGTATTATCTGTCCTGTGAGTCTGTATTCTTGTTTTTTTTTATGTTTCTGTTGCTGTATGCTTCTGAATTTACTATTGGGATTAATAAAGTTTATCTAATCTACAGTAATCTAATTGAATATAAAACCCATTGCAGCTACAGGACAGTTGTTCCCATTTTCCTATATTGTGAACACTGGAATGTGAAGTGACATGTTTAGGGTCACATGGTGTATCTTTTATAAACAGAATGTGTGTCACTTTATATAGTGACTTTCAAGAATCAACCATATTCCATATGTACAGTGGTGTGAAAAACTATTTGCCCCCTTCCTGATTTCTTATTCTTTTGCATGTTTGTCACACAAAATGTTTCTGATCATCAAACACATTTAACCATTAGTCAAATATAACACAAGTAAACACAAAATGCAGTTTTTAAATGATGGTTTTTATTATTTATATTATTATTATTATTAGCAAAATCGTTTTCTGATCTTTTACAGATGCATTTTGACCGAGTGTGATGTGGGTACGGAATGTTCTCTGCGTCTCTATCACAGAATGGTTGTTCTCATAATACACTTGAACAACAAAGCCCCGATATTCACCAGTCCAATTCACCGAATGAGACCTACCCCACCTCTCTACCCCAACTACAGCCCGCACAGTTCTCCCTCGAAATGTGGGAGACCTTTATGCCCCACCCTGTATGAACATTGATGGGTGAATTGATCCCACCAGAATCACACAGAGTGTTGGTGACTAAACCTGCAGCTTTTTGAGTTAATATGATGGATGGGTGGATGGATAGATACTAGTACTTTACTTGCCCCTACTCTCTCTTCTGTTTCCTTTTCCTGTGTCCTTTTGGTGGTGGCTTGCACCACCACCATCTACTCAAAGCACCGTGATGTTCCAATAATGATGGATGGATTAAAAGCCAGAAATCTGTATGATTATCAACATCAAGTGACTCCGTGAGAACCCTAAATACAAAAAGATTGTTTCATTTATGTTAGGTAGAATGCCCAGAGGGGACTGGGCAGTCCCGTGGCCTGGAACCCCTGCAGATTTTATTTTTTTCTCCAGCCATCTGGAGTTTTTTTTGTTTTTTGTGTCCACCCTGGCCATCGGACCTTACTCCTTTTCTATGTTAACTAATGTTGTTTTATTTTAATTTCTTATTTTGTCTTTTATTTTTCTTTTCTTCATTATGTAAAGCACTTTGAGCTACTTTTTGTATGAAAATGTGCTATAGAAATAAATGTTGTTGTTGTTGTTGTTGCCCCAATTGAAATTTAACTTTTTTAGAACTTTAATATAAATACAGAATGCTAGCCAAAATATACAGTGTAAAAGTTTTTAACCTCCTTGGCATTAATCCCCAAGCGTGACTTGGTCTCACAATTTTATGTAAGCACGGTTAAACCCGAGTCAGGATTGTGCTGACATGCGAAGATCTGCTTTACGGTGTTAAACCCAAATAACCCTCAGGACGGTAGTCTGCTGCCATCTTGTGGATTCTGCAAAAAGTCATGAATATTTCTGTGCTACCGTTCACTTTATGGAAACTCATTAATATTCATGAGCAGGGCAGATTCACCAACCAAAAACATAATAGCAAATGAAAAGCTGTAAAGGCAGTTTTAGTACAAACTGAAACTGAAGCATGGTTATTGAAAGTGACATCTTTTCAGTAGATTCTGACCTGGAAAGTTTCAGGGATGTTTGTGTTTGGTGTCAGTTTCATACAACTGCAGACAATCCTGCTTATCCTCATTCTCCATTTACGGGTAATCCTGGCATAAAGATGTATTTTGTTCATGATTACTTGGACTGTTTATGATTTGTCGATGACAGTATGGTGGAGAAGAGAGTTGCTGAAATTGATAGAGACCGCAAGAAGAAAAATAAAACATACTTCCGGCCCTCCAAAATGGCCGCCAGGCATCCTAGAATTCCCACAACATTGTCACTTCTGGCTTCCCTTGATGACATTGCAGCCATCTCCCAGAATCCATCTTCACTCTCCACCCCTTGATGAGATCACTTCCACTCTCTGTTCGCTGTCATTTTCTGCCACATCACTCCCTGTCTCCATCTTGTCTATATAAACTCGGTTTATCTGTTACTGATTGTCAAATGCGTCGAGTCTGATCATGTTTTTTTTGGTTTATTGCAAACGTCCAACAGACATTAAATGGGCTTATTCCCCAACACTTTGTGTGCTGTCCAGAGTGTCTTTATTTAAGATTCATCTTATTACAGTGTTTTTCAGTTACCTGCTGCTATAGGACATAGTGGGTAAGCCAGTCCAGAGATGGTACTGGTCCACAAATTGGTTGTTGTAGACATCCATTTTAGGCAAAGTTATGAGTATTGTTTATTTACTCATTATAAAATACCTGCACTAATAACAATGCTGAAGTCAATCACCCAACACTGCAGCTGTACAAACTATGGGATGTATATCAGGCAAACATTAAAAATATGCATAAGGTGCCAATCGTTACCAATTGTGACAGAAGTCTCATGGGTTACAAGGCTGTTGTGCATACAGTACACCAAATCTGAAGCCGGTATCAAGTTTTACATTCTGTGCAAAACAAGCTCTGAGTACATCTGGAACTCAATACTGGCAAGTACAGTCAATATGGTGTCACTATATCATGTGAGCTGTCACTGGCGGACTCTTTGCTTGACCGATGTTCTCATGTTATAGTGATGGACACTTTCTATACCTCACCTACACTGCTTGACATTTTACCTCAAAGGACAACTGAAGCATACGACACTGAACGACTGAACTGCTGTGATGTGCCTTGTGATGCCGACCGTGTAAATGTGTCAATCGGCAGCATGGTGCAGTAGCTGTGTGCTAAAAACGATGAAGTGGAAAGACAAAAAAGATTTTTGCCACCTAAGCACAGTTTACACAATGCAGAAACTGTCAATGTTCTTGTTAGGGGAAATGTAGAAGTCGCTATGCCTCGCACTGTAGTAGCCAATAGTAACACAATGGATGGTATCTATGGTGGGGCTCAAGCACTGACGTTCTACCCTCTCATGCTTAAACAACAGGAAAAATACAAAAAAAATAAATAAAAATCATTCATCATCTGCTCAAACATTGCCTATGTGCGTTGGTGATGGTTTCAAAACGTCAAGCATGTATACTAAATGTGCATCAGTACATTAGTGAACACTAGACATAATTTTTCCTACTGTGATTATTTTAATGTGTTGGAATTTACCTGTTCGTCTCAATAAATTAGAATATCATCGAAAAGTTGATTTATTTCAGTAATTCAATTCAAAAAGTGAAACTCATATATTATATAGATTCATTACACACAGAGTGATATATTTCAAGCTTTTTTTTCTTTTCATTTTGCTGATTATGGCCTACAGGTAATGAAAACTCAAAATTCAGTATCTCAGAAAATTAGAATATTACATAAGACCAATAAAAAATGATTTTTAATACAGAAATGTTGGCCTACTGAAACACATGTCCATGTACGCACTCAATATTTGGTCAGGGCTCCTTTTGCATGAATTGCTGTATCAATGTGACGTGGCATGGAGCCGATCAGCCTGTGGCACTGCTGAGGTGTTATGGAAGTCCAGGATGCTTTGATAGCGGCCTTCAGCTCGTCTGCATTGTTGGGTCTGGTGTCTCTCATCTTCCTCTTGATAGATTCTCTAAGGGGTTTAGGTCAGGCGAGTTTGCTGGCTAATCAAGCACAGTGATACCATATTCATGAAACCAGGTATTGGTACTTTTGGCAGCTTGTCATTAGAGAGAAGCATGAAGTGCTCTAAAATTTCCTGGTAGACGGCTGCACTGACTTTGAATTTAATAAAACACAGTGGACTAACACCAGCAGGTGACATGGCTGCCCAAATCAGCACTGACTGTGGAAACTTCACACTGGACCTCAAGAAACTTGGATTCTGTGCCTCTCCACTCTTCCTCCAGACTCCGTGATTTACAAATGAAATGCAAAATTGACTTTCATCTGAAAAGAGCACTTTGGACCACTGAGCAACAGTTCAGTCCGTTTACTCCTTAGCCCAGGTAAGGCGCTGCTGACATTGTCTCTGGTTCAGGAGTGCTTTGACACAAGGAATGCTGTGACAGTTGTAGCTCACGTCCCGGATACACGTCTGTGTGTGGTGACTCTTGAAGCACCGACTCCGGCCGCAGTCCACTCCTTGTGAATTTCCCCCAAATTCTTGAATGGGCTGTGCTTCACAATCCTCTCAAGGCTGCGGTTATCCCTGTTGATGTGCGCCTTTTTCTGCCACATTTCTTCCTTCCACTCAACTTTCCATTCATATGTTTTGATACAGCACTCTGTGAACAGCCAGCTTCTTTAGCAATGACCTTATGTGGCTTCCCCTCCTTGCGGAGGGTCTCAATGACCGTCTTCTGGACAACTGTCAGGTCGGTAGTCTTCCCTTACTGAACCAGACTGGGAGACCATTTAAAGGCTCAGGACCCCTTTGCAGGTGTTTTAGGTTAAGTAGCTGAGTGGAGTGGGACACCAGGAGTCTACAATATTGACATTTTTCACAAATTTCTGAGATACTGAATTTTGGGTTTTCATTAGCTATATGAAAAGAAATAAAATGCTTGACATATAATGACTCTGTGTGTGATGAATCTATATAATTTATGAGCTTCACTTTTAAAATTGAATTACCAAAATAAATTAACTTTTCGATGATATTCCTATTTATTGAGATGCACCTGTACATGCTTTTGTTACACAAAGTAAAACTCTTTTTTTTTTATTTCTAGAGGTAACCATACCACTAAAGAGGCTGCACATCATACAGAATATATCTTAACTTGGACCAACTGCCACCTACATGTAAAATTTAGTGAAAATCAGTTTAGCCCATTTTGTGCGATTGGATAACAGTGCCAAACAAACAGACAAATAAAGATACGATCGCAGGGTTGAAATGAGGTGTGTGTTGTATAAATGGATGAATAACGTAAAAGAAAGCCAAACAAATTAACAAGCAGACAGAGGGTATTACAATTGTATTTACAGAGATTGTAACAAACAACAGCAGCAGCAAAAAAACAAAAAAAAAACTCTGATACATATATGAGAAATACAAAAAAGAAGAATAAAAAAACTCCTGGATAAAGATAAAAGCAGTGTCACAGTGAGGCATTATTATGCAGGTGTTCTTACGTTGATGTAAAAGGAGCCGCAGTAGAGCTTCTTGATGCACTTCTGCAGAAAAAAATTGTTGGATAAAAAGCATTAATACCAGTGTGTCAGAGAGGGGATGAGCAGCGTTGTTCATAGTGGACGCCAATTTTGTTGCTACAGCCTCCTGCAGGTCAAGAGTGTATCCCATAGCTTAGCCTGCCTTCTCAGTTAGTTTGATGATTGAGTGAGCCTCTCCTAAAGTGATTTTACTGTCTCAGCACATTACAGCATTACAGAAAATATAAAGGATGTCACTATTCACATTAAAGGAATGCAGTCTGCTTAGAAGAAGAAGAAAAAAAAAAAGACTCTGCTCGGCTTTTCTTGTAAGTTCCTTTGTGCTATTCGAGCAGTCCATCGTGTCAGTGATGTAGTATTGTAGCTGTGCACCACCTTCAGTTCCACTGCCTAGGTAGTGATTTGGTGCAGAGGCTCTTTGGTCTGTTCCTCGATTTTGCTGTTGCAGAGCTGCAGATCATTCTCAAAGTTCCCCACTGGACTCCTCTTCTCTGTGTCATTCCTCTTATTAATACAGCCTATTAGTGCAGAACCAGAGAACGTTTGCAATTGACATGACTTGGTGTTATATTTATAGTCTAAGGTGTAGATCAGCATTTCCCGACCTTGGTCCTGTGGACCCCCTGTGGCTGCAGGTTTTTGTTCCAACCAGCGTCTGTTTTTAATTGGACTCCTGGGCTAATTAAGTGATGTGTTATTTCCCAAGTTCTGTTTTTTGGGAACAATACAGAAATTAGAAAACTAAGTTTGGTAAATATATATATACACACGTGGACAAAATTGTTGGTACCCTTCAGTCAATGAAAGAAAAACTCAAAATGGTCACAGAAATAACTTTAATCTGACAAAAGTAATAATAAATAAAAATTCTATGAAATTTAACTAATAAAAGTCAGACATTGCTTTTCAACCATGCTTCAACAGAATTAATAAAAAAAAAAAAAACTCATGAAACAGGCCTGGCCAAAAATGATGGTACCCCTAGAAAAGACTGAAAATAATGTGACCAAAGGGACATGTTAATCCAAGGTGTGTCCACTAATTAGCATCACAGGTGTCTACAATCTTGTAATCAGTCAGTGGACCTATATATAGGGCTCCAGGTAGTCACTGTGTTGTTTGGTGACATGGTGTGTACCACACTCAACATGGACCAGAGGAAGCGAAGGAAAGAGTTGTCTCAGGAGATTAGAAAGAAAATTATAGACAAGCATGTCAAAGGTAAAGGCTATAAGACCATCTCGAAGCAGCTTGATGTTCCTGTGACTACAGTTGCACATATTATTCAGAAATTTAAGATCCATGGGACTGTAGCCAACCTCCCTGGACGTGGCCGCAGGAGGAAAATTGATGACAAATCAAAGAGACGGATAATACGAATGGTAACAAAAGAGCCCAGAAAAACTTCTAAAGAGATCCAAGGTGAACTTCAAGCTCAAGGAACATCAGTGTCAGATCGCACCATCCGTCGTTGTTTGAGCCAAAGTGGACTTCATGGGAGACGACCAAGGAGGACACCATTGTTGAAAACAAATCATAAAAAAGCCAGACTGGAATTTGCCAAACTACATGTGGACAAGCCACAAAGATTCTGGGAGAATGTCCTATGGACAGATGAGACAAAAATTGAACTTTTTGCCAAGGCACATCAGCTCTATGTTCACAGACGGAAAAATGAAGCATATCAAGAAAAGAACACTGTCCCTTCTGTTTAACATGGAGGAGGCTCTGTTATGTTCTGGGGCTGCTTTGCTGCATCTGGCACAGGGTGTCTTGAATCTGTGCAGGGTACAATGAAATCTCAAGACTATCAAGGGATTCTAGAGAGAAATGTGCTGGCCAGTGTCAGAAAGCTTGGTCTCAGTCGCAGGTCATGGGTCTTGCAACAGGACAATGACCCAAAACACACTGCTAAAAACACCCAAGAATGGCTAAGAGGAAAACATTGGACTATTCTAAAGTGGCCTTCTATGAGCCCTGACCTCAATCCTATTGAGCATCTTTGGAAAGAGCTGAAACATGCCGTCTGGAAAAGGCACCCTTCAAACCTGAGACAACTGGAGCAGTTTGCTCATGAGGAGTGGGCCAAAATACCTGCTGAGAAGTGCAGAAGTCTCATTGACAGTTACAGGAATCGTTTGATTGCAGTGATTGCCTCAAAAGGTTGTGCAAAATATTAAGTTAGGGGTACCATCATTTTTGTCCAGGCCTGTTTCATGAGTTTATTTTTTTAAATAATTCTGTTGAAGCATGGTTGAGAATCAATGTCTGACTTTCATTGGTTAAATTTCATAGAATTTTTATTAATTATTACTTTTGTCAGATTAAAGTTATTTCTGTGACCATTGTGAGTTTTTCTTTCATTGACTGAAGGGTACCAACAATTTTGTCCACATGTATATACGTGTATATATGTATATATATATATATATATATACAGTACAGGCCAAAAGTTTGGACACACCTCCGCATTCAATGTGTTTTCTTTATTTTCACGACCATTTACAGCACTCCATCACTCTCCTTCTTGGTCAAATAGCCCTTACACAGCCTGGAGGTGTGTTTGGGGTCATTGTCCTGTTGAAAAATAAATGATCGTCCAACTAACCTGACTTCTGCACAACACAACTGCTGGTCCCAACCCCATTGATAAAGCAAGAAATTCCACTAAATAACCCTGATAAGGCACACCTGTGAAGTGAAAACCATTTCAGGTGACTACCTGTTGAAGCTCATCGAGAGAATGCCAAGAGTGTGCAAAGCAGTAATCAGAGCAAAGGGTGGCTATTTTGAAGAAACTAGAATATAAAACATGTTTTCAGTTATTTCACCTTTTTTTTTGTACATAACTCCACATGTGTTCATTCATAGTTTTGATGCCTTCAGTCATGAAAATAAAGAAAACACATTGAATGAGGAGGTGTGTCCAAACGTTCGGCCTGTACTGTATATATATCTATATCTATATATCTATATATATATATATATATATATAAACTATGTAATAAACAGTTATATGAGAATAATGTATTTTTTTCTTTTTAACAATATTTTCATCCTGATTTTCATTCTACTTTTCTAGTTGCTCTAATTGTTTAATTAATCCATTATTTACCAATTAGTGGGTCTGATGCTAAAGTACAGCATTTCTGCTGTGCTCATTTTTAATTGTCAATATGATACAATGAAGGGGAAAAACTGCACAGCGAAAGGGCAAAATATAATGAAATCAACAAAAAAGAGTTAAGCATTTAAATCTACAACAAAAGCAGAAATACTTCTAAATGTCTTATAAATGTAAAAATCATGCTGCTGTGCTTTTC
>JANRMT010062852.1:29072923-29084291 GCA_026402145.1 Polypterus bichir lapradei | reverse complement strand
TATATATATATATCTATCTATCTATCTATCTATCTATCTATCTATCTATCTATCTATATATATATATAAACAATGTAACAAACAGTTATATGAGAATAATGTATTTTTTTCTTTTTAACAATATTTTCATCCTGATTTTCATTCTACTTTTCTAGGTGCTCTAATTGTTTAATTAATCCATTATTTACTAATTAGTGGGTCTGATGCTAAAGTACAGTGTTTCTGCTGTGCTCATTTTTAATTGTCAATATGATACAATGAAGGGGAAAAACTGCACAGCGAAAGGGCAAAATATAATGAAATCAACAAAAAAGAGTTAAACATTTAAATCTACAACAAAAGCAGAAATACTTCTAAATGTCTTATAATTGTAAAAATCATGCTGCTGTGCTTTTCTGAATGTAGAATAAAAGAAAAAACAACACCAGCTAATTAAATGAGATCAGCGCTATCAGGTGTTGTCACTGATTAGGAACAAAAACCTGCAGCCACAGTGTGCGCCCAGGACTGAGGTTGGGAAACACTGGTGTAGAAGGTGAGCTTAAAATGTAACATCTTTCCAAAATAAACAGAATTGTAAGATAATATGGAACGTTGTAATTTTACAGTCCTAGTTGAAACACACTGACCTTTAACCACAAGAATGCACATTTATTCAGAAAATATCTTTCCCTAGTTGAAATAAATTATAATTACTTTGCGCTTTGATTGAATGAAATCAGTGACAGGACTTGTTCCCCATCTCTAACTACCACAAACCTTCTCTCTGTAGTCTGAGGTGTTGTGCACCCATCCATCCATCATCCAACCCGCTATATCCTAACTACAGGGTCACGGGGGTCTGCTGGAGCCAATCCCAGCCAACACAGGGGACAAGGCAGGAAACAAACCCTGGGCAGGGCGCCAGCCCACCGCAGGGCGTGCACACACACACACACACACACACAACAAGCACGTACAAGGGACAAATTAGAATCACCAATGCACCTAACCTGCATGTCTTTTGGACTGTGGGCACCCAGTAAATGCAAAAAGAGTTACTTAATTTTTAAAATCTCTTTAGTAATATAACAATATGCATTCTGATACTCCCATTCTATAACCATCACTTGATCATTCTAAAATGTATTTTAAATAAATAGGACCTTACTCCAAATGAATATAAAAAGACTAATTGCTTCAATAACAAAAATATTACATACAAAACAAAACTGAATTTTCACATGCTTTTAATGAGTAACATATGTCCAAGATGCTAACATGATTAAGTATTTAAAAAAAAAAAACTATAAAAAGACCACACGGTGATCAAAGTGACTTGTCGGTAGCAGCTTGGTCAAAGGGCAAATCCAGAACCAAGGTGCCAAGGTATCTGCTCCATCAAAACTCAAGTGCAAAGCCTTACGACAAGTTTGGGAGGACTTCTATACTGTTGATCCTAAGTACAGTCTGAGGCTGCACAATGACTGCAAAATGGAAAAAAAATAAAAGAAACATTAATTTTAAGTTCTAAACAAATTTTAGTGTAGACACATGACAAAGAAACGTGTTAAACACCACTGCAGTATCATAACTTTTCCCTTTTTTTCGGAAGGAAAAATAGACAGGAAAAAAAAAGCCTGGAGTTAGGTGACAACTAACGCATACCAATTAACAAAAATATTATTTTTTTAGTGGAATTTAAAGTGGTGTTAAATGTATATCATAATACAGTTTTACACATATCTGTAAATTAACTAAGAAGGGCATATTTTACATACAATTTTAGGTCGACAAATGGTTGCACTTTGATACTTTTAATTAGGAAATGCATTGGCATCATGTCCAGGGTTATTTTGTGGATTGCACTCCATGCTGCCAGGATAGGTTGTGGGCCTGAATTAGATTAAGCTGGTTTCAACACAAATAAAGAAAGATGGTTCTATGTGAAAAATTCAGATTCTTTAGAAGTCGATACAGGATGAAAATAGCCATCTCAGAACAAGTGAGGATGTTTGTGGTGCGCCATCTGTTGGATTCTGAAGTAATGGATTACATCATTGAATGCAAACAAAATGCTCTCCAACAGAAAGCATATTGTAAAAATTAGCAGTAATAGAGTTGTTGGCTAGGTTTATATAAGCATAAAAAAAAAGAAATACAGGTGGTCCCTGGGTTGAGGACATCTGACTTGTGGACAACTCGTGGTTACAAAAGGACTGCCTCAATTCCATAAATCATCTTATAATAAATTCTAACTTGATAAACTGTGATAAATCCTGCCTTACAAACGAATGCTCGTCTTTTCTGCGTGAGTGAAGCTGGTCGTATCTTTGAGAGCAGCTACTTCTGATTAGTCAAGATAGCAGTCTTGTAAGTAAAGCTAATTAAAATTTGAGTTTAGCCGATTCAGAGTATTTTTTTTTTTGTTGCTTTTTGTTTGTTTTTATGATAAATAATGATAAGATAGTGGATAAAAAATTACAAGAGAACATTCTATAAAAATTATAAGTTTATTTATTTTTAGCCTTCACTTCAATTTACAGATGTCAAAGCTGAATCATTTGAAAGCTTGTTTACCGCTCTTTTGTTTCTAGCATGAACTATCATGTAGTTATTCAAGCAGTTTAGAATGACCGATTTTGAATGCATCGGTCACATCGCAACTCATTCAGTCTGATCACAGTCCCGTGTTTCAATTACAATACCGTTGAACGATGCCACCAAAGCGTAAATCCGATGCAAGTGGTGGTGATGCATCAAAGAAAAAGAAAGCAATTAAAGTAATAAACTTATCATAATGCAACCTTTAATCATTATCCTTTTTCTTTTTTCTGTCTAAACTGTTTTAAGAACGGTTTAATTTTTTTTTTTTTTAAGAGTACTGTATGAACATAGTTACTTTTATTATTATTTATTGTTGTTACCACTACAGTATTATGTAGAGTTCTGTATAAGATTTTTTTTGTATTTGGGAGCGTTTATGTGTTTTATATGCACAGTAAGGTAAAATAAATACTAGACCAAGGCAAACATTTGACAATGAGACATTTAATAAGAACCGTATGTACGTGTTCCAACTTACTGACAAATTCGAGTTAAAAACAGACAAACAAAATGTTATCTCATTCTTAACCTGTGGACTGCCTGTAGGTAGCATTGATTTTTTTTTTCACATACAAATTTTATTCTAAATATATGCAAGAAAGATTGACTGGTTATTCTATATTAGTCTGGCGTGTGCGTGTGTGTGTGTGTGTGTGAAAGAGAGAGTGAAGCCGTGTGTGTGTCACTGTTTGCCATGAAAGACTGGCATTCACTATCACAGCACAGGCCACAATGCTGGACTGGATAAGTGGGGGGAGAATGGATGGACTAAAATATCTGCAGAAATATTTTGTCTGCAAATGGTTTTCATCTAGATTATGTAAGCTTTTAATAATAATAGCAATAAGTTTGTATCATTTGCAAACATAATAAATATTTGAAACCTTTTAAATGGTGTAGATACTTTTGCAAGGTACTGCATGATTATAAAGGTTTTCTTCTTAATCTTTTATATACAAATAACAGCTTCTAACTGCAAAGCAGAAACAAAAAGAAAAACGCAGCAAGGTGTTTTTTTTTTCCAGCAAACAGGCTTAAAGTCTAAAATATTAAAGTTAATATCAATCCTTAACATTAAAAAAACTGAAAACATACTACTGCTGCAGTATTAAAACAAACATTTCTAGGAAACAAAAAAGAAATTATGTTTATTACATATCTACGAAGGTACATACATTTTTTCTTCTGGAACCTGTGTCTTTTCCAAAATACCATGTGAACTTTTGGTGAGCATTCTGTTTTTTCAATAATTGTTGCTTCTACTCGCACCAAATCTTTCCTTTAAAAATAGAGATTTAAATATTATTCTAAACATTTCTTCCATTCTACATCTATATAGATTTACAGATGTTTCAAATATAATTAAGACAGGAACAATAACAAGCTTTGTTTAAACATGTCAAAGGAGAAGGACCTTTCTTTACTGCCTTGTTTAACCAGGCTTGTTTGGCAGAGACAAACTGAGGTGTTCACTTGTTTGATTTGGATTTAAAGATTTGTTTAATGGGAGGGTTCCTTGTTCTCATCAGAATAGGATGTAATACACTTTACCAGACTAGTATGTACAAGAAAACAAATAATAAAATAAAATCACCTCAGTTTTCATTTATGAAAGTTTTAATTTGTCATTCACAACACCAAGAGGTAGGTAACAATATACACAAAAAAAGATAAAAAAAAAATCCCCATCTTAGACAGGGGTAGGAAACAGTAAAGCCGAAAAGTTACCAAACTTTTTTCAAAGACTAGTATACTTTAAAAGACAAGCAAATGAGTTCCATAAGCATTATCGTATTTTTACAGCAACAATCTCCTCCAATGGATCTACGTACAAACAAACAAAACCTGAAGGACATATAGATATGCACAGACATCAGATGGAATATTGAGAAAAATGATGTAAACATAACAGTATTACAGTGAATCTTATATATAAATGTCTACATGTGGAAGTGTGTGTGTCTGTCCGGCCTGAAAGTGAGAGGTGGAGTTAGGGTAAAGGTTCCAACTTTGAGGAAACAGAAAACTAAACATCTTACACGTGGAAGTGTGTGTTTCTGCCTGTCTGGCCCGGAAGTGCGAGGCTACTACAGCATGAAGCTCGGACAGCCGGCAAGGTGGCCCCAAGTTAATGAGTCGGAAGAAGAAAGCGACTCTGTTGCCAAAGTAAAACTGACGAGAAAAGAGAGAAACTCTTACACAGGCGAGATGAGCACATCGGCAAAACGGTATCCCTTTTACTTTTCTTCACGCCACTAATACACAAGCGAGGCAACACAAAACCTCCTAGGAGAGAGATGCCCAGAGTAGTTCCTTTCAATTACCTGACATCTCTACATTTCAATTTTTTTCTGACGATTTCAATAGTTTATAGGACCCCGGGCTTTTTACAGTATGGACATACACAGCTAGTAAAATATAAGACGGAATTCCCAAGTGCAACCATTGGGGGTGTGTGGGGGGGAGGGGTAAAAATGGGTGGCATGGTCTACTAAAAGGACACCCCATTTACATGAAATTCTTGCTGGCAGACTAGTAAAGTAAAATGAAAATGTACCAAACTACTGACTCAATAATATTATATTAAAATAATGGATTTTAAAAACTCTGCTGTACCATAAGTCTTGAATACCGAGTAATTGAAAAATGTGTTTAATTTTACCTGCTGTAAAGAAATCTACAAACTAGATAAGCTTACTTTCATTTCAAATTTTTAAAGCTGAAGGATAAAGGCTGGTGAGCATAGACTGTACAACTAAAATCTCCTTCACAATGCGAGAATAAAGTACCAGATGGGGAGTGAGGCATGGCTTTATGGCGATTTTGGCAATGGTGGCCACATACCACATCCATTTCAATAAATAAATAAACTCTCTGGGGATGTTCCTCAGTGTCCTGGGGCATATGTCACAGAAAAATCTGTATTCAAACTATTTAGCAAAAGCTGATATGTTAAAAATGTAAAAACATTCCATAAACTCAAAAGAAACATATTATTCAAAAAAAAAAAAAAAAAACTTACCCAACTAATGGTCTTCCTATTAAAGAGAAGTTTTCACTTCCTACAAGTAGTACCTAGAAGACGAGAGTGAAATTGAGTAATAATAGACATTATGTGCACCATGAAGAGTCGAGTCCGGTTATTAGCTGTACTACAGTGGAAGTTAACTCACACTCTTGAAAGGTTTGTACAGGCATAGCCAAACAAATGGAATAAATTAGAAGACTATTATTTTCATCTTCATTATAGGAGAGAAAAACATAAAGTACAGGCAATTTGAAAATTACACAGTAACTGCAAAGGATATAAGCTGACATACTAAAACGTGTCCGCGATGGCTTATGGGTAGTTCAAACACACATGGCACTCTGCCATTAGTCTAGTTGAATCCAAGGTTAAATGAAAATGGACACTCCGGTGGGATTGCACTACTGTTGAACAACATGCTGTAGTGAGAGTTCTTTGAGCAGAGGGAGTCAAACCTGCTGGAACAATCTACTGAAAACACCAGTAAGCCTCAAGCCTTCCCCAGAACAGCTATGGGCACTGAACAGTAGGCATGACATTGAGCCAAATTTTACAATGAAACTTAAAATACAAAATGTGGCATATTGTGCATTGTATGGCATTACCACATGACTGAAATAAAACACAAAAGCAAAGAAAAATGTATTTTTATCAAAAGCAATGAATTTAAACCTCTGATTGAAAACTACAATGAAGATAAAATGTGACAAAACTGTGCTTTAAAACTGATATTCACCATCTGTAAAATGATGTGAGAGTGAAAGGTGTCAGCGCACAACAGACATCACCACCATACGTGAACGTGTGCTGGGGCTGTGGTTAGGCCTTTTGCTAGCCATCTTTAATTTAAGGAGTCCCATCCTAAGTCGAGTATGGCAAATTAAAGTGTAGTTTCATGAAGTACATCCACAGGTGTGTTTTCAAATCAAACTTTGCTGGAACTGGCAAAGCACACACCTATCATTGTATTTTATCAGTTCTCGTGATATACTCAAATGCTACAGGGACTAGCAAACTGTATCAAAAAACTGCAGCCAGTGAGTTAAAGGGATATCGTCACAATGAGGTGATCTCATCTTCATGGAGAGTGCTGGAGTTGTCATTTATCTTAAATGGAAATATAAGGTCTTCATAGGTTTATGGGCTAGTAAAGCATTTACGCAGGGAATAAACGGACAGCAATTGTTGGAGCAATGTTCGATGTTAACTCAAGTTTACATTTACATGGTTCCCCACTTTATATATAGTTGTAAATTCTTAGTTGCATGTGTATGACGGGTATGACATTACTGCAGTGAAAATATTTTATATTAATATTATAGTAGTCAGCAGATGACTCTGAACTACAAAAGTCACAAAAGTACACAGAGATTTGCATTCCATAATCCAAAGGATGATTTCCAATACACCTTAGAAGCCCGAGAATGTTTAAGAATACAGGTGGAGATTCTCTGTGCATATAAGGAGAGATCATAGACAGAGGCGGCACGGGGCAGCAGTAGATGATCAGGGATGCCGGACAATTGAGGTGATGTAAGGAACAGCCCTAGAATAGCTGCAGCTGGTTGCTAGTTGGTTTCTGTTGTTCTGAGAGGCATTTCCAATGGCCATAACAACAGGGAGGTTCTAATTAAGAGTGTGATTTTTCAGTGTTAAATAAACACATCAGTTCTTTGGCTTTCCTGTCCTTTGGTGTGAACCTCAATCTTTCCATCTCTGTGTTCATCACAATATTTTGATTTTATTTTAATCCAAAAGAAAAAGATCACAAAATCTCATGGTAAAAAGTATGTATTTGCGCAACGATAAGTAACACTAAACAGTACACTTCTTAATAAAGATTTCATAGCACGAAAGCTTCAATCACAATATGAACAGCATTGATGGAAAAGTGCATTGTCTCATGCCTACTGAGCAGAAATCACAACTCCTACTGACATTAACATTAGAAGCAATGTCAGCAGCATTAAAATGTTTCCAGATTCATAATGTGTTTATCTAAACACTGTTTTTGCTTTATTCAACTACGGACAGACTAAAATACCTTATTTTGTCAGGATGACCATTTTAAAATGGTTTACAATGCTAACAATTTGTCTTTGAAAGTACTCCGAGGAAGAGTTTTAGTTTGGCATAACTGACGTCTACTGTAACAAGGCTACTATTTAGCTACATCACAAAACAAAGTAAGTCAAAATGAAAATTATGTTTTTTTTTCTTTCACAGAGCACTTTACTTTTTTAAGACAGACAGAAATAAGATTTCCTCTGTAATGGATAAAGCAGATTTTAAAATTTAATAGACACATGGTTGAGAATAGCTTTAAGGGACCAAGCGGTTTGATTGTTTGAGAGATACATAAGAAAGGCACTATAGGATTGATAGACAGACAAACAGACAGATGATATTTATTTGTGAATTATTTCTATTTTTATTTTATAAACAGCTGTCATTGTTTTAATTACATCATTGCATTATGTAAAAAATATCCTTGTATTAGTTTTTAAATTTGACCCGCCAATAATGTTGTGGCAATGAATATACTCAAAATATACAACATATGGTGTATATTTTACGGTGGCGCAGTGGTAGCGCTGCTGCCTCGCAGTTAGGAGACCCGGGTTCGCTTCCCGGGTCCTCCCTGCGTGGAGTTTGCATGTTCTTCCCGTGTCTGCGTGGGTTTCCTCCCACAGTCCGAAGACATGCAGGTTAGGTGGATTGGCGATTCTAAATTGGCCCTAGTGTGTGCTTGGTGTGTGGATGTATTTGTGTGTGTCCTGCGGTGGGTTGGCACCCTGCCCAGGATTGGCTCCTGCCTTGTGCCCTGTGTTGGCTGGGATTGGCTCCAGCAGACCCCTGTGACCCTGTGTTCAGATTCAGCGGGTTGGAAAATGGATGGATGGATATACAACATATTAAAATTAGTTCAAGCACTATTTCCGTGTTTAATTTGATTTGGGACTGAATCTGCCTTGTAGAAGACTTGAAAATGTAAACCATGCAGATTGTTATCTCACTGTATCTAGTGACATTCTGGCTGAGATTTCTGAGGTCTTTAAGCAGCAGGAATCTCTTGGCTTTGTTGCTTATTCTTTTGTTATTTTGCCAAAAGCCCTTTGATATCTAGCTCAGTCACACTGGCAACAGTCCAGAAACAGTGTAACGAAAACAACTACTGACAAGCATATGTGCATATATAGTGCCTTCCTAAATATTTATATCCCTCTGTGTTTGTCCTGTTTTGTTGTATTACAATCTGGAATTAAAATGTTTTTTGAATTAAAATGGTTTTTCAATTGGATTTTATGTAATGGACTTCACAATACAGGCTAAACCATTGAAATGGAATGAAAACAAAATAGATGGGAGTATCCATCTATATGACCACTTTAAGCCATACACTACATAGAGCTGGGCTTTTAGAAAGATAGGCCAGAAAAAAAGGCCACTGCTTCAAGAAAAAAATAAAACACATTTGGAGTTTGCCCAACAGCATGATGTGGACTCCCCATATACATGGAAGAAGGTTCTCTGGTCTGATGAGACTAAAACTGAAGTTTTTGGCCATCATGGGAAATATCATGTGTTGTGCAAACCCAACATCACCCACAGAACACCATTCCTACAGTGAAGCATGGTGATGGCTGCATCATGCTGTATGGCAGGGGTCTCCAACCTTTTTTCTCCTGAGAGTTACTTTTACAAAATGAACAAGGCCGAGAGCTACTCATGTTTTCTAATGTTTATTCTCATAGCTTATTTCAACCCAAACAAACTGAATAAGCTTGTTTTGCCTGAACATTTACAAAATGTTGGTGTTCACAACTCACATTTTGCATTAAAACATCACAAAAAATGTTTAGTTCACCTGCAAGTGCATTTTGTACGTCTGTATGCATTTTCTAGTGTATCCCACACTATTGAATTAAAACATGAATGCTGTCAAAACAAAACAATGCAATTCCAAATCCACAGATATTCCTTATTCATTTGTCATTTTGTTCCATGGGCTGGCACCCAGCCCAGGGTTTGTTTCCTGCCTTGTGCCCTGTGTTGGCTGGGTTTGGCTTCAGCAGACCCCCTGTGACTCTGTAGTTAGGATATAGCGGGTTGGATAATGGATGGATGGATGGATTTTATGCCAATGTCACTGTGTTACTTTATTCACATGTCCAGTTGCACGTGTGATGTGTTTTTTAGTTGACTGGCACTGCATGGAGTCAACAAGAGAGGCAGGTGTCTGGTGGAGTAGAGCCACTTAGGTTCACTCTTCTGGAGTTCTTTAAATGTTCGTCTGTCAGTCTTGTTCTGAACTTTGATGTCATGACATTCATGGCAGACTCACAGAGGTATGGAGACGCAAACAAAGCAGACATTTTCAGAGCTGCTTGGTGAAGAGTCTTATAGTTATCTGGCTCTAATAAGCTCCACAAATGCTGAGAATGCTGTTGAGACTTTAACTGCACATTATTTTGAAGGTTTACTAATATATCTATACTAATAAAAGGCAAAGCCCTCACTGACTCACTCACTCATCACTAATTCTCCAACTTCCCGTGTAGGTAGAAGGCTGAAATTTGGCAGGCTCATTCCTTACAGCTTACTTACAAAAGTTGGGCAGGTTTCATTTCGAAATTCTATGCGTAATGGTCATAACTGGAACCTATTTTTCTCCATATACTGTAATGGACGTTAGCTCGATGGCCGTGGGGGGCAGAGCTGCGTGTGACATCATCACGCCTCCCACGTAATCACGTGAACTGACTGTGACCGCAGTACGTCGAAAAAAAGGAAGAGCTCCCAAAGACCGATGGAGAAAAACGCCGAATACTTTATTTGTGAGATACAAGTTTGAGAAGACACGAGGTATAAACGAGACTTTGGATCACTTTGTAACGGAGTTAAAATTGCTGTAGCGAGAAACTTTTAAGTGCCGGGTCTTAGCTAACATTAAATAACGCCGTGGACATCGCGAGATCGCACGAGATAGCACAGGCACAGCTCAGAAGCTTCGATGCATGTACTCCGAGCGGCTCACGTGAAGTGACTATGAACGCAGTACGCAGGGAAAGCAAGACCTCTAAAGAGCGCGGAGAGTTTTGCTCACGTGAACGTGTCTGCAAAAAGTGGCATTTCCTGCACTGCAAAAATACTACAAAAGTCGAGCAGCCGGTGCGCGCGCATGGCTGTGCCGGCCTTTGAGACGCTGACTGCGCTTCTGCCTTAAGTCAAAGTGAGCACTTTTATTTTTTTTCCTCCTCCCCCTGAGCTATAGCCCAGACAACTGCAAACACGGGATCCCTTTTCTAGACAGCGGCAAACTAATATTAAGGCGCTTCGCACTTTCTTTTGCATGTATACGATTATGAGGTCGTCAGCTCAGATTATAAAGACACGCACAGGAGTGGAGGACCGACAGTGCCATCCCAGCTGGTTAATGGCAGGGACGTCTCACAAGTCTACACAAGACCCACCACGACGGTTCCCAAAAGGCGCTCATATCATCAGCGAAGACACCTCTCTACACTATATAAAAGAAAAAGGCAACTTTCCTTTCTTTACACCTTTTTTCCTTTTATCCCAAACCAAAGCCTTTCTCTCTTAACACTGCAAAGGACACAAAACTAATTTTCTTTAATTGCTGGTAATGCCGGTAAGGCACATTACCAGAGGCAGAAATTTGGACGTTCACATAGAAAATGTAATTTCTATACCACAGCCGTCGTGTAGCGCCTTTCAAAAGGGATCTACTAC
>JANRMT010062852.1:29044745-29057923 GCA_026402145.1 Polypterus bichir lapradei | reverse complement strand
GATTCGTTTCTTACTGCATCAATAAACAGCTCGTCTTCTTCTTTATCTGAGACCTGACACACTGCATGCACGGGTTTTTTTTTTTTTTTTACACTGTCTTCCTTTAGCGGGACATTGACTTTTTCCACCGTGTGCTTTGTTTCCGCAGTAGCTGCACTTATGAATATGCTTGTATGTATCAGACGCTTCATATTTTTTTGCTGCCTTTTCAATTGTGTAATTCGGTTTTTGTTCAGCGCTCTTTGGAACTGTTGCTTTTTGTCTGTGCACTGCGTCAGTTCACGTGAGCCGCTCGGTATACATGCATCGAAGTTTCCCAGCTGTGCTGGTGCCATGTCGTGCTATGTCCACGGCTGTATCTAATGTTACCGAAGTCCCGGCACTTAAAACTTTCTCTCGCAGTTACGCTGAGTTTGTGCCAAACACGACCCTGACCATCTCATCTTTCTCTGCATAAGCACAGTCCTTCACCCGTGAATATTTAGCGGCAGTGTTTCTATTGGATTGCCGCTGACGGACGGCCTTATATGGGCAGGCACTAAATTACAAACGCCAGCGGCAGCCTGTCTATGAACTTAATTTAAAGTTTAGGTTTACACCGTGCTTTGTTTCCGAAGTAGCAGAACTCATGAATATGGTTGTATATGTCACTTGCTCGCTTCTTATTGTTTCACTGCCTTCTCAATTATATAATGCATGTTTTCTTCAGCGCTTTTTGGGGCTCTTCCTGGTTTTCTACGTACTGCGTGATTACGTGGGAGGCGTGATGATGTCACACGAAACTCCGCCCCCACGGCTTTCGAGCTCATCTCCATTACAGTAAATGGAGAAAAACAGCTTCCAGTTATGACCATTACGCGTAGAATTTCGAAATGAAACCTGCCCAACTTTTGTAAGGAAGCTGTAAGGAATGAACCTGCCAAATTTCAGCCTTCCACCCACACGGGAAGTTGGAGAATTAGTGATGAGTGAGTGAGTGAGTCAGTAAGGGCTTTGCCTTTTATTAGTATAGATTACAGAATTAAAACATACATTTGAGTCTGTAACAGCTGGTGGAAATTTATGTACTTGTAAAGGTTGCATTTTTTTTATTCAGTTTTATTCTCTCAGTCGTGTCCATGCTCGTCCCGATCTGACACTGTTGTTTTCAAATAAAAATGTGCTAAAACAGAGGTGAACTTGGATGTGGATGAGGGTTCTACATCAGAGAAAGAGAATAAAAGCCCTCCCCGTAAGAAACGTCCAGTCACACATAAGAATAACGCAGCGGCACAAGGCATAAAGGCGAATGATGGCACTGTTTGGATGCAGCATGAGGTTGGGCGTCACCCTGCCTGTAAATCTGACACACACTTGTCCTTCAACGAAACAGCAGGGCATGCCGAGCTTGCCAAGGTATCGTGCAAAGTTTTGTTTGTGATTATGTTTAGTGGTGGTCTTTATATAAAAAAACATTTATAAAAGACAGATCAAATGTTATTTACCTTGATTTATTTACTTATCTTCCTACAGCGTAAAGTCACAAGTAGACTGCAGAGCTTCCTGTGTTTGATTGACATGGGCATGCTAAAAAAGTACATGTGTAATTTTACTTCAGTACGTGAGTGACTTTAGCAGCAGGTGGAAGCTGTACACATAGCATATACTTACTGATAAATTTTTTATTTATACTAATACAGGGTACTGCCTCCTTTTGCTCTCAAAGCAGCCTCAGTTCTTTATGGCATGGATTTCATAAGAGGCTGAAAACATTCCTTTGAGATTCTAGTCTGTGTTGACACGACTGCATTACACGACTTCTTCATATTTGCAAATCTCCCATTCCACCGCATCCCAAAGACATTCTATTGCATTTAGATCTGGTGACTGGTTCATAAAATCAGTTGGTGATACATTTTGCTTGGTGACACGGTGCTGGAATTAGCCACTAAAAGACAGGTAAATTGTAGCAATGGAAGGATGCACATGGTCAGCAACAATACTCAAAACAGATTGTAGCATTCAAGCAATGATTAATTTGTATTAAGAGGATAAAAGTGTGCCAAGAAAACATCCTTGACACCATTAAACCACCACCACCTGTGGCCTTGACTGTTGACAAGACAGGCTGGATGCCTGGATTCAAGCTGTTGGCGCCATCTATTTGCTTCAACAGAAACCAAGATTCATTAGACCGGGCTGTGTTTTAACTCTCTTCAGCTGGCTAGTTTTGGTGAGCCTTCTTGGCTGACAAAAGTGGAACCCGATGTGGCCTTTGGCTGCTGCTTCCCATCTACCTCAAGGTCCAAAATGTTATGCATTCTCCGAAGCTTTCCTGCTCACCAGAGTTGGTTATCAGAGTTACCGCTTTTCTGTCAGCCCAATCCAGTTTGGCTAATCTTCTCTAACCTCTCTCATCAACAAGGTGTTTTCGTCTGTAGAATTGTCACTCACTGAATGTGTTGTTTTTTTGCACCATTCTGAGTAAACTCTAGAGACAGTTGTGTGAGAAAATCCAAGGAGATCAGTGATTACAGAAATACACAAACCAGTCTATCTGACACCAAAAACCATGCCAGGATCGAAATCACCAAGAACACAATTTTTCTCCATTCTGGTATTTTATGTGAACATCATCTGAAGCTCCTGACCTGTGTCTGCATGGTTTTACGCATTTTGCTGCTGCCACGTGATTGGCTGATTCGATATGTGTTCGGATGAGCAGCTGCACAGGCGTTCCTAATAATGTGCTTCGACTGAAGCATACTTAAAGATATTAACTATGAAAAGCACTAGCATTCTCGTTTGAATCTGGTCTTCAGTCCATGTTTGCGATAATAAGCCTGGATCTGCGAGGCCCCTGTGAGTTAGGATAAGCTATAGCGGTAGCGGTAAGCTATTTGAATGGATATATGCAAGACAATTCTGTTTCTACTACTTTTGCAAGATGCATACCGCTGCCAATGAACAAATTATCTTTCCAGGCATCTGACAATGCTGGCTGAATTTCGAAAAGAAACTTGTACTAAGAAAAACCAGCGGTGTCAGCTTCTAACTTTGACAGGTCTGCCATGTACAAATGTAACTACACATCAAGTAAGTACACGCCTTCATCACAAATAACATTGTCTCGATAGAATCGGTTAGTAAGTAAGTAAAAACTTCAACCTACCCAGACGAAAATAACCTTTACAAAAAGCAGATGGACAACGCAAAAGTTGGCCGCAACTCCGAACTACGGACGCGGTCATCTTCACCCAAACCTTGCTTGCTTGAATTGGATTTCCGTCTCAGTCCGGCAGCGAACAATGTCCGTGCAGGTCGTCTGCTCCAGTCTTTTGCATCGCCTCAAATCAGCAGTATATATCACGTTAAAATAAAGACAACTTCCTGACATACATGTAGTCGTATAAAAAGCTTTTTGTGTTTTTTTCCAACAGACGTACTGAGACCCTGACCAATTTGTATCACACAATTCTTCAAATTAATTTTACTCTGGGTAGGATAGTATGATTGATGTCGGGCTTGTTTTACCGTTGCATACAATGCGCGTGTTTGTAGTTGTACTTCCGGTAACATGAACGCTCAGTTCAATTTACCCTGAGAAGTGGAGGACTGACAGGGAGGCTAGAAGTGTCACTGCTACGCGTGTTACGTATTTGTGCATCTGGCGGTGTAAGTAGCGTTAATCTAAGTACAAGTGTTAACTACGAATAAAGTCGTTGGTGTGGCTTGATGCAAGTATAGGTTGTAACGCGTTGTTTTAATAACACAGGTCTGCAATTGTGAATATTGTTATTTGAAATAGTGACCACAATAAAAATATATTTGGGATGTTTCCCGCACGTTACATTTAAGTACAAAACTGAGGCGAAATATAATTCAAATTTAACAAATTACACTGTTTATTTAATGTACCCTACTACTACAGTTTATTCATGTATACAGTCTTCTTTTTCTTTTGGCTGCTCCCGTTATGGGTTGCCACAGCGGATCATCTTGTTCCATTTCTTCCTGTCCTCTGCATCTTGCTCTGTTACACTCCTCACCTGCATGTGTTTTCTCACCACACAATTGTCCTAAATCAATTTAACATAAAAATATTAAAACCTGTATATAAATAATACAACAACGCGTTTTCGTTGGCTTATACATAACTTGTCACTGTCACTTCTTGGTTTTTTCGTTTGGTGGCCCGTCGTTTGTGCACTTTTTCTAATGCATCCCTCTGAAAATTACCGGTCAGCAGTCCGCCTGTCATCATACTGATATCCCAACGTCCCTGGTACCTTCTCGCCATGTGCCTGATATCCTGATAGAATTTTTCACCCTGCTTTTCACTAACGGGACCAAGATTTTCAGGAAAAAAAAATCCAAGTGCAAACCAAACAAGTGAACTTTTGATACTCCTGTTGCAACCAGTTCCTTAAACTTAACTAAAAAGTTTTAACAGTTTGTTTATAAATTTGATCTTTTCATGTTGTCAAAAAACATAGAAGTTTGAGTGACTCCCAAGCCTTTTTTTCATGTCAGTCATTGCACTGTCAAATTTTGCACAAGAAATCAGTTTTTTTAATATCAAGTCTGGCTTTTAATTTTGCCTCAGACAAACTCAGAAATGTTCTTCACAAATGCATTAAACAGGCTCCATCTTTTGAAAGGGCTTTGACAAACTGCTTCATTAATCCAAACCAGATATGAAGGGGTTGTAACAGCACTTGATCTGGATCCACCATGCTTGGTCCTGAAAGTTGTAGCCTTTTTCTGTTTGATCATTCCTTCTGAATCCATTGTCAGTTCTTGGCTCTGCTGTTCCACTAACAGAGAATACATTGTAATTCTGTATGCCCTGACTTCTGCTATGACTCAGTTCCAGCTATAATCTGACCTTTTTACAGCATAAAATAAATGTTTTCCTTTAAAAAAAAATATTACATTCAAACAAATTATCATTACAATGAAATATTGATAATGAATTAATCATAGCTCAAAAACAATAAGAAAACCTCTAACAGGTAAAAAAATGTGTTTTGAGAAAACAAAATTACATGATGGAGAAGAATGGTTTTCATTTTTGAATTCAGCCTATAAACATATATTAAAATCAAATGAAAAAATTGAAACAATATTTCCAGTGTATGCCGGTGTGAGTGAAATAATTTGGCACGTGCAGAGAATTGTGTTTTTTTCATGAAACTGTACTTGCACTATACATAGACGTTTCCATTATGCATTTATGGGCAATTAATTAAAAAGTAATAAAATGAAGAATTGCCTTACAAAATAACTACACACAGAACATCACTACTTAAGTATACAAAAATAAGTTTTGTTTATATAAATGCACAGAATTATTATTATTATGGCACAGAAAATAGAAACACTGTAATCCTATTGACAAAATTACCCATTGCTGTAGTACCTGTTGAAAATAACACTAGCTGTGCTATCCATCCTAAATGGGTTGTAATCTCTTTAATCGTTGTAGACTTTTGCATATTCAGCATTGAAGTTTGCAGTGCACCATCTGTTAGAATGTATTTCATAATGCATGTAGTAATAAAATGCATTTCATTTTTCATCCTAACATGTGGCACATCACAAACATTAGCACTGCTTTTACGAATCCCATACCAAATGACATATAGCAGAGACATAGTAACTGGACAAAAACACAGACACTTTTCCTTTTGTTAAGGTGGATTAGATCTAGATACAGCCAAATTATTGTTGCTGCATTTGCTAGTTATTTGTATGTCACTGTAGTTTGCGTCTTTACTGAAAATTCAGACTTTATCAACTAATTGCCAAGGAGGTACTAAGCGATTTGGCAGTTGTATAGCCAAGGAAGCCGTCCTTAGATTAAAAAGGCTGAAATCTAACAAATCACCAGGATCAGATAACAGTTATCCTTGAGTGCCTAAGGAGGTTAGTGAGTGCATATATAAACCCTTAATGTGCTGTATATTTTTCAAAAATAACTTAACACTAGATGAATCCCTAAGAACTACAGTCTATATATTATTCCATTACAGTCTATCTGGAATTTTTTGTGTTTATTTTGCAATTAAAAAAAATACAACTGCATTATTAGTCCAGAGATATGGATATTTAACTGTTAAGGAAAGTAAACATAATATTATCTTCTATTTTGCATAAAAACATATCTGCCAAGATGAGATACTGTATTCACTTGCCTTGGCAATTTGTGGATTTTTCATTTGTGATGTCACATCCTGCCCATTTCATTCTGTTTCCATGCGTTGTTTATTATATTTGTTAAAATGTAATGAGAGGTCAGCATTATATCTCAGGCTTGTGAATTCAGACAACTAAGCAATCTATATGGTGGTCATGGACTCATTTACCTTATAGGCTGTGTATATGAAATGACACACTGGGGAGTTTATATTTCCTGTGAGAATGCAGCATAAAATATCTAGGCCATTGACAGAGCTCAGACTTTTCTTGTATCCATTTAGCATTAAATGGATGTCTTTGTGAGGTTAGAGGGAAACTGAAGTAAGAAAGCATATGCATTACTGGGGAAAATGGGCAAACTCCACACATGGACAGTATCCGGCCTGGTCAAACTCAGTCTCCCCAAGTGGTGAGGCAGATTTTTAATGCTTAGTGTGACTTAACGTTGAATAATACCTGGTCAAAGCTACTTATTTTCAGTTTTGTTTTCTTTGAAGTTTTCAGGAATTAATTTTTCCTCTTAAAACTGTACAATTGTTCTGTAGGTCTATGACAAAAAAACATTCTAAGCAGATGAATGTCTAAAATTTACAAGCTGTTCTGGACTTTCACAAGTCACATTAAAAGCATGATTTTTGGACAGTGGTAGAGGACGAAGGTCCAAGTCTTTAGAGTGCTGGTGCTTCCTGTTTTGCTATATGGTTGCGAGACATGGACGCTATCCAGTGACCTGAGACGAAGACTGGACTCTTGGTACTGTGTTTCTCTGGAAAATCCTTGGGTGCCATTGGTTAGACTTTGTGTCAAATGAGCGGTTGCTCATGGAGTCCAGAATGAGGCACATTACCTGCATTGTGAGGGAGTGTCAGTTACGGCAGTACGGCCATGTAGCACGTTTCCCCGAGGGTGATCCGGTTCGTAAGATCCTCATTGTTGGGGACCCGAGTGGATGGACCAGGCGAAGGGGTCACCCATGTAACACCTGGCTGCGGCAGATAGAGGGTCATTTCCGGAGGGTGGGATTGGACCATGTGTCTGACTGGGGGTTTGCAAACCGGGATCCTGAGTTGTTTCATTGTGCAGTGGGTGCGGCAACACACTATACCAGTGCATGCTCCCCAACTTGACTTCACTTGTAGAAGTTGGAGGCTCCCATGAACAGAAAGAGAACTTGTAATCTTTCAATTAAATGTATGCTTTTTATTTTCTTTATTATAATCTGTCTGTAAATTTGTAAATGTCCCAGGTATATAACTATAAGTAGAATTGATCTTTTAAAAACCATTCAAATCAGGATTCAGTTACGTATAAAATTAATTTTCTTTAATGTGTTCTAATTATGTACTTTTCATTAAATCCTCATCTTTATTTGTGACATGGAACTCAGTTAATGTTGATTTTTACTTCTAATTCAGGTCATTTTGATCATAGTTCTTAATGTTATAATTCATTTAAAGTTTTTATTAAGTAAATCATGAATTCACTTTTCTTTCATTTTCAAGGGTAGTTATTGATACAGATTTTTCTCAATAATTATGCATAATTCCTGAACCATTTTGAAGTAATTTGAGGTGTTAAAAATAAAGAGCATGGCTTATTAATGGGCTGCTTGTGATATTGGACAAATCGCAAAAACAAGTTATGTAATGATTTTGCAGCAGAACATTCAGAACAAGCTACCAAATGTCATGTTTTCTTCCTCTTAAGAATAAAGTTTTGAAGAGTTGTATAACTGTTAATTTGGAAATATAGTTTCTTTCCTTCTTTACCTTTTCTTATTTAAGAATTATGTTATCTGCTTTTATTTAATTCCTTGCATTTCTTTTTAGTATATGTTTGTGCATTTTTTTTCAACAGTCTTGCTGTTTTCTCCATTTTTTTAGGACAGGAATTTCTAAAAACATGCCTGGTGCCTAATATTTCAATGATGGCAGTTGAAAGGTTTGTTGCCAAAACTCTAGAATTACTGCAGGAGGAGAGAGAAACCGAAATCGAAGAAACCAGGTAAATAATTAGGATACATTTTCTCTTTAAAGACTATTATACATCATAGTCTGAAAATTCCAGTGCTGTTAGTTTATCTCCTATAACTACTCGTCGTAAGATCCTAAGTAAGTTCCTATATTAACTGCCTGTGTTACAATATTAGAAATTAATCTCTATAGAGTAGTTTAGTGAAGTTTAATGTAGTGTAAATGAGCCGCTTACACAATTGTAAAGTACATGATTATATAATTTTGTGTCATGTGTACAGGGCAATCAGTGCTATAAAAAGAGTAATCAACAAAAAATGATTTCTGATAGATACCAGTAAAACTAGGGTATTGTACCATATTAGCCATTACTGTATGAATGTAGTGAGAAGTCAAGAAAAATGACACCTTTTATTGGCTAACTAAAAAGATTACAATATGCAAGCTGTCTAGGCAACTCAGGGCCCTTCTTCAGGCAAGATGTAATACAGAAACTGGAGTTCCCTGTGTTTATATAGACAATAGGACAGAGACAGCATTGGAAAACCTTTAAGTGAGACATCTTAAATGTAAAAAATTAATAGACCTCTTCAGGCTAAGATTCATTAAGCAAGAGAGGAGAACAATGTATAGTCAAGATCTTTGGATAAGATAACTGCCCAACAAAGTCTTTTGAGGTTTCTAGTGAGTTTTTCAAAACAATGTGGGTCTGTAGACAGGCTGTCTGTGCCAGTCGGAGAGATGCAGACAATCCTCATATCTGGCCATAAAACTCTTGTCTCTATTCAAACCATGTTGTAATGTGTTAAATTTTAGCACAGAGTTTAACTTCCCATTCTTTTCTCTCTTGCTGTGTTCTGAAGTTGCCCATAAGCTCTGTGACTTTGAAGTCCCTCTCACAGTGTCCATGGCTGTTGAAGTGGGCTGCTACAGGAACATCTGTGTTTCATGCTTGATGTGGAACCTGTAAAATCATTCTCTGGCGGAGTGTTTGTCCAGTTTTTCCCACATAAAGTGCAGTGTCAGGACATTTCATACAGAGACTTAGGTAGACCACATTAGATGATCTACATGAGAATGATCCCTTTATGGGATGTTCCAGTCAGCACTGTGGTGTAACTAACTACACAATCTGTATCATAAATGTGAGCACACGGTTTACATCTTTTCTGTAGGCAGGGAAATGTGCCATTTTCTGTTGGTCCACTTAGGGAGTTTTGGTCAATTAGCTGCTGCAGGTTTGGGGGTTGTCTGTATGCCAAGATTGGAGGTTCTGGAAATACATTTTTTCAGCCTTTCATCATTGTGTAACATTGGCTGAAGTTCTTTTATAATTTTTCGAAGTGCTTCAAGATGTGGGTTATACCAGATAAAGTGTTGAATTATAGCTGATGCATTTAAACAGTAGATACCATCAAACAAAGCTTTACACATTACAAACACTTACAGTATGAAATTAAATGGTAAAAGGGAAAGAAAGTTCTATTTTGTGCAGGAACATTACATTTTGGGTTATTTTTGTAATGGATGGCTGTCCATTTTAGTGTGCATTGCTGTTGTTTCATTACAATCACAATAAATAGGAGGGTCTGTTGAGGACTTATAAATAAAGGAACAACATTCAAAAGACTGAAGGAATAGATGGAACCTGTATTGACATCCAAGAACAGATGAAGGAGGTAGGAGCCACAATGAGACATGAGTGTTTGGAATATTACTTACGGGAGAATGAGTAAAAAATAAAACAATATACTGTTTTTAACGGAATAATGCATGGGAAACTATGTTTTATTAAATTAATTATTATTGAATGTATAAGTGCAACCACCTCTGTGTTTGCTAGAACATGAGGTATTGACATTACAATGCTTGGTGTCTGATTATAAGAATTTTGATTAAGCCTTATTTATTTTTCAGTTATTGAATCGGTCAATTAATTCATTTAATATTTGCACTTGTTAAGATAAATGAAGTGTTTTATGGGCAGCACAATGACACAGTGGTGACGCCACTGCCTCGCAACCATGAGACTGGAATTCACATCCCTGGTGCTCCCTGCATGGAGCTTGCATATCTTCTGTGTGTCTGTGTTGGTTTCCTCCAGGTGCTTTGGTTACCTCCCAGAGTTTAATGCCTTGCAGGGAATGTGAATTGGCCCATTCTTTATTTGGCCCTAGTTTGAGTGTCAATACCCTGTGATGGACTAGCACCCTGTCTGTGGATTGTTCCTGTCTCTTGCTTGATGGTTAATGGGATAGGCTCTAGCTGCCCTGCGATCCTGCCATGGATGAGCCGGTTAAGAAAATGGATGATTGAATGATGATGATCATTTATTTTACTTTCTTCCAACTCACGCTTAAATTGATTCCCAAGTCAATAAAAGTCACTCATTTCTTGATATAAGGGTGGAAATTTTTTGCCAGCTATCATGTTTCTGTTTTGAATATTTGCCATCATTCTTTTTCTTTTGAATAACAGTATCATTTTTTGTTAATGGGTTATGCTGTGAATAAAGTTGCTTGCAGTCAAAGATTATATTGGTGCACTCCCAACTCTATGTTTTAAAGAAGGGGTCCAGAGAGGATGCTGCTTTAATTAAGGATCAGTCTTACCTTGCCAAAGAAAACCAGTCCTTCGGTGTTAGGAAATTCTAAAACATGGAGCCAGATAGGTAAACCTTAGATTCAGGAAGAGACTTAAGAGATAGTGGGAGTTTGCCCATCCTTTCTGCATGTGTTTGCACTCCTGAAGTTATCTTGTGGAAAGGGATTTAAAAATATTGCATTCTGTACCTGATGCTGAAAGTAATTTAAAGTCTTTCTACATTTTTAAGTTAAGTCAGATCCATTAAAGGTGGGCGTAGGACTCCACCAAGAATGCACCTTGTTTTCGGTGACATTCATGGAGATTATCCATTTTGGCTCCTGAAAATTGTTTCTCTGCTGTTAGCAAAAATATATTTTTTTAATTTATTTTCTTTTAAATGAATTCTTTTGATCACTTTATTTTGTCTTTTTCCACAGTATTATGGAAAAAGATATCAGTGTAACTTTGTATACTAGAAAATTTAATTACAGGCAAGTATGTTTATATTCAAAATCAGAGCTTAATTAAGTGCTACTTTTTCATGTAATCTCCCAATTTGTCCATCCCCTCTCAGAACAAATCTGTGCCAAGGGGCTGCAGCCAAGATGTTTGTGCATTCCCTATGGGACGTGTTGCAACAACTCATTGGTGGTGTCTGCAGCATTTTTAACTTAGTTTAATTTTCCCTTTTGTTTGAATGAAACTTTGAACTCAGGAGATAAGTGTGTCTGAACATTAATGACTTTTGAATTTCAATCAGATGAGGAGAAGGCATTTTGTACACATATTTAAGTGGTCCCTAGTTACTTATTTAGTTTCCTGCTTATCTATTATTTACTTTATATTTTTGTAGGTCATGGCAAGAGAATGTTTCTGTAAAAGAACTGCAACGCAAAGGTGTTTGTCTTATGAAACTGCAAGCATCAAGTCAGAGAACAGGATTGTATGGACGACTTCTAGTAACATTTGAACCCAGAAAATTTGAGGCAACTGCAGTTCTGCCCAGCAACAGCTTTACACCAGGTATTCTTGTCTCTCAATGCTAATTTAAAAGTCTGTGAAATTTTAAAAAATCACATCATTAACCAAATAAATAAGCATTTAAGATCTCTTCAACCTTAGAAATCTTAAAAGCTAAGTAGTGTGTTTTTATGTTCTTTTGCTCATAATGCAAAAAGCACCAACTGCAATACTAATGTCTGTCTGTCCACATGAAGCAATCAGTGGGCTGATTTTGTTGAAATTTGGCACACTTATATTTCAAGAAAGTTTATCAGGACAGTTTAGTTTTTATTGATATATCTTGAAAACAGACAGCACGCTGTACATATTTTTGAAATTTCAAAGTCTGTGGTAGAAAAACATTGATGAATTTGCCAGCTTATCTGTCTTACAACAGACAAACATTCTGAGTGAGTTCAACTGCAAATTAGTTTACAGTTTCATTTTACTGGTTATTTTTTTTTAACTCATTTGACAGCCATCCTGACAGCATAACCGTGAAACACCTGCAGTTGTGTGCTAAAGCAAGTACACCTGGCTGCAAGACATGGGATGGGATGGGATGGGGTGGGGTCATATGTTGGCAGGGTTAGATGAAAAAGTTTACCATATAAAAAGGTAAACCATTAGATTTGTATTTGTTCATTCAATTTACTTACAATGATATTCTTTATTAATTCAATACCGTAGTAATAATAGTAAAGTAAGTACCATCTTTTACCCTACCAGAATGCAGGGGTAGGATTTGTTACATGCTAACAATCTGGCTTCTGCCTCTGTCCCATTCTGGGCTTGGCTTTGTGGCTGCATGGCACATGCGCAAACTTCTCTCACACACTTTTCCCCCTTCTTGAAACTGAAGTTGGGTAAGTAACATGATGTTCATGTCAATAAAAGTTATAAATAAAAGCAACTTATGTAGAAATGTATGAAAGATGATGTAGTGACACTTTATGATACAGTGATTAAATGTGTACTCAATATTTACATCACAAGTATATAAATACACTAGCCGTCCCCAGGGGCTTCGCCTGCGTAGACGTGAAACAGGACAGCGAGGAGGGCCCTTCCTGGCTCCCTACTCCTGACGTCACGCTTCCCCTTCCCCTGGCCCGCAGCCACTGTCTTGGATTAGCGCATATATATCGCTCCTGCAAGCGAATTATGATCCTTAGTGCGATGAGAGAAATCGCAAAATCAACCATAATGCTCAAGCAAATTCTAGAAAACAGTCACTATCTAAGTAGATGTAAGATGCGCCCCGAGGCTGGTGCGTGAGTGAGGAGGGCCCCACCTCCCTCACCTCAGCGTGCTGTGTCTCTCTCAGATTCGTGCAAGTAAATTTGATACCGCACGAAAGCTATGATACTTAGTATGATGAGAGAGCTCACAAAATCAACCGGAATGTTCAAGCAAATTATAGAAAAAAAACGATCT
>JANRMT010062852.1:29029811-29044345 GCA_026402145.1 Polypterus bichir lapradei | reverse complement strand
ATATATATATGTGTGTTTTTCTTTTTTTATAGAGAGAGAGAGAGAGAGACTACATATATGTAATATACATATATAGTACATAAATATACTGTGTATTATACATATACACACACATTCATATATATATACACTGTATTTATACAAACCCAAAAGAAATACTTGACAAACTTCAAATTAATGGAAAAACAAAAGCTAAGAATGAGTGAATCTGGTTAAAAAAATTTTGAAATAATTTCTAAAGAGAAAGAAAGAACAATGCAGAAAGTATCACAGTACTCTCACTTGGACAAAGCTGAGACCACAGTCAGAATAATGTTGACTTTTCCAGTGCCTTTAACACCATTCTGACTCATCGACTAGGGAAAAAGTTCAAGGCTTTGTATCTTGATGCCCCGACAATCCCCTGGATCATGAAATATCTGACCAACAGACAGCAGTTTGTTATGCTGAGGGACTGTGTGTCAGAAATGGTGGTGTGTAATACTGGAACACCTTAGGGAACTGTCCCTTCTCCCTTTCTGTGTACACTCTACACAACAGACTTCCAGTGCAATACCAGCACTTGAAACCTACAAAAGTTTTCAGATGACCTCTCCATTGTTGTAGACTGCATTAATATTGGAGATGAGTCAGAGTACAGGAAGGTTGTGGAGGACTTTGTCTTGTGGTGCAGAGAGAAAAACCTACAAGTCAAAATCAGCAAGACAAAAGAACATGTGGTGGACTTCTGATGTGCCAAGGATCCTCTGAGACCAGTCACCGTTCAGGTGGAGGATGCTGAATTGATGCCGAGCTACCAGTACCTGGGGGTTCACATAAATAACAAACTTGACTTGTCTGACAATGCAGTGGCACTGTGCAGGAAGGGCCAGAGCAATGTGTAATTTCCAGGGTACACTCAGGTCTTTTGATGCATCCAGGAAGCTGCTGTAAATGTTCTATCAGTCCATAGCAGAAAGTGTGTTGTTCTATGCTGCAGTCTCCTGTGGAAGCAACTGCAATTTAAGTGCAATGCCTGAACAAACTTATCAGGAAAGCCTGCTCCATCACAGGGCTATCCCTGGACACACTGGAAGTTGTTATGGAAAAAGGATTGTGGTACTATTGGATGCCATCATATAAAATCCTCTCTGTCCTCTTCAGGAGGTGCTCTCTTGGAGCACTTTTAGTTACAGGCTCATTCCACTACCTCTAGGGGTCTTCTTTACCCACTGCTTTCAGGCAATTCAATGCTTCCTTCAGACATACTCTTTAAGTTAATTTTGAAATATCAGCACAATATAAATTTATTGATTGGCTATATTATTGTCCTGTGCTTCTGCTGCTGTATGCAACTAATTACCCCATAGGATTAATGGAGTTTGTCTAATCTAATCTAATGATTTGTTGATCCTGTCTTAACCAGTCTTCTTCCAAGTGTTTTTTATTATGAAATAGATTACCAACAGCCAATTCTCAATGACCTATTTTTCTTAAATGTTTGATGTTCTGTATTGTTTGCGTTTACATTTTTCTTTATATCAGTGCATTTCTTGATTGTTTTGAATGATAAAAATGGTCCTTGATTTTGCCAAGTAGTAACTGATGGAGATTGATAGTGTGAGCTCCCTTTTTTATGTTTTAGTTAAATTAGCTTAATGACTTTTTCCTCTCTGTTGTTTTTTTCTATTTCAGTTTTTCAAAATGAAGACAATTCACACTGTTTTCTGGCTGTTTGTACTTTCTGCTCAACATTTGACAATACACACACCTCCCCTCCTGTAAATCTCTCAGATGTTGTCCTCCCCTGCATGTTGGCCTTGAATTCCAGCACCTGCATACATTGTTGATCTGCTCTAAACCACATATTTTTAAACAAGTACTATTCGCAATACAAATTAATCTCCAAGGGACTGAATAAAAAGCTGTCCTTGATTGACCTTTAGAAAGAAAATGTGTGTGAATTTATCAGTAGACATGTGGAGTGGTTTTATGGGTTAGTTTTTCTCCTGATTAGTATAAATACTAATATAAAAATATTGGATACATATAGAATTTTGTGTAATGCTGCCTTTTTTACATATGAAATTATTTGGGGTATTACACATTTTATGAGATAGTATGTTAAAACATATTTCATCTAAAGGAACATAAAAACAAGTCCAGTCAAGTTGGGGAGAATGCACTGGTACAGTGTGTTGCCGCACCCACTACATGACGAAACAACTCAGGATCCCGGTTAGCAGCCCCCCAGGCAGAAACGCGGTCCAGTCCCACCCTCCGGAAATGACCCTCTATCTGCCGCAGCCAGGTGTTATGAGGGCGACCCCTTGGCCTGGTCCAGCCATTCAGGTCCCCAACAATGAGGATCTTACGAGCTCGATCACCCTCGGGGAAACACACCACATGGCCGTAGTGGCGTAACTGACACTCCCTCACAATGCAGGTAATGTGCGTCATTCGCAATCGCACATTTCACACAAAGTCAAACCAATGGTACCCAAGGATTTTCCGGAGAGACACAGTAACAAAGAACATAAAAACAACTAATATCTTATTAGAACAGATTATTCAGCACTTCATATCTTCATATCACACATATACTATCCACTTAATGGTGTGGAAATTTACTATAGCAAGTTAATCATAGCATATCTTCATCAGTATCTCAACACAAATGAAAATACATCATATATATACATTGTCCAGCAAATGTTTAAATATAGTGCCCCCGTTGCATCTTTTAATCACCATGCTCTCTTCATATGGACTGTCTGACCTTTGGTGACTTCATAGTCCTTATAGAGAGAGTGCATCTAACAGTGTTCTCCTGTCATGATCACCTAGCTCCCCTTAATTGGAACTTTTTGTTGCATGTGTTCATACAAAGGCTAAGGTCCCAAAGTCATCTAGCAGGCAAGGCCTAACCTCTCTGAATTTCAGCCCAATTCTCACATCTTCACTGACAGTTCTCTCTATCTTAGCTGTAAGTTCCCACACCTAAAATCTCTATTAGTTAATTTAAAGTACAGTAAATGTCACTTTATTTCAATTTGGTTGAGCCAATTTAAACACTGTTGATTTATTGACTGGGCAAGGCTTTTGCAAATATAGAACTCCTTCAACACAATACACATTAAAGAACAACCTGGAAAATTCTACAAGCATTCATAGAATGCTGTGTTTAAAAATAATAAACAGTAAGAATGGTAGAAAGACATGGATTCGTTACCCTGTAATATACTTCCTAACATATGTGCAAAATATACACTTTACCAGGTTCCATCTTTGCCATCTATTTCATGTTAAATCACTCATTTTACAAATAACAGCTGGCACTAACCTTCCATAATCCCGTCAGAATTTCAAATCCTTCCATCATGTCTTTAATTGCCTTGAATTAGTCTAGTTCAGTGATTCTTAACCTTTTTTGAGTCACGGACCCCTTTAAGAATCTGATGAACGGTATGGGACCCCCTTCCCCATAAATATTAACATAAACACAGCTTTGCATTCAGTGAATATAATGTTCTTTATTTATCGAGATTTGATTGTCTCATACATATATGACATACACAAAATATTATTAAACTTTAAAGTGATGATGTAGTAATTTATGGGTTAAAGGCCAGAGATCCACATGAACGTCCTCATCTAGTTCTTACATGTGAAGCCTGAAAACCATGAGGACTGAGATCAAAATATACAAAAAGTAATGGCCACTCATTATAATTACGAAATATAATCCTCTTGTGCAAATTAAAACAAATCTATTACTACTACATTTTCTACTACCATTACTACTTCTACTACCACATCTACTCTAAATTGACAGTACCGGGCTGTATAGTGAATATAATTAATTTTTTTCTGACCCTCACAGTCCCCCCGAAACTCATCATGGACCTCAGGTTAAGAACTCTTGGTCTAATTAATCTTACCTGCACTTTTTCTGATATAATGAACATGACAGTAAAGTTGCAGAGTATTCCAGAAGTGGCTTCACAAGTGAATTACCTTCCTGTTTTTGATATTAATTAAGGGAATGTTATAAATTTGAAATGAAAATTGATTTAAAGAGCAGAGCATATGTGTAAATTTTAGCTTTGTAGAAAGCTATATTGAAATAATTTCTTTTAACTTCTTCAGGTGACATTCTGGGTCTGTACAGTTCAGAAGGAATTAGTCCATCCTTTCAGCTGGCCACAGGTGTGGTGACACGTGTCACCGTAAGCTCTATCTCTGTAGCATTTGATGAGTCCAGTGACAGTTTGGATTTGGACAGAGAAGGACCATACAATCTTTTAAAGTTATCTAATGATGTGACCTACAAAAGAATAAAAAAGTAAGTTCTTTTTATTCTGTTATTCCAGAGGGTTTACTGATAGATGAAAGAGATAAAGTACAAGATAAAATATTATGTCCTTGCTGGAAGTTGAACATAAACTTTATAATATATTTACTGTCCCACATACACAATAAGCACATTTCTTTTAAGATAACAAAAGACTTTGTGCATTTGTACACCCAACTATTGAAACTGTACCTGAAATAAGAGGTGGGTAACAGAGCAGCAGCAAGAATACCTCTGGGCAAATGTTAAGGCAGACAGCAGAACTTACTACTTGGCCCTTCAAGTAGAGAATTGCCTCCATGATGGTCATGAGGCCTTTTGCCCTGAACCCAAATGTTAACCCCGTGACAGCATGGTAATGGATATCAATTTGCAAAGAGTTGAAGGGACTTAAAAATTGTCAAGTAGTAGCTTCATTTCAAATGGAGAACTGGCCAGAAGTAGGATTACTAAACTAAACTGCAAAATCTGCACAGGACAATAATCATTATGTTTGTTTCTCTCAATAAGTTTACACATTTTCTGACACACATTTTTTAAATACCATGTGCCTTTTAAATTCATGTGCCTTCCTTTGGGTGCTTGTTTTATGTTATCTACAGAGTTCTTACTAGACGCAACCAGCACTGAATTAAAATAACCACTGAACCAAATATATCAATCATCTTAAAGTTAAGATGTCTTATGGTTAACTTTTTTTTTTGGTCATTTTAGTGCTTTGAATTCGCTCAAACAGTACCATGGCGGCAATGCAGCTCATTTGATAGGAGTCCTCTTTGGATCTTCAGAGCCCAGTTTGTCACAAGACCAAAGTTAGTAGAGCTTATAGTCTTTGTCTGATATTGTCTTATATAATAAAAATGTAAACAAACCATTAATGAAACTGTCAAGACTTGTGGGTTAAATGTGGCATTACTTGATATGACACCATTTTTTTCTTATAATTAATTAATAACTTATGATTTTTATCTTATTGTATTTGCAAAAAATTTCTAGCACAGGAAAAGAGTTTCTAATCCACCTAAAGTGTGTTTGTTTTTAGTTCTGTAACTTGTGTTTAAAATCAGGTCCACAAACAACAGAAACCACAAGCATTATACTTTTGTTGCTGCAAACAGTGCAGTTCAAAATTATACTTTATTCTGTTAAAATACGTCTCTCTTTTTATGTAGGACAATTGAACTTTTATAACAGCTCTTTGGATGAATCCCAGAAAGCAGCTGTTGAGTTTGCTATGTCCCAGAGAGAGCTTGCCATAATCCATGGACCACCTGGTACGGGAAAAACTACCACAGTGGTTGAGATTGTCCTGCAAGCTGTCAAAAAGGGCATGAAAGTAAGCAATTCTGTTTTGTGCTGTAAAGAGCAAAATGTAGAAAGAAAATGAATGTCTTAGCAGAAATTAAAATAATAGAAAAAAGGTACTGCAACAAAAAGTACTTTCTTTTTAAATTTTTTGAGCTTCCTCAGCATGTTGGACAGTGTAGTATTTTCAGCTGATGAAAGCAGCATGATGTAATTGTCTGCTTGTGGCCATATGAGAAATCTAGCAATTCTATGTGATACTCTTGCTTCTGTGCTACTTGTGTGGTTCTCATTAGTTTCATGCCATTAGAATACAGCAGATAAAAAGGTTTCCTTGTTTATTTTTTTTTTACATATATTTGTACAGAACTGTGAATTTCAATAAAAATGAATAAATTTGTTGTTATAGACTTAAATCTCCAGTATGGACACCCTGCATATACCATATCTCAGCAAACATTTATTTTCAGGACTGAATTTAAAGCTGGAATTTAAGTGCAGTACTTTTGCAAAAAGTGTTTGCACCGTTTAAAATCTTTCAATCACTGCTAGCGTTATAGTGAAAATGTAATACTTTTGCATGTTATTGCAGTCTAAATTTGTATTGTAAATTTACATGGTCAAGAAGGAATATTTTAAAAGCAAAATTCAAGTACAGCATCTTAAAGCCAATAATTGAAATATACAGCTTGTGTTAGCAGATGGTTTTCAGACAATGATTTTTTCCTGAGGCACCTTTTGCCACAATAACTGTGTAAAGTCTTTTGAGTTAGGTGACCACAGGCTTTGTGCAAAGAAAATATTTTATGAGACTGAGATAAGAATTTTAACTGGACCCCTTAGATATGTTTATTTTTGTATACTCGTGCTACTGCAGTGTTTCCTTGGCATCATGCTTTCCTGAAACAGGAATATCAAGCTTCAGCTGTCATGAATTGCTCATGCCTGGTGATGAGAAGCATCATCTCATCTGATGTAGCTGCCATTACTTTACACTCTGAAGATTGTATGTTTATGGTCATGGGTAGTGTTAGATTTGCACCACACATAGTTTCTCTCACAAGTCTCTTCCTTGTTTTATTTTGCGTTTCTGGGTGGTGTAATTTAATTACCATTTTTTATTTACCAATCCAAACCCTTTAATATAATCCATTAATCTTTGCAATTTTATAACTTTGCCTTCACCTTCTTTGAAGTGACAGTTGAGTTCTAAACACATTGGAGGTTTACCCCAAAAAAGTGATTTATTACACATCTAAAGACTTAAAAGGCGAGGTTTTACCCTAAAAATTCTAAATTTTTAAGAGGTACCAAATTGAGGGAGTAAGAATACTTTTGTATGCATCACATGAAGTTTTTTGCTTTAAAGATACAGTATATACTGAAAAATAATGCATATTATCTTTAAAGTAGGTCATCTTGATTAAGTAAGTTTTTAGTGGAAACACATATTGGATTAGTTTTGTGTTATTATTAGCTCAGCAATAGGTAGAAACTTTATAAAAGGTCTGAATACTTTTACAAGATGTTATAGTGATAATGTAGACAGCTAAATATGTATAATAAATTCAGTTCTCATATGTCATGTGTATGTAAGCTTATATTAATTAATTATTCAATTAAATAAATTAATTTTTCAATGTATTTACAGTATTAATATAAAGCACACTACTGCTGCTATTGTATTTATTGATATTTATAGAGCTGTGTATATATTGTTTATTGCCTTTTTAAAATTCTTTCTAGTGGACAGTCTTGGAGTTTTGCTTTCACTACATATTCAACTGTATATGTATAATAGCTGTACATGAAAATAAAATATATAGCTGTACATGAAAATAAAATTTGATTTGATAATACAGGGTCAGCCAAACAGAAGTACCACATTTCAAATGTTTTGTTCTACAGAAACGTTACAAGATAAAATACATTTCATTACGACACATGAAAGGTTGTACAAAATAGATTTTTTTCACCGTTTTCATTAGCAATGTACTCTTCAATACAATTTCTGAACGCTCGCATGACTCATTTGGCCATTTCATCTGGAATAGCGGTGATTTCATGGTGAATAGTGTCCTTGAGGACTTCAAGGTTTGGAGGTTGGTGTGTGTATACATTCGACTTGAGATAGCCCCACAAGAAGAAATCTCATGGAGCGAGATCAGGCAAACGTGAAGGCCACCTTACATCGCTGTGCAGGGAGATCAGCTTCCCTGGAAACATCTTACATAGACCAGCTTCCTTGTTAACAACTTGCACGGATATCTGCACGCGGATGAGCTATTGCTCCATCCTGTTGAAGTCAGACATACTGTACAATACATCCATTTATTCCAGATGGGGTCACAAAAAGTTCTCTAGCATTTCAGTGTAACATTCTGAAGTGACGGTGACTGTTGCTCCCCCCTCCTCAAAAAAGTAAGGGCCTACAATGCCATATTCTGCAACGGCACACCAAACTGTAACACGCTTACTGGCAGGAGTCTCTGATGAAGTTCACGAGGGTTGGTTTCAGCCCAGTAGTGAAAGTTTTGTTTATTTATGCAACCATTCAAATGGAAATGTGCCTCGTCGCTGCACGTGACGATGGCATCTCCATGAACGGTTTGCAGAATTTTCACGCACACTTCTCTACGGCTCTCCCAGTCTTTCTCACCAAGTTCCTGCACTGCCATCATTTTGTATGGATGGAAATTAAGGTCCTCATGCAAAATCCTTTTCATCCATCCATCCATTGTCCACCGCTTATCCAAGGTCGGGTCGCGGGGGTAGCAGCCTAAGCAGTGAACCCCAGACCTCCCTCTCCCCGGCCACCTCCTCTTGGGGGACCCCGAGGCGTTCCCTGGCCAGCCGGGATATATAATCCCTTCACCGTGGCCTTCTCCCATTGGGACATGCCCGGAACACCCCCCCCAGGAAGTCCGAACCACCTCAACTGACTCCACTCAATGCGTAGCAGCAGCGACTCTATTCTGAGTCTCTCCCAGATAACTGAACTCCTCACTATATCTCTAAGGGAAAGTCCAGGCACCCTGCAGAGAAAACTCATTTTGGCCGCTTGTATCCGCGATCTTGCTCTTTCGGTCACTACCCAAAGCTCATGGCCATAGGTGAGGGTAGGAACGTAGATCGACTGGTAAATCGACAGCCTCGCCTTTTGGCTCAGCTCTCTCTTCACCATTTGCAGAGCCCGCATTACTGCGGATGCCGCACCGATCTGTCTGTCAACCTCCCGCTCCATTCTTCCCTCACTCGTGAACAAGACCCAGAGATACTTGAACTCCTCCACTTGAGGCAGTAATGTGCTCCCAATCCGGAGAGAGCATTCCACCCTTTTCCGGCAGAGAACCATGGCCTCGGATTTAGAGGTGCTGACTCTCATCCCCGCTGCTTCACTCTCGGCTGTGAACCACTACAGTGAGAACTGGAGGTCACTGTCTGCTGAAGTCAACAGAACCACGTCATCTGCAAATAGCAGAGACGAGATTCTGAGGTTACTGAATCAGACCCCCCCCCTCTCCGTGGCTGTGCCTAGAAATTCTGTCCATAAAACCTATGAACAGAATCGGTGACAAAGGGCAGCCCTGGCGGAATCCAACCTCAACAGGAAACAAGTTCGACTTATTACTGGCAATGCGAACCAAGCTCCTGCTCCTCCTGTACAGGGACTGAATGGCTCATAACAACGAACCTTGTACCTCGTACTCTTGGAGCACACCCCACAGGATGCTCCGAGGGACACGGTCAAATGTCTTCTCATGTTGGAAATGCCTAAGGCAGAAGCAGGTTTGCACGCTGAACGTCTAGGAGACTGCAAAATTGATGCCCTTACAGTTTGGATGTTTTCAGGCATTCGTACAGTCTGAGGACGGCCTGGAGATTTTCTGTTCAACATTCTACCCATCTGTCTTAATTTAGCCGCCCACTGAAGAGTTGTTATCTGATTTGTGACACCATTAGGAGGAATGCTGAAGTGCGTTTGGAAAGGCATGTTGTGTAGTGATGATGGATTCATTGTTTTTGAAGAACACTTTGGCACCAAAAGTACGGTGCACACCTAACCAGGGCATGTTTCTGACTGAAACTACAAGGCATTGCCTATCAAAGGACCCCCACCCCAACCCCCTTGACTGCCACTACCTCGCGCAATGACCTTGAGAAATGTGGTACTTCATTTTGGCTCACCCTGTATAAGATAATATAAACAGATACTAAAGACTAAGGAAATACAGTAAAATGCTATAGAAGGACTAGGATTGAGCCAATGAGTGTTCGTAATTTGAAGATTCTGCATTATTTTATTACTTTCATTATAGTAAGACCTATTCCTGTTAAAATCTTGTATTTCATTTTTTTTTTACTGTAATAAAACCTGTTCCGATTAAAATCTTGTATTTTACCTCCACCCAAAGATTCTTTGTTGTGCCCCATCTAATGTGGCAGTGGACAACTTAGTTGAAAGGTTGGCAAAGAATAAAGTTAAGGTTTTACGTCTCGGGCACCCTGCTCGTCTTTTGGAGTCAATTCAGAAACATTGCTTGGATGCTGTACTTGCCCACAGTGATAGCACACAGATCATCAAGGACATTAGAACAGACATTGATCAAGCTTTTGTAAGTATGTAATTTATAAGATCACTAATGAAGATGCTATTTGTTTATGAATGTAGATAGTCTCTATATTTGTCCAGCTTTTTAAAACAATTGTACACAGCTTTATCAGAAGTGAATTCGGATGATATTTAGATTGCCATCAACAGTAAAAATGCTGCCAGGTTAGTTAATGGATGTTTGAGTGTATAGAAATGACCTCAACCTTTCATCCATTCCTGCTGTGCATTTTTAAAGATCTGCACTGGAAAAGCAGATTTAGGAGAAGGTGCACATTAGAAATCAAAAAATGTTTTTCTTACATATCAGATGCACATTTTGAAAGCTTTTATACTGTTTAGATGTTACATTGTGATACATGTCTTGTGCTAAATGCCTTATTAACAATAAAAATTTAAATGTGTGTTTGTAACTAGAAAGTGAAAATTTGGTGTACTGTGCAGACCTGCGAAATTATTTGATTTACAATGTGTTCTTGTTATTGAAATTAGGATTATTTTGCTTGTTGTGTTTTTGATTAAGAATATCTAGTATTTTGTAGCTTTAACAATGTCTTTCTTGGTAATGAGTTTTGAAAATATTTTGTTCTGATATCATAAAACCCGATTATGCCTGATTATGCTTTATTTAGGCAAAAATGAAGAAGGTTCAGGTCAAATGTGAAAAAAGTCATTTGTATGGAGAGATTAAATCCTTACGGAAAGAGCTAAGACAGAGAGAAGAGTCATCCATCACCCAGATCTTAAAGGGGGCAGATGTTATATTAGCTACAAATACTGGTGAGGTTCATGTATACATCTCTGTATTTCAAACATTTGTAAAAATAGAAGCAAAATAAAGTGTTCATATAATTTTAATGTACTGTGTACAGTACATATTAAAAAAAAAACACGGGGTGTCCCTTAACAACTATCAGGTTATACTGAATTGGTAATTGAAAATATTTAATTATCTGTTCCAATTGAGTAAGTAAACGATGATTTTGTGTGATACAGCAGAAATATATATTTTGACTATAGTTACCTAGACTTTGCATACTACTGTGATGGAATCTGGCATTTGGGTTAATTTAAATTACCCAGAGAATTACAGCATTTCAGATTACATGATTCAAAATCACAGCCCATGCCAGATTTAGTAGTCATGCGCCAATCTTCCAGTACACTCATGCTCGTCCCTTTTTCTGACAGACAGTAAGGTGTTGCCTAACGAAGTGGCGCTTTTTTACGAAGGCTTAACAGTTGCAGCGAGTTTAGCAGCAACCTCTGTACTTTAATTCTTTTTACCATTCTGTTGTGGTATGTTAAATACAAGACCGCAGACAGACAAGCTTTTCTTCTGCCTGATGCAGCCAGCACTGTATAGCTGCAGTGCATAGGGCTACTAGCTGTGGTGACTTCAGCCATAGTCTCAGCTATAGTCTTGTGAGCTCTTCTTAAACAGCCCATCCCTCTGACTAACGAGAAAATCAACCTGTTCTTTTATCCTGGCCAGTCACATACTAGTTGTTCTTATTTGTTAGGTACATCACATTAGACAACAGGCATCAAGAGAGTGTGCTGCCGACTGTCTCAGACTAGCTACGTCTCTAAATAAAGGCTACAACTGAAATTTGCTGGAGAAGTCATCTAATGTGACATAGCCATAAGCAAGATGGATCCATTAACTAACACTGTATGCATCAAATTTTAATCCTCTCATCTCCAAGCTGTAGCAGAAATCAAGAGATATTAGACCAGGTGGCATCTTTTGCCTGTCAAATTTTGGTGATCACGTAACCACTGAAGCCTCATTTCTATCATCTGCCAACAGGAAAGTTTAACCTAGTATAGTCTTCTGGTGCGGTGGTCCATTTGCATCAAATTCTAATGTGCTGGACATTCAGAAATACCATTTTGTATATTTCTTTTGTAAATAATTATTATTTATGTTATTTCTCTTTTCCTGATATCTTGATTGAGTCTGGCCATTCTCCTCTAACTTCTGTCATTAACTTGTTGTTTTTACCTGCATAACTGTAGGTCACTGCAAATTTTTGATTATCTTATTGTTCTCACTGAACTGTGCAAACTCTAGCATATAAAAATCCGGAGTAACACCATGTCTGTCACCATTAATCATACCAAAGTTACTTAGGGACATTCAAGACATATATTCTTTAGTCAAAAAACACCTAAACCCCTTCAAATTATTTGCATTAAATATATATTTGTTGCAGCCACATGATTGGCTATTTGCAGAAACAGACCATTTGTGTTGACAGCTGATTTACCTAGAAAAGTTTCCAGTGAGTTTATAAGGCTGGAGAGTGTGCTTTCATCGTTTTATTTTTCAGTGGTGATCATCCCTATGGTACAGGTTGGAAATATGGTGTGAGAAGCTACTTAAAGAAAGGCTGTAAAGAAGATCTTTAGGAAAACGTAACAGTTGATTCCATATATTTGTGCATTGATAAATTGAGTGTGCTTTCATCATTTTATTTTTCAGTGGTGGTCATCCCTTATTATAGTCATAGTTCTGCGATTTGTACTTTAGTCAGTACTTATTTCTGTATAGTGTTGCATCTCAAAATAAGTAAGTGTTCTACTTCTGCCACATGGACTTTTCATAACTTGGGTGCTCCTTATGTTCACCAACATAAAAATCTTTCAAATCGACATAACATTTGTCATGTTGAACATGTACGGAATTGACCAAAACACCTGATGCAACTCTAGTCACTTTAATTGCATTTAATTTTTTTTAAATTTGCATTGGTATATTTAGTTTGTAAAATTTCAATGTAAGGTTTCAGTGTATTTAATGTATACAAATAATACTTTTATATGCACTTTGAAAGTTTGCATGCAAGGTGCTTCTTTGGCCATGCTGTTTGTGAAATATAATCAGTATGATGTCAGTGGGTTCTCAAGTGTTTCAGGTGCTACATGATGGTAGACCCTTTTTGTTTAAGTAAGTAAGGACTGGATGGATGATTTGCCTCTCAATCAAAACCAATGAATTACACCTAAGATTGAGTTTACTTTCCCAAAGTCAGTTGTGTAAGAGCTGGGTTGCTTAACCTGATGTTGAGTTATTTTAGACCCTTTTGTATTTCATAATTAGTCTTAGTTGTTCATTCTGGCTCTCATTTTAGGTGCTTCTGATGATGGTCAATTGAAACTGCTTCCAGAAGATTACTTTGACCTAGTTGTAATTGATGAGTGTACCCAGGCGTTGGAGGGGAGCTGCTGGATTCCACTTTTGAAAGCACCAAAGTGCCTCTTAGCTGGAGATCACAAACAACTTCCTCCTACCATCAAATCACACAAGTGAGTTATATTTTCCTGACTTCATGTATTTCAAAAACCCACTTAATATTTTCAATAAGGCAATGTCACATTAAAAACAGTTTATGTGACATGAACAATAAAAGCAAAAAAGTATAAAATCATTCAGATGTTTTGCTTAGACTAAAATAGTAGGCTATAAGCAATGGCCATCCCCATTGAATCTATCAGTGTTACTGTAGTTCACCAGACCTGTGCTAGCCCTAAACTTGCATATAAATTGTAAATTTTGGTTGGAAAGTAAGTGTAATGGTCAGGTAACTTTTTAATATTGTAGTCTAATTCAAATAAGGTTTATTCTACAATCCCAAGTTCTATAGTTTTATTATTAAAATCCCTAGAGTTATAAACATTTATGTCTTATAGTAGGGTATACTTAAGAATATGTGATATGCTACAACTTTCCACATCATTTACTGTACACTTTTTTGTGTTGCTTTCACAATAGTGACGTTCTGTATGTACACAAGGGGGAAGTAAAGAGTCATAAGTGAAAAATGTTAAGCCAGGAGATAAAATGAAATGTGTGGTATTCAAAATACGTAAATGCCTGAGCAATATTTAAAAATGCTTCTGCTAAAAAATCAATAAAATAATATCTGAATGATTATCCTTTGCACAGCAGACAATCTTCTAGTTGGCTCTGTTCATTAGAGATTTGCATATGGAAATGCAAGTTGTGCAGTTGTTTAGGTTGTAGTGAAAGCAGAAAAACTGTTGTTAAACACATCTTAAAGATGGTGACAGCAATTGAAGTCACAAAAGTTATTCAAATGTGCAGTTGCTTACATGATTGTTATGTATTTAAAAAATATATTTTAAATATCTGTGACACTGTTTGTCTTCTTTATGTACAGTATACAGTACAGGCCAAAAGTTTGGACACACCTCCTCATTCAATGTGTTTTCTTTATTTTCATGACCATTTACAGCACTCCATCACTCTCCTTCTTG
>JANRMT010062852.1:28992467-29029801 GCA_026402145.1 Polypterus bichir lapradei | reverse complement strand
TGAAAACCATTTCAGGTGACTACCTGTTGAAGCTCATCGAGAGAATGCCAAGAGTGTGCAAAGCAGTAATCAGAGCAAAGGGTGGCTATTTTGAAGAAACTAGAATATAAAACATGTTTTCAGTTATTTCACCTTTTTTTTTGTACATAACTCCACATGTGTTCATTCATAGTTTTGATGCCTTCAGTCATGAAAATAAAGAAAACACATTGAATGAGGAGGTGTGTCCAAACTTTTGGCCTGTACTGTATGCTCCTTTCATGTTCCTTATCAGTACTACCCTTTCTGCAAATGCAAATAATGCTTACCATAGTGTTCATTAGGACTGGCATCTGCACCTGTCTTTCTCCAGGCAGTAATGTTTAATATCAAAATTTTACAATATACATGAATACCTTTTCCAAAAAAACAAACATTCTTTTCATTTTGAGCTGCTTCTTACATTTTTTTTTTCATTCTATGTCAAATAGTAATCTCTGTATACCAGATTACCTCTTCAATGCTTGACCCCTATCAGTCCGTTCCGATTCCTGAGAATTTAATATAACAGTCCAATCCAGCAACAGTCAGGCAGGCACTTCTTGACATCTTCGCCTCTGCTTTCACAGCTGGTTGGGAATATGGTGTGAGAAACTAATTTGAGGAAGGCTGTAAAGAAGATCTTTTGGCAAACTTAACAGTTGATGCCAGTTTGTGCATTGATAAATTGAAAGTCGGTCCATTTTCAGAGAAAGGCAGGTATAGTTAGTATGTTGTATTGATCTCTGTGACAATTACTTGCACTCACTTACTTTACAGGTAGGACTCTTAATAAAAAAGTTCATAATAATATAAGTTAACTGCAGTGAATGCCTTCTGTTATAATTCATTTTTTTAGTTTGGTATACAGTATTGATGGGCAATATGTTGACGTTTTCTATTCAATTTGATTTTTAGAAGAATATTCTGCAACAGCCAATATCTCGGTGTCCAGTATTTTTGATTTTCATGAACTTCTTCTTACAGTTAAATAAAATCTGCAAAGTCTCTACCAATCTTTGTAATTGTGGCAGCCTCGACTCCACCAACATTGCCTAGTGGTTGCAATGAAAGTGAAAAGAAAAATGATGCAAGGGTTGGAAAAGGATGACTTTAGAACAGAAGCAGTAGTATTAGCCATGTTATTTGGAAACAGTTTGGTTTTATTCAGGATGACAGTGCAAAGGCAAGTGAGAAAATGTACACATGACGTAACATTCAGTTGTATTCAAGGTCTTAGTTAATTATTTGAAAGTTAGAACATTTTCATTTTTTATTTTACTTAATCAAAGGCATAATTATCACATTTTTCATTATTAAATGTTAAGAATGAGGCATATTCAAAGTAAAATTTACAGTAGAATGTAATCATATGTATTGCTAGCATTTTAAAATTTTACATAGGTAAAAATCTGAGGCCAAGTAGGTTTGTATTAGGTGAAATTTCTTATGCAGACATCAAGCGATGCAAAGATTGCATTGATTGATGTACTACTGTTAGTTGCTGTGGTCTGGAAGGTCTCCTAAACAGATTATTTTTGAAAGAAGCACCCAATGAAGAGTTTAATGTACATTGAAGTCTTACTGTAAACTTGTTTGTAGTGTGACATATGTAGGTACTGAGAGATTTGGAAATTTTAGAAGTAAAAGTGTGAACGTTTTTACAGAACTGAGGGAATAGGGAAAAGGTGGAGGCTTTGAAAGGGGAAGGCAGGAAGTGAAGTCAAAGGGGTCGGGCTCATAAGGGTCTTCAGCCATAGGCTCAAGCCCGGATGTGACATTGCAGGGGCCGGAGCCAGCAAGGTCTTCTTCCATAGGCTCGGACCTAGAAGTGATGTCAAGAGGGCCAGGTGTAATTTCCCGTGAATGGTCTGCAGGAGTGGGAGAAAAAGAGTCAGTGAACTCTGCCACCTCCCGTTCTGATTCAGAATTGCCCTTACTCAAGCCCTTTAGCTGCCTCCCATGTGCATGTGTGTGATAGATGGTACATATAAGAGAGAGACAAAAATAATAGTACTGTAGATAAATATCACAGCACTTACTCTTTCTATTTTATCATATTCACAGTGTATTAGAAAAAAATGTTTTGTGACATTGCATGACATAAAATGTTAAAAAACATAGATTTTTTTAAAATAAATCTAACAATTATTTTAGTGATTTTTCTTGCTTGAACACACTGGATATCCTAATCTGGAAGGGATTCATTTTCTCTGGAGATTTTTCTACTTTAAAACACAATTTCATACATCTATTCACCACTCTCCAATGATCCTGCACCAGGGGTGTCCACAACATGCCATGTGAAACTTCTACACTGTTGGTTGGCTTGTTTGCTCTGCTGTAATATTGTTTTGTTCACCATTACAGATGAATGCAATCTCCACATGAAGCATGCCTTCAGCTTAATAAGTGTATTTTGTCAGAAGCTGTTTTGGCAGTGTTCCACATAAGCTGTAGTTTTATTTGATGCTAATAGATGCTTCACTGTAGGGATGGTATTGGCCTGGTGATGAGCAGTGCCTGGTTTCCTCCAAACGTGACACCTGGCATTCACACCAAAGAGTTCAATCTTTGTTTCATCAGACCAGAGGATTTTGTTTCTCATGGTCTGAGAGTCCTTCAGGTGCCTTTTGGCAAACTCCAGACGGGCTGCCATGTGCCTTTTACTAAGGAGTGGCTTCTGTCTGGCCACTCTACCATACAGGCCTGATTGGTGTACATACTGTACATACATACTAGCCAAGGTACCTGTCGAAGAGTGATAATAGAATAATTAAAAAATATCTTGCCCTATCTGTACCTTCAGCGTCTTTCCTCTGTATTTGGGTTTGTGAACCTTTCTTAATCGGAGCTCCCCCTCTCAAGCACATTCACATAAAGACTGCTTTTCAGATGCTGTCATTATTTTCAAGGCACTTTTCTTACTTCCTATCTGGTTTTATATATGCCGTGTTTAAATGCAGCTCTTTCAGAAAGCCTCATTCACCTTTACTCTTCCTAGTGCATCTCATACTTGCACTTCTCCTTTTGTCTTGTCAACAAAGCCAAACTGACCAGTCACATCAAAGCCAAACTGCCCAATCAGATCTAAGGGATTGGACTCACAGACCTTAGTGTTTTATTTTATATAGTAGATATACACAGTCCCCTCCACAGTTATTGGCACCTTGGTAAAGATGAATAAAAAATATTATATTCAAATTACCTTTTGGTGAATTACCTTAATCTCACCCTAAAAAAATACAAATCCACCCTTTAAGTAAAGTAAATTTTGATTGTAAGAAAAAATAGTTCCCCATCAAGAAATGACTATTTTCAACAAAACTACACATTGTACGATTATTGGCACTCCTGCATTTAATACATTGAACAGCCTTCCTTTGTCAGTAAAATTGCACTGAGTTCCCTCCTTTAACATATTGTAAGGTTGGAGAATATAAAGCAGGGAATCTGAGACCATTTCTCTTTACAGAATCCCTAGGGATAATCCGGGGTCCTATGTATTCTCTTGTACACTCTCCTTTTCAGCTCTGAAAACAGGTTTTAAAAGAAGTTTATATTTAGGGACTGAGATGACCATGGCAGAAGCTTGATTTTGTGTTACATTAACCATTTTTCTGTTGGTTTGGATGTTTCGGATCATTGTCATGCTGGGAGATCTAGCAACAACTCAGTGTTACTTTCTTGGTAGAGACAGCCCTATTTAAAGTCAGAATTCCATGAAATTTCATGGAATCTTTGATGCCATGTATCATAACAAGGTTTCCAGGGGATGTGGAGGAAAACAGCCCCACAACGTTACAGAACATCCACCTTACTTGATAGTGGGGATCAGGCTCTGTTCAGTATGGACATCCTTCTTTTCACACCAAACCTACCTTTATTGATTTTTGTTTTGTCTGACCACAGAACATAACTCCAGTCAACGTTCCGGTAGCGTTTTGCAAACTCTTGCTCCATACTGCTGAAAGTTGTAAATTCCAGTGATAATGGCAAGATAAATGAAGTTAACAAATGAAATGAGACAGAGCATTATTATCCTTAGAAGTTTAGGCCATTCATTTCGAGAAATTGCAGAAAAAATATCCAAGTGTCAGTGACTACAGTGGTATCTTACGCAATCCAAAGGCAACTGGAAGAAACTCTGATAGGAAGAGATCTGGCAGATCCAAAGTCACAACCCGGTGTGATGGACGGCCGGCGTTTCAGGCTGGCCGGGACGTTCCTCAACTGAAAGAAAGAGGAAGAATAGCCTTTTCAGGGCACTACATCCCCCAGGACGCTATATGGCATCTCCCCTGGTTCCCCAGATTCCCGCAGGGCAGCATGGGACATGTAGTCCGTTTCTTCAGCCCTGTTGGGTGCTATGAGTGCCGCCAGGGGGAGCTCACCAAGAACCTGGGGACTATTACTGTTGCATCAACCCGGAAGTACTTCAGAGTCACAAGGGCAGAAGCCCGCAGTACTTCCAGGACACTTGAGGAAGGACGATGTGGAGTTTGACCCAGAGAAGGAGTACTTCTGGGTCATTGATTATAAAAGGACTGTGGGAAACCCAGCAGGTCGAGCCGGAGATGGGAGGGAGTGTGACGGAGCTTCTGAGAGTGGAGGATTGGTTATTGTTTATTTGTATTATTGACTATTGATTTATTAGAGAATTGTGGAGTGTGCGGTGCTTTGTGCACTATTATTGAAGAATATTACTAAAGAAATTATTCTTGGTGTTTTAAACGTGTGTCTTGACGTCTGTCTGGTGGGTTCAACGGGGCAACAGCGCCTCTAGTGTCCACACCAGTCAGAAGACAAGTTTCTGATTGTCATGAAATTATACCTACAAGTAGACAAAAAGTTGCAAACAAAAATCAGTATCCTGAACTCTTTGTCAGTACAACAGTAGTTATCCTGTAAAAGAGAAACTATGCAGTTCCCAAATATTTAATGAAAAAGTCCATTTTCAAAAGACACTAAAATATAAATAAATTGGATGCAGTTCAAATAGACAGCTTTGGAACAAGAACAGAGAAGCATTTCCCAGTCTTGGCATGTCTGGCAAGAGGAGGGGTGGTCAGCCGATTGGCAGCAGTAGAATGTACCAACAAGTTCTGAGTTTAACCTTACAGCTGAGTGACCAACCAGAGGTACAATCGACTTGTTTGGGTTTTGACACATGCACCCAGAGGTGATGAATGAACATGTCCTGCATGGACTTCATGAGCAGTACAAAGAGTTCTGTTCAACACTGTTTTTTTTTTTTTTTTTTTTAATCAATGAGCTTTAGGCTTTCCTCCTTGCTTCTCTGGGTTGGCTGTTTTGATTGGATGTGTTTTTGATGCTATTTTTATACATCTATTTAATTTTATATATGCTGTTTTTAGTAATTTCAAAGTAATTTCTTTTTTAGCAGTTATGGAAAAAGTGTTCTTGAAAAGTTTGTAAATGTCATTGAATGCACAGTTAATTGTCTTCTCATTAATTTAATACTGTGTCCTACTACACTACAGGTCTAAAGTTTTTTCAGTTTTTCTTCAGATTTAGTCAGTTGAAATGCAGTGAATGACCTAAAAAGGTAAGCAGTAAACTACCAGATGTTTACATTTAAAGTTTAGGTTAACAAAAACTGAACAAAAGAAAATTTAAGAATATTACAAATGGGCCTTCTTCAGAGAAGAACTACAGGTGTTCTGCAGCAATTAAAGTAAATTAAGCCTTACAAGTTGAAGCAAACAATTTCTTCTTCAACTTCTGGTGATTACTTAATAGCCCTCTGTCTGTATTAAAGCAGAGTTGGAAAAGTCTGTGTTACTATACCCTTTGAAGTACTACTGAAAGTTGTAAATTATAATTATAATGGCAAGAAAATGGAAGTTAACAAATGAAATGAGACAGAAGATTTATTATCTTTAGAAGTATATGCCTTTCATTTTGAGAAATTGCAAAAAAAAAAAATATCCAAGTGTCAGTGACTACAGTGGTGTCCTACACAATCCAAAGGCAATTGCAAACTGGGAGAAACTCTGATAGGAAGATATCTGGCAGATCCAAAGTCACAACCCAGTCAGAAGACAAGTTTCTGAGGGATCATGACTGGTGACTCACAGCACAACAGCTTCAAGCACAGCTTAGCAGTGGGCGAAAAAAGCAAGTCTCGATTTCTGCTGTGAAGAGGAGACTTTCTGCTGTGGGTTTGACAGGATGAGTGGCAGTAAGAAGGCCATTCCTTAAAGGACAAAATAGGGCCTTGAAATACTGACTGTGGACCTACTGTAGACTGCAAGACATTCTTATGGACTGATGAATCAAAATTTGAAATCTTTGGTTCATCACGCAGGGTGTTTGTATGCCACTGAGTTGGTGAAAGGATGGGCCTTCAGTATGTGACACTAGCTGTCAAACATTGAGGAGGAAGTGTGATGGTCTGGGATTCTTTGGCTCGAGGCAGAGATAGTGACCTAGCAATGAGTGACTGGCATTCTGAATCAAAAGGGTTACCAGCAGTTACAACAGCAAAAGGTAGCTACTTCGATGAATCAAAAAAACTGAATAAAATTGTGTACACTTGATGATTCCTTATTTTTATTATTTGCCATTGTTTATTCATTCTATGCCTTTATTTCATGAATCATTAAAACTTTAAACTGCTTGCATTTCCATAAAAACTGAGGTGGTCTGAAACTATTGACCTGTAGTGTATGTGATACATGTATTCATTTAAATCACATCAGTAACTTGCAGTATATATTGCTGATACTCAAAATATACTTATCGTCATTCTTGGAAAAATCAGTCAAACTTTGTTGTATATGATGTCCTTCACAGAGACAAACCAGAATAAACTGTAGAAACTTCATTTAGTACATAATTAATAAAGGCAAATAAAAAAAAAAAAAAACTGATGTTTGGTGATTAACTCTGTTAGATAGTGTAGAGAATGAATTTGTGTAATTAGTGTATTCCATATACAGTATATGTATCTAAATATATAAAAATTCAAATTAAAAAACATAGTTAAAGATAAATTAAAAAGCAAGAGAAATTGTATTTCCACTACAAAGTCAGTTGCATCTGATTTGGTAAAATAAGCGTCAAAGTAAATCTACATACTAAGGATAACACTAATATGCATCATTTCCCCACAGCCTCCAAATATAAAATATAATATTCCCTAAAAGCCTCAAAGGCATATTCAGCAGTCACTCCAGATGGGAGAAGTCCCTGATGGCTGGAAAGTTTCAAATGTAAGTCCAGTCTACAGAAGGGAAACAAAATGGATCCTGCAACAAAACTGACTAATGTGTTTTTTCTTGTATAACTTGTTCTTGCTTTGCACCCTATGCTTTCTGGGATAGGCTCCAGTCCCCTTGCGACCCTACTCAGGATTAAGTGGGTATAGGATATAGTATAGATATAAAACACTTATTTTCAGCGGACAAACGTTCAATTTCTGATACAATGCCATTCCCCACCTTTTTTTAATTTTATCTGTCCTTCATATAGAATGCATCCATTTATGCTATACTCCTATCCCTCAGATTTAACCTGGTGTTTGCTATTTTTATAATATCATAAGCATATACAGCTACAATCAACTTCACCTTATTTATTTTAAATCTAGACACTCCTAGAATTGATGTCTGCAATTTTTACTGTACTAATCATTTTAATTTGGCTAAGTAAACAAATCCTAGTCATTTCAAAATTGCCTTTTATGTATGTATTGGTTGAGTATCCCTAGTCCAAAATGCCTGGAACTATAAGTATTGCAGATTTTGGAATATTTACATATACATAATGAGTTGTCGTGGAGGCACCATTGATGAAGTAGGGAAATGCTGCCAAACTAGGTAAATGATGACACACGTGTCTAATAATTCATATCACCGAGCCGTTATTAGAATGTGCTTTGACGTGAAAAACATAAACCTCAAAAATGATGACCATGATGTACAGACTGTATTTTTGTTCCCTTTTAAGAGGACCAGTGTTGCATATTTGCACTGAACAGCTTTGTTGGTTTTTCGTCAGTTTATATTGGCTACATGTTTTCATTTTTCACGGAACTTGCCAACCAGTCAGGAATATCTCAGCTAAGCTTCCCTTAATCATGACCACTGTGTGGCAAACCATAAACCAACTTATGATGTGCTACATTATGTTTTCGTATGGTATGGGTGTACATGCTTAAAACATAACATGTTTTTTCAACATAAAAAAATGGCAACACAAAGAAAATTTGCAATAGTGTTCACTTTTTCTAATGTAATCAGAGCAGTTTACTGCACTCATATTGGAATAATGGAACCTAGAAAGAATGAAGATTCAGTCAGTTGCAGGTTGAACACACACTCACATGCACACACCACATATGCTAGCGTCAACTTAGCGTTACCAATCCACCTAACCTGCAGGTCTTTGGACTCTAGCTGGAAACTAGTGCATCTGGAGGAATCCCACACAGACACGGGGAGAATATGTAAAGTCCAATCAGGGAGTGAGTGAGGTGATCGCTAGTCTACTTACTGGGAGGAAGCAATGCTACCACTGCACCAACATGTTCCTCTGAACTTTATGTTAATGATAACTATGGGCCTTTTCCCCCTGCTCGTTTCGCACGCCCACCTCCTCACGGTCGCTTGTATTGTCAAGGGCTGCGGCTGAACGCACGCTGAGGAGATGTGGTTTGATCAGCTGCTGTCTTTCTGCTTCCGAGCTGCTTGTTCTATTTGTCATGCTGCACGTTGATCATTTAAAAGCCAGTACAGCAGCTGCCCTTTTGTCTCACTTCCTTGTCTCGCGTGATGTTAAAGTGTCTCTCACGGGACGTCAGATTGTCTTCTGAGAAGATCACGTATCGTCTCCTTCCAAGTCTTCCAAGATTTTTTTTTATAATAGAGATATATTTGGATTCAAATACAAAACCTTAGCAAAGGTTTTCTGATATTGAAAATGAATTCCAGGCTCCCATATGCAGACAATAATTTAAATACGCACCATATACAGTAGATAATAGTTTTGTATGGGAGAGTATTGGAGAATGTTAATTACTTTTAATAGGGCACATTTTGACCAAATGTGGCAAAGTATAAAAAATGGAAACAGAATAGAGTGAGACACTTGAAAGAACCATAAAAAACAATTTGCAAAATAAACATCAAAAAAAAAAAAATTTGAATATAGTTAAAGGCACATAAGACAAATAAGTTCAGAACTAAGCATAGGGCTTATGAGTGCATGACTGCAATGGTTAAAAAAGACAAAATGTGAGAGATGACCATTAGGGATTCTTTCAGTGTTTCAGTAGTTAGAAAATGATCAAGGAGAAGGTGAAGTATTTTAGGAACTGGGGTCAGGTCAGGTTGGGGAGCGTGCATTGTCACACCCACTATGCAACAAAACAGGTCAGGATCCCATTTGGCAACCCCGCCAGGTAAACCCCCTCCAGAAATGACCATATAGCTGCAGCAGCCAAGTGTTATGTGGGCGTCCCCTTGGCCTGATCCAGCCGCTCGTGTCCTCAATAATGAGGATCCTGCAAGCCGAATCACCCTTGAGGAATCGCACCACAGGGGTGAATTGGGAGATAAAGTAAAATTTACAGACAATGAAATAATGACTGCTCTAATTTTGCATTTGTCTATATTCTGCTTGCGAAAAACCCCATAACCTCTTAGTAGTTGGAAAAAAAGAGTGGGAAATAGAGAGAGAAGTTCTACTTAGCTTAAAAAGAATAGATCAGTGAGAAAATAAAACATTTATTCTGGGCTTCCTAAGCAAGTTAAGGAGCTTCAACCTCCCTTTGTTCTCTCTCCTTTTGTGTCAGCCAATTGACCTCAACAAGCAGATTCATTACGTTGCCTTTCCACAAGCTGTGATATACATGAGATTCTTATACAGGATACATATGTCTTAGTGCCTTTGTGATAACTTGGTTGTTTGGGGGCTATTAGGGAATAATGACTACTGTTTTCATTTTATGCTGTTTGTATTTATGTTTTATTTGCTTCACCAGACCAAATTACAAACTTTGTTACAGGAATAACATACTTAATAAACAGACAAGCTGTCAGAGTGCCCCTTTTTATTACAGCGTTCTTAATGTTTTTTATACAGCGCTGCAGCAAAAGGCCTCTCTGTGAGTTTAATGGAGCGTTTGATAGAAAAGTATGGAGATAAAGTCGTAAAAATGCTGACTGTCCAATATCGTATGAACCAGGCGATCATGAAGTGGGCTTCAGAAGAGATGTATGGAGGTCGACTATTAGCTCACTCATCTGTAGAGGCCCATCTACTTAAGTAAGTTGTCTTATGCAATATAACTTTTTCAGATCTGGTTTGCAGAAGTTTTTTCATGTTTGCTTGTTCTGTCTTCTGTTTACACTGTCCCCCATTTGCTGTATATTACTGCTAAGTAACCGGGTCTGTAAGACTAAACTTGTGAATGGTGCAAATTACCTGTTTAGTTCTGTATTATGATGAGTATACAGGTGATGTCATTTTGATTTTAAAGATGTTGCAGTTAATCAGTCAAAGTGCTTACAAGACCAAAAAATTGTTTTACAATTTACAGTAAAATCATCTAATGTAATAAACAAAGTTTACCAGTTTTTAAGGTAAATCGAAGAAAGAACAGTGCCTTACTTGGACAGGCTTGATCAGACAAGGTTATGTATATTCACAGATCTGGTAAGATTAGATAGTATAATATACTAAAGTCATACTCATCTTGAAGATGACTTAAGAAAATGTCTGCATGTCATCTATGGAAATATTTTCAATTACTTTCTCATCTGTCTCAAAAGTAGTTTGTTTGAACTACTTAAACAGCACAACATATCAATACCATGGCAATGGTAAATCAAGTTCAATCCTTCTCCACAATGTAGATGGAATATGTTTTATCTTTCTGACTCAGTCAAATGTAAGTCAGAACCACACTGACTGAGTGTTAGTGCAATTGTCTCGGTACTGACTGAACAAGTTAACAGCAGTTTTGAAAGGAAATGGAATGGGGTAAACGAAAAAGTATAATCTAACCAAACTCAACTACAGAGAGATCAAGAATCTAGAAAACAAGCACAGTGCCCAATATCCATCATAGAGTGTATGAAGAGAGTCAAAAATAAGGATATGCAGATAAACCGAGATAAAACATAAGCCAGAAGTTATGGCCAAAAAAGGCAGAAAGGATCACAAACTTGGCCAAACCAGTAAGTGCACAATGCTGACTTTTATATCAGTAATGAAGTCCTGTGTAACACACTCCTGACCATTCTGTCTAATGGCAAGCCATATTTAGAACAGCTGTTTGAAATTGGTATCGCAAGAAAACATATAACAGTGTTTAAAAGGTATTAAATTGGGAAACAATTGACTCATTGACTCATTTGCTCACTCAACAACAAAAACACTATTTCCAATTTAGTTAAAAAGCTGACATTTGGCAGGATTGTGGATCTAGCCCAGGAGGTGTCTGCTAAAAAAGGACATTTCGATATATAAATATTTAGGAGGTTAAGAAAAACCTGTAATAGAAAAATTAAATAAAAGTGCTTTCACAGATCTGGTTGAAATTTGGTGATGTTACAGAAATAAAAAAATAAAGTCATGTTTTTGCATTTGTCAATATTTTTTTTTTGGATATTTATTAATATGCTACATATATGCACTGCATTGTGCTGAGAACGGGCTTTATCAAAGGAAGCACTCTGCAGATGCGATTGACAAGACCACATGAATAGCACCACTAGCCAATAGGGCAGATGTACAACTGAATAAGGGGCAGTATCCTAGACGGGGTAAAAAAGAGACATGATTACGTTGTAAAATGGAAAGAGAATATTTGATTAAGCACAGTGAAGGTGCAAACCTTGTGCTGTTTTTTTTTTTTTTTTTTTATTTTTGCATTTGACTACTGGCACTATTAAATGCGTATCAGCTCCTATCTTGGTTTTCCGTTCTGCTCTGTCAACCTCCAGCCCCCAGCTGCCACACTTAAAACTGCTGACCCTGAAAAAGAACAGAATTGTCTTGCAGTAGAACATGTTTCTGAACGCATCTTTTGTGAAAATAAAAGTAAAAAAGAATTATACAGCATATGAATGTGGAATGTTAAAGAAAAATGGTCAATGGGATTATACAGAACTATACAGTATAATAACACAAAACAAATTAAATAAGACATTTTTCTGCATTGTACTGGTGCCACTCCAGTTAGTGGCTTACAAAGGTCTGCTTGAAGTATTGAAGAGATGAAGAAAATCCTGAGTAATTCTAATCATTCCCCTGCCTCTTCCAATTAAAATTTTTCTCCACCTCAAGCCTCATGTCACAATGAGGCAATTCATCTTCTCAGTGATGCATTGTTAACTATCACTATTTAGCTGACATTTTTAAATGTATTAATTTTTATGCCCCTTACAATATGTTACCTTTAAATGTTTTGGTAAATAGGTTGCTTGGAGGGAAAATCAGAAGTACTTGGTCCACATTATTGGCTATTATTTTTTTTAATGAAAGGTACAGCTACTGTATATGTTGTTTCTCTGTAGCGTGCACTTTTTAATGTGAGCAGTTGTGTTATATAGCAGGCACTCCCTTTATTCTGCTTTGCTTGCAGTCTGTTCATTTTAGAGCTGAATGATGAGGCTGTTCTTCAAAGCATGGTGTTGTAAGAACTGCTGTTGAGATAATTCTACAAGCTTTAATATTGCATTTAAATTATTTATGTCAAGTTGTTAGTTGTGTACAGTGAAAATAATATGTACAATACAAGTAAATCAATATTTAGTTTATATAACATCAGTAATAACAAGGACCATCTTAAGGATCTGTAAAGATAAACAAAATTACAGAGGGGACCTTGGAAGTATGCCTAATATATTTGTAAAAGTAAGTGACATAACAGACAAGGTAATAGAACTCAGTGCATTAGTATATTCCGGGCTGAGATTTCAAAACTGGAAGATGTTGTTATTTGACACTTTGAAGGGCTGTATTTACAGTTCTGAACAATGTCCACTTAGTCTAATGTAATGGATTTGGACAGAGATTATCAAGTCAGCAACAAATATAGCTTTTCTGTTTGTGGCTTGTGTGTAAGATAGGGTCCATTGTATTTTTTTTTTTTTTTTTAACCAGAAGAACATAATTTTTTAGAAAGAAAGAATGAATGAATGAATCCCCAGGGTAGTCTCAACATACACCAGAATGACTAAAAAGCAACAACATTATAAAGAAAGAAATCTTCTGACCTGTCTGTCACAGTCTCAGAGAGGCATTATGCAGGCATATTGCTGTTGGTATTGCTATTTCATTTCTTGACACACTTCTGCTGAATGATTTGTTAGCTGAAATCACTCCAGGTTAGTGTGTCAGAGAGAGGATGTGTAGAAGTGTTCCAGAGAGAGTATAACTCATTCTGTGTTTTTAATTAGCTCGTTGATTCAGTGGGCCGCTCTTGCAGTGATGTTATTATCCCAGCACACCACAGTGTAGAAGATCACACTGGCCATCACAGAGTTGTAGAAGATTTGAAGGATATATATAGATATAGATACAGTTTTCTCTGTTTATGCACTGTATAATGTATACATACTACACACAATATGGTTTTAAGGTAATGGATACATTTTCATTGCCATTGTCATTGTAAATTTGGTTACTGTTAAAATGTTACACACTTATCTTTTAATGTAATTATTGTGCTTGACAATTGCACGGATTGCGTTTGAATTTGTTTAAACTAATAAGGCCTAAACACTATTAAAAGCTCTACATTATTTACAATGAGAAATTCAATCAGTGTAAAAAATCAGCTTAATCTGTCTTGATATAAATCTTGCAGAGTGTTCTGCCCACAAGAAAGAAATTGACAATAATGATTTACAAAATCCACTGGCTTGTGTGACTGCAGTTAATGTATGAATGATACTGTATCTTCAAACCGACTGCTTAAGCATGTTTTGCTCTCATTAAATATTGACACATTCATTTCCCTCAATGCACGACTTAATATTTATTCCCTGTCCAACATCCTGCTATTGAGTTCATAGTAATGCTTCATCCTAAGTCTGACTTCATACTGAACAATTTTTAAGTTCTTTTGTGAGACTGCAGTCTCCTGATTTATATACTGGTCACTGTAAAATCAGTTAAAAAAACTGCTACTACTTAAATAAAAGGAAAGGTTTTTTAATCCCTTTAATTCTACACAACTATGCTTCTATAATTGTTAATTTTTCTATTTGCCACAGGTGAAATTGAATTAAGTATATATTGCTTTTTTGATATTAAAATTGATTATAAATGAAGCTGTGAGTCTGTAAATGAAATTAATGAATCCTGACTTGATGAAATATTCAATGCCAGCAACAAAGGTTCAAGGGCTACAGCTTGTAGTTTGACATTAAGAATGTTTTATTAGAATTAATGTGACCCAACATTAATTTAAGTGCATAGTTATTAATATAAGGGCATGCATTAGAGTGTCGGGATGCACACAGATCAAGAGGACGACAGGTTAGTAGTTCCTATATTCATGAACTAAAGCCATTCTACTTTTTTCTAAGTATAAACTAGTGAGTGAGTGCTACAGGTTAGTAATTTTTCTTTTAAAACTACCGAAAAAGCTACTTGCTTAGCACATGCTGTCCATTTTTTCACATATTAATACAGGTGCATGTCAATATCATCGAAATGTTAATTTATTTCAGTAATTCAGTTTAAAAAGTGAATCATATATTATATAGATTCATTACACACAGAGTGATATTTTTCAAGCATTTTATTTCTTTTCATTTTGCTATTGTTTATTTCTTTCCTTAAAGCTAATGAAAACCCAAAATTCAGTATCTCAGAAAATTAGAATATTGTGAAAAAGTTCAATATTGTAGACTCATGGTGTCCCACTCCACTCAGCTAAATAACCCAAACCACCTGCAAAGGTGTCTTTAGCTTTTAAATGGTCTCCGAGTCTGGCTCAGTAGGCCACACAATCTTGAGGAAGACTACTTTTTGACAGTTATTCCAGAAGACAGTCATTGTGACCCTCCACAAGGAGGGTAAGCCACAAAAGGTCATTGCTAAAGAAGCTGGCTGTTCACAGAGTGCCGTATCCAAACATATTAATGAGAAGAAAAAATGTGGCAGAAAAAGGTACACAAGTAACGGGGATAACCGTAGCCTTGAGAGGATTGTGAAGCATTTTGAAGCAAAAGTATCTGGGACATGGGCAACAACTGTCACAGCCAAGTGTCAAGCCACTCCTGAACCAGAGACAATGTCAGAAGCATCTTACCTGGGCTAAGAACAAAACGGACTGGACTGTTGTTCAGTGGTCCAAAGTCCTCTTTTCAGATTAAAGTAAAATTTGCATTTCATTTGGAAATCAAGGTCCCAGAGTCTGGAGGAGGAGTGGAGAGGCACATAATCCAAGTTTCTTGAGGTCCAGTGTGAAGTTTCCACAGTCAGTGATGATTTGGGGAGCCATGTCACCTACTGGTATTGGTCCACTGTGTTTTATCAAATCCAAAGTCAGCGCAGCCATCTACCAGGAAATTTTAGAGCACTTCATGCTTCCCTCTGCTGACAAGCTATATGGAGATGCTGATTTCATTTTCCAGCAGGACTTGGCACCTGCCCACATTGCCAAAAGTACCAATACCTGGTTTAATGACCATGGTATCACTGTACTTGATTGGCCAGCAAACTCGCCTGACCTGTATTGTCAAGAGGAAAATGAGAGACACCAGACCCAACAATGCAGATGAGCTGAAGGCTGCTATCAAAGCATCCTGGGCTTCCATAACACCTCAGCAGTGCCACAGGCTGATTGCCTCCATGCCACGCCGCATTGATGCAGTAATTCATGCAAAAGGATCCCTGACCAAGTATTGAATGCGTACATTCAGTAGGCCAATATTTCTGTATTTAAAAATCATTTTTTTATTGGTCTTATGTAATATTCTAATTTTCTGAGATACTGAATTTTGAGTTTCCATTACCTGTAGGCCATAATCAGCAAAATGAAAAGAAATAAATGCTTGAAATATATCACTCTGTGTGTAATGAATCTATATAATATATGAGTTTCGCTGTTTGAATTGCATTACTGAAATAAATTAACTTCTCGATGATATTCTGATTTATTGAGATGCACTAGTACGGCATGACAAGCCATGACCATGCCCTGTCCTATCATCCTCCTTTCACTTGTTGCAGAGGAACATTTCAACTGCATGAATTGGGCATTTTTTGGTGGTTGAGGATTTGATGAGATTTGGTTTCGAATTAGTTAATATGATTGTTTATTGTTTGCTTTCTATTACTGAGCCTTCAAAGGTACCAGACTTATTCTGTTTCTTTTACATTTTAAACTTTCTCTTGAAGATGTTTCCATTGCCCACTATAATTTGGATCTAATCATTGTTATGTTTAAATATGACATTCATAAAATTTCATAATAAGTGTACAACATCTTGTTTTTTATTGATAGTTTCTATCTAGTTTATATGAGGATGTCTATAACTATGAAACAAACTGGTCCAACTTCAACCTTCTTTCATCAAACCATTTCTGTCAACAGTCTTTTCTTTGTCCCAGTTTGAAACAAATTTACAGCTTGATTTTTTCACTATAGTGCAAAACATTGCTTTCTTCAACCGTTGAAGCATTCTGAGGGTTCTATAGAATTCACCTTCCTTTTGATCCTGTTTTACCCTATCCTTACATTCTTGATGCTGGAAAATATAAAAATTAACTTTGGTATAGATTTTCAATTTTTTAAGTGCCATGCTTCCCTCTCAAATACGTGTCTGGGGATCTTTTTTCTCCCATTTCCTCTGCAATATAAAAAGATGCCCTGGCAGGCTAAATGCCGAGGCGTCCTTACCAAATTTAGAATTATTTAATTGAATGTACGCCTACACTCGATCTAGAGTTGGGATGTCCTACCCTGTAACTCCCCTTCCTTCCTCCCATTTGTATCTTAATTTGCTCCACCCCACCCTGCTCTTTCTCTTTCTCCTTTTTTTTAAACTGAACATCTAAGTTTGTCAATTTTGGTTGATCTTATTCCATGTGCTGTCTGGGACATAGTGTTGGGTTGAGAGTATCTACCATTTCTCATATTACTCACACACTCCAGTCTCATATAATAAGGTCCTGTGAATTCCTGAAATCTCCGTATCATTTCCATCTTGGATCTATCAGGGTATCAACACATTTGAAGATATTTTGGATGATTCAGGACTCTTGATATTCCAGTCTCTGTAATTCAGGTTCTATATTTTCTTCCTGTAGTTTCTTTATTTACATCCTTCTGAGGTCACTGTTTAAAATGTGACATTTCTTTTCCTTTGCACTGTGACTTTGTGGTACTTTGTCTCCCCATATACAGTACTGTAAAACCAATTTCTGCTTTATATGCCCCCTTACACAATGCTCGGTATGCTTAATTTGGAGTGCTTTATCCTCCTGCATATTCCTAGAATTTTATTTTTAAATATAGCGCACTCTCCTCCAAGCCTTTTAATTTCCAGCCCATTTAGTTTAAATTATACATTATTTACATCTTTCACTCTGGTAATGCTATGTTATGAGACTGGCTAACTTCCCATAATGTCACGCAGTAACATGGCCAGTGCTAAATTAACTCCAATAGTGTTAAAATATATGTACATTTAAAGTATTCTTTTAACACTAGCAATTTTATTGTGCACTTCTGATCGCTAAATGATCCTGGTACTTTCCTGAATTAGTGTCTTAGTCTCTTCCATCTGGTTCCTATTCTCTCATTGTCTTACTTAGATTTCTCTGCTCTATTTATTATTTGTACAAAACATAAACTCTTCTCAGGCAGCATGGTGGCTCAGTGGTAGCGCTTCTGCCTCGCAGTTAGGAGACCCGGGTTCGCTCCCTGGGTCCTCCCTGCATGGAGTTTGCATGTTCTCGATGTGTTTGCGTGGGTTTCCTCCCACAGTCCAAAGACATGCAGGTTAGGTGCATTGGCGATCCTAAATTGTCCCTAGTGTGTACTTGGTGTGTGTGTGCCCTGCGGTGGGCTGGCACCTTGCCTAGGTTTTGTTTCCTGCCTTGCGCCCAGTGTTGGCTGGGATTGGCTCCAGCAGACCCCCGTGACCCTGTAGTTAGGATATAGCGGGTTGGATAATGTATGGATGGATAAACTCTTCTCATTGTGCCATGTTTGCTTTAGTTTCTTGCTGGCAATTCTCTCTTTGTGTTTTATTTTTCTTTTTTGGTAATTCAGTTCCAACTTCAGTATGTGCTCATATGCTGTTTAGTTGTTCTGGAATTGGGTCACCTGGATTGTCAGCATTTAGGGGGTTCTTCTATTTCATTTTTTCTCCTGATTTTGTGTTTTGTGGCCTTGCTTCTTTGCTACACATTTAGGGCTGAACTAAACAGCAGGTGTAGAAGGAATTTTAGACCCTACACTGCAAAAGTCTGTAATAGAAAAGTGTGGGTGTCAGTTAATAACTTATTGGCAGTTTATAAGAATAAAAGAAGAGATACCGATGCAGCTATAAAATATCAGAGTTCTGATAATTAAACATTAAAAGCTAAGATAGATGCAGTCTGGTTTTCTTTCTGAATTTTATTGGCATCTTGAGAAAAAGGCCTGTCCACTCCTAAACTATAAAAAAAGTTAGGCGAGTATGCTACCAAACACCTTTATTAAATAAATGCAGGGCACAACCTGAATGTACCTTTTAGCACAAATATCGTGCAGCTTGGCAGGTGTCAAATGTTTTCGTTGAGAGTGATTTTTTTATATACTGTATGACATTTCGAAGGTTTTAGAACACCTCCATTAACCTGAAATGATACAATGGTACACAGTAAACTGCCAGAAGTTTAAGAAAAAAAAAAGTTTAGGTCACAAAACCTGAAAAATATTGTCATTTTTAAACCTATACAAAAAAGGCAATTTTCAGGGAACCAGTTTGTCTGCAGCAATGGAAGTTAGTTAAGCCTTGCAAGCTCATGCAAAAATTCCTACAGGCTTCCCAGCTTTTGTTGATTACTTACAAACTCACTGTCTGTATAAAAGCAGTAATGGAAGAAACTGTGTTGCTACATTATGTGATGCCTTAGTTGAACAATGTTGTACTGCAGGAAGTAGTATCCTGCTATCATAATGGCAAGAAATATGCAATTAATAAAGGAAGATCAACAGACATTATAACCTGTAAAATTGTAGATCCTTTCTTCAGAGAAATTTCAAAGCTTGTGTGATAAGTGCCTCATTTTTAACTGTGAAGATAAAACTTTGAGATGTAGGTTTGATAGACTGAGTGGCAAGAAGAAAGTTACTGTTAAAATGGGCAAAAGTTTTAGAACACCCGAATTCTATTCTGTTTTTATAATAAACATTCACACCTTTGTACTTGTTCACTGGACCTGAACTGCTTAAATTTCAATAAAACTAAAAAGTGGGGGTGCTGTAAAGCCTTTTACCAGTACAGTGAACCCTCGTTTATCACGGTTAATCCGTTCCAGACTCTACCGTGATAAATGAATTTTCGCAAAGTAGGATTCTCTATTTATAAATCGAATATTTTCACAGAGTATAGAAAACCTGTTTACGACCTTCTAAATACGTTTTTTAACATTATTAGAGCCCTCTAGACGTGAAATAACACCCTTTAGTCACCATTACATACGTATTGCACAATATATTAGACAAAATAAGAGAAAATAAGACATATTAGACATTACAAATATCATATTATTACTAGGCTCACCCGCCTTTTAAGGCGACCGACTTTTATCCTCAATTTGTGTGCGCTCCATGTGTACATCAGGCATGTAAGTTTAGGGAATGAGAACATCAAAGTGCCCATTCATAATATCTCCCGAAAACCTAAGTTTTTTTTATCCCCTCGAGAGCCTGTCCAAATTCATACAATATCAGCCCGAATCTGTACCGCTAAAGACGGAGTTTCATGCACTAAATAAGCTATAGATGAGAAGAAGCAAGCACCATCTCCCCTGATATTTACTACGCGGTGAGGCATTTGTACTCCATCAACATTAATTATTTCCAGAGACATTATTTTGTCTATTTTTCCAGCGCATTGCGCACAAAAGCAAGAGAACGATGGGAGCACCAGAACTCTGCTCACATCGCGTCGCTTCGTGCCGCAAGTAGTAAGTCTGTGATAAGCGGAATACCGCTACGGTTTGCACTCACGGGACGGAAGGACAATCCCGACCACTTTTATATAGTAGATTATTGTACTGTACATTTAATTACACACACACACAGTTCTTACACACAACCACTAACCTATGAAGGCACGACCTCAGTAGGAGAGCCTTCAGGTGGTGCAGTATCTTCAGCAGGTGCGTTGTTGTTTTCTTCTGCTGAAGGAGTACTAGGAGTAGGCAGTGGGTGTCTGGGTGCGCGGCTGAAGAAAATCTGGATAGGCAGTTGCTGGCGCTGCCTTTTCATATGCGTGAGGAGGCTTTTGTAGGGTATTGCCATCTTTGATCATATCCAAGAGTTTCACCTTCCCCTGGATAGTAAGCATCTTCCTCCGGCGCTTAGTTTTAATGTCAGAAGGCTTAGAAAAAGCAGCACGTTTAGGAGCCATCGTGGGGCTTTGATAAAAGTTCTCAGAAAGCGCATGCGTAGTGGCGTAAGTGTGTATGAGAAAAAATCACGATAGAGTGAAGCCGCGAAAGTCGAAGCGTGATACAGCGAGGGATCACTGTAGTGTACTGTTTACCCTAACTAGGTTTCCTAACTACATTTTGGAAAATCTTTCATTCACTAACAACATTACAGCTTGTTTCCTCTTGTCATGATAGGGATTTGCCCGGAGTTAGTATCATAGAAGAGACTAGCTTTCCCCTGCTGCTTATTGACACCGCTGGCTGTGGGCTTTTTGAGCAGGACGTTGAAGATGAGCAATCCAAAGGCAATCAAGGTGACATTTTTTCTTTATTTTTACTGATTAAACTATGGATACATTATTTTATGATTAACTGTTTGAACCTTTTTTTTAATTAAGAAAGCTATGAATATGACAAATCAGATCCACAAGTGCAACATATGCTACACATAATTTGTATGAAATTGCATTACAAATGGTTCTTAAGGTTACAAAGATGTTTAGTCTGTGTGAAGCCCAAACTCTAATTCTCCCAAGATCTTGCAAGATATACCTAAATGTTAAGAGTCAGATGTCAAGGCAGGCCCAGTAGATTTTGTAGTGTAGTCAGGAGGATATGATGTTTCATAGTGTTGAATGCTGAAAAGTGTATAATAAATAGATGAACTGTGAAAGCCATCTCTCTTTTGAATTTGAACTTAATTTTCAGGCAGTATAGTTGCTAGGAATATTTCTTGGTGTTACAGAGGCATATACCATAGAAAATCAGCATAATACAAACAACAATACATGGTACATAACATTATCACAATATATTATAGTAGAAAATATGCAATAAATACATGATACAATATAGAAAGATGTAGAATTGCACCAATTTCTGCTGGGCTACAAATCTTAAAGTCACACACAGAGATTTTTATTTTCTATTTCTTCTACACAGTTGTCATTCTTAGGTTAATTTACATATTCACCATACATGATATTAAAAATATAAAGCAGCAGATAAGATCTTCGAAACCATCCTCTAAAGCAGTTTGTGAGTAAATACAGTTAAAAACGGAGAGAGGCGATGTGAAGTGAAGTGATCTGACTCCAAAGAGAAATTAGGGATTGTGACAACAGTGTATAGTGTTGCCCTTTGCAATCCCTACTATGTATCATGTGTGTTTACTTCAGTAATATCCTTCATAACATAAGGACATGAGATATCAGTTTGGTTGACTAAACTACCTGTAGTAGGAGAAATTCGAATATCTAGAAAAATGACTGAGTCCTGGAACAGACATGAAAAGTTGAATAGCAAAGGATGTCATATGAATTCTTTTTTATTGCTTAATATTTTTAGTATGTTGATCTGATGTATTAGGAATCATTTGAATGTGCATGCATGCAACGTTTTAAAGACATGAGTTTTAATGTTTTTGTATTAGGTTAATTTTAAAATTATATTCAAAATATTTTCTATTGGTGAAAAATTTAAATATTTAGCTGCTCCTTTCCTTTCTATATTTATTTGATTCCAGACTAAGTTAATTAAATTATAAAACTGTCACTAATAGAAATGTCTCCAACAGCTTATTTTAAAATTTTAAATCTAGGAGGTTAACAGAATTAATGCTAAGGGATGCAAGTACTAGTTTGAATTTCTTCTCACAGATGAAATTTTTTAATTTTATTAGTTCATCTGAAGTTATTATTTTCCATTGTAAACTGTTGAATAGCTTTTTCAAAAGGAAACTTGATGATTTTTGTGATAAGAGTTCATCAGCGCACCCCTCATGGTTACCGCTAAGTTGTATAATAGAAAAATTTCATATAATTTAATGCATCTTTTGGTTGCAACTATCAGCCATTCTTTTGGATTATTGTGAAAATGGATCACTGTCAGAAAGATCAATGCTTTTTGTAATTTGTTTCTCTTGTAGGTGAAGCTGACATTGTGTCATTGCATGTGGAAGCTTTGATAAAGGCTGGTGTCAAATCTAAAGATATTGCAGTTATCACTCCATATAATTTACAGGTGAGATTTATAACAAAACAGTATAGAATATAAAGAATCATTTTTTTTTAAAGCCTAAGTTTTCAAGGAACAATTTGTAAATATATAAGTACAGTTCACAGCTGTTCTTCCTGCTATGTGGTAGGATGCCAAGGTTTTGGGCAGTGCCCCTTCTGAAAAAATAGGAATTTGAATAGCAGGTTAAAAAGTAAAATATAAACATTGGTTACGTGATGCGGGACTGAAAAATGTCAATCAATCAAAACATTGATTCATTAATTGTGACATGTAGTTGGAGTTTTTTAAGCGGTTTTGGGAATTAAGAAGAAACCAGCCTTTTGCATAATGCCAGTGTTTCACAGGGCACACTCTCTGACTGTCTCCCATATACATATCCTGAGTTAGTTTGATTTTGCAGCTACCCTAAATTGCACATATTTTAGATGGGGAGGAAACCAGTGTACCTGGAGGAAGCCCATGTGAGATTTTAGCCGTAAAGTAGTTGGGGGAGGCGGTAATGCACATTGACATTTATTTTACTAAAAAAAAGTTTTGCCTTCACTAATGTTGTCCTGAGAATAGAACTACTTAAATAAAATGTTATAGCATAATTCTACAAATTATTTCAGACAACACCAAAATGTAACTTGCTGCCTGATAAATTGCCTAAGTAAGCCCTCTGTCCTTTGTGTGTCTGTAAAATGTCATTTCATATCTTTGTCATCTCGTGAGTTGTTTTGAATACTTTCTGTATATCTCTATCTGCAGCTGAAGACCTCAGGTGCTACTGTATTTGTTTTTCTTACACTATGATATTTGCAACATTATGTAAGGTGTTGACAAATAATGTAAAGACTTTAATTTGTTGACAGATAGAGGCACATTTGATCTTAAGATTTAAAAGAACTGTGCTTTTAATTTGTACCCCTCTACAGTAAAAACATTTTGAATATGACATGTTATTGGCCTAAGTTAAAGAGTCACTTTGCAGTTCTGGCATTTCATTTTTGCTAATGTAGGTACAGTGTAAAACATTAACTAGCAATGGTCCTTTCAATTCAGTCACACCAGTTCACTACTGAAAAAAATTTAATGGTGTGCAAATCCTACCCCTGTTGATGATGCTTACATTTTCCTAGTTAACTGTTCTTGGAAGCTGTCTTATAATTTTCCTGGCAGTTTTCTGACATTATATGCTGTGTTTAAACTTCACATATTTCTAGCTGCAGTCAACACCTGGGAATTGGACAAAAGCAAAGAAAGCTTTTTAATTCTCTGACCATGCAAACGTGGTGCTTTATGAACACCATTGCTTTATATTATTCTTTGCTTTTTTCTTTCAGTTGATGCTAACACTTACCCTTTTTTATACACAGGTTGATATGATAAAAGAGCGGCTTGCTCAAAAGTATTCTGATCTGGAAATTAAATCAGTGGATGGCTTCCAGGGAAGAGAGAAAGAAGTTGTAGTGTTGTCATTAGTAAGATCAAACAGAAAAGGTCAGCAATGGGACACTCACTTTTATATTCTTGTTTTTTAAGTGATTGCTTTGTGGGACTTGTAGTCAATACTGCACTCTTCCATAAAAAGACAGCAAATTGTTTTACTAACCGTCCATTTCAGTCTTTTGCTAGTGCTGCTTTTCACTCTTAGTTATCCATCACATTACTTTTTGTTCAGAAAATGAACAGTAGGGTACAGTGCCATGCAAAAGTTTGGGCATCCTTGCTTAAAATGTCTGTTACTGTGAATAGTTAAGTGAGCAGAAGAGGAACTGACCACCAAAGGGTATAAGGTTAAAGGTGACACATTTCTTTGATATTTTAAGCAAGATTACATTTTTATTTCCATCATTTACAGGTACAAAATGCCAAAAAATTGTAAAGAGCCTGAAGCAAACGTTTGAGCACCTGACATGGTCTGTACTTAGTAGCTCCCCCTTTGGCAAATATCACAGCTGGTAAATGCTATTTGCAGCCAGCTAATAGTCTTTCAATTCTTACTTGGGGTATTTTTGCCCATTTATCCTTGCAGAAGGCTTCAGATTCTGCAGGATTCTTGGCCCACCTTGTATGTCCTGTTCTTTTGATATCTGTCTGCAGATTTTCAAAGATGTTTAGCTCAGGAGACTGTGAGGGCCATGGTAACGCCATCAGCTTGTGCCTCCTGAGTTTCGACTCATTACCTTGTTGTAGGATCCATCCTTTTTTTAACTACAACTTTTTTTTTACAGACAGTGTGATGTTTGTTTCCAGAATTTGCTGCTATTTATTTGAATCTATTCTTCCCTCTACCAATAACATGCTGCTTGTGCCACTGGCTACAACACAAGCCCAAAGTATGATCGATCCACCCCCATGCTTAATAGTTGGAGAGGTGTTCTTTTCCTGGAATTCTTTTCTCCACACATATCTTTGCACATTGTAGCCAAAAAGTTCTGTTTTGACTTCATCTGTCCACAGGATGTGTTTCCAGAATGCATCAGGCTTGTTTAGATGTTCATTTGCAAACTTCATGCGCTGAATGACTCTACCATGGAGGTCATATTTGTTCAGGTGTCTGTTCACAGTAGAACAGTGCACCAATCTTCCTGAAGGTCTTTTGCAGTCATACAGGGGTTTTTATTCGCCGCTCTAGTAATCCAACAGGCAGTTCTTTCAGAAAGTTTTCTTGGTCTTAAAGACATCAGCTTGACCTACACAGTTCCTGTTAACTGCCATTTCTTAATAACATTTTGAACTGAGGAAACAGCTACCTGAAAATGGTTTGCTTTATTCTTGCAGCCATCTCCTGCTTTGTGAGTATCAGTTATTTTATTTTTCAGAGTGCTAGGTAGCTGCTTAGAAGAATTCATGGCTGCTGATTGTTGGGACAAGGTCTGAAAAGACAGAAAATTTATAAAGATTTGCAATTTGCATCACCTAGGATTTCCTAACTAGGACTATGAACAAGCCATAGCCCTAATGAGCTAATGAAGGTCTAAGACCTTAGTAAAAGTTATCTGAGACCTCAAATATCTTGGGGTGCCCAAACTTTTGCATGGTGTTCCTTTCCCTTTTTCACAGTACAATTGTACAAAACAAATCCAATACATTAATCTTGCATAAAATGCTGAAAAGGAATGTGTCATCTTTAACTTGATGTCTTTTGGTGATCAGTTCATCTTCTGCTCACTTAACTATTCACAGTAACAGACATTTTAAGCGAGGGTTAACAATCTTTTGCATGCCACTACAGATAGTTTTTTTGTTTATTTATGCATTTATTTAATATGTACAAGTACATGGTAGACACTAATAAATTGATTACATTTTCATTTTCTCTGGAAAAGTATTACTATTACCATAGTTATAATAGTTAATATAACTGTTTTTAGCTCACTGACAAAACTGTATACAGTGCTCGTTGTTTCCTTGTTCTTTTTCTTTAGTTCCTTCCTTAGCAGTTCAGTTTTTAATTATCCACCATTAGTTTTTTTTAACTAATAATAATTGATTTTTTTGGTCGATATTCAGTGACAAAATATTAAAGCACTGTCCCGAAGCAGGGTCCAATCACACACACACTAAGGGCCAATTTAAAATCACTAGTTAGTCTAATGTCTTTGGGAATGTTTTAGGAAATCAGAAAAGTCTGGAAAACCCTGTAGGAAATGTGTATGATGTCAGAAGATAAATTGATTGATTGAGGGTAATCAGTCAGTTCATTATCAATTTTGTTTTTGGTGAGGCAAGACATCAAATAAATAATTAGTTCCCACTTTATCTGGTAGTTGAGTCATGGCAAATGGACTTCTTTCTTGTTAGGTAGATACGTTTCACTGCTCATCCAATTTCACCTGGATGACTGAGAATCTTCAAAGACATAGTTCCCACTTTGTTTTTATTACTTTTCTCTGTAGTGGGATTTCCTGCCATTAGACTTTCTATATATCAAAGTAACTGAAGCACGCTCACTTTAAGAAATAAAATAATACAATTGATTGATAAATCCAAGAATTATGGAAATATGATATTTATTGACATAGAAAACACGACACAAGGTAGACGAGACTGACAAACATGTAACACAAAGAGGCTGTCTGTTTACCGGCTGCTCAGAGTTCTAATTTATCTTGGCACAGATAAACAGTTTTAGGAATCTTCTTGCATTGGAATGCAATATTGGTTTTTGCGACATGGCTGTCCGTTGTCCTTGATGTGGTGTGATGCTGCCTTTCTTATCTTGCTATTAGGCTCAGTGCTGTGTCTTCTGCAGTTTCATAGGGAAAAGCATTACTCTTTCTGGCAAGAGAGTGTGGGCACTAAAGTTCTCTACTTGAAGCAATACCAGACTTATCAGACTGGACTCATTTACTTGCACAGAATTTGGCTTAGAAAAGTGAAACTTGTAACTAGTTCAGAGCATCTAGCTGCAAGGCTCTATGGCAAGATGCCTCCGAGCCAAAGAAAATTGTGAGCTTTTTGCTTCACAGAGAGTGGGTGGTTTCTTGCTCCATAGAGAGTGGATTGTCAGTCTACAGTTCTTCCAAAAAGACAGAGGAAATGAATGGAGCTAGTTTTACTGGATGGTGTAATCTCTGGTGATTGTTTTATAGTCATCTCCAGTTATAAATTCAGTGCCTGCTTATAGGTGTATTATTTTCGTCCCTAACATTTGGACAGATTTCAGTTTTTTGAACATCTGAAGATCTAAGGTTACGATTTGGAGTTTAAGGTGAAAGGCATTCTGAAATATAAGATGGAGCGAGATTATGTAGGGTTTGCCGTAAGTAGTAGTTTAAAGTCAATTCTAAGTGGCACCGGTAACCAATGTAGTGACATCAAAACTGAAGAGATGTGCTTTGATTTTCCTTTCCTAGTTAAGATTCTAGCAGCTGCATTCTGCACTAGTTGAAATCGATTGACGTCTTTTTTGGGTGGTCCACAGAGGAGTGAATTACAGTAATCTAGCCGACTGAAAGCAAAAGTGTGAACACATTTTTCAGCATCTTGCATTGTTATAAGGGATCTAACTTTTGCTATATTTCTTAAGTGAAAAAATGGTGTCCTAGTAATCTGATTAATATGTGATTTAAAATGTAGGTCAGAGTAAATAATTACCCCTAAATTGTTTACCTTTGTCTTGACTTTTAAGCCTAATGGATCAAGTTTATTTCTAACATTAACACATACAGAATATTAGTTGTGTCATAAACTAATAAAGTACTAATCAATTTTGTATTAACACACTGAGCAAACTGTCTACCTGCATAGTAACCAAACAAGATAACAAGCACCTTATGCATGTCTTGACTGGATTCAAGTGTTTCACTCTGTGAAGTGAGTTTTCAGTATCTATGGATAAGCTTTAGATCATGATGGTTTTAAGTAGTAAATTAATAGACTGAAGTTCTTTTCTGTTTTATGCTGATCCAAGAGTTGCATGTTCATATTTTAAGTAAGCTAACTAAACAGTTAAATCATGTCTTGACATGACTTTAACTCCTCAGCAAACATGCACCCCTGATAACTCCCTTTGAGTGCTTTATTATTATAGTACACTAAGTGTGTAAAGTTTAAGGTTTTGTGTAAGTTGGTAAGTCTGTGTTGCAGGACAGCAGGCATGGAGTATAATTGGATTAGAGCAATGCAGATTTTGGCAAATGCATTTTGTAATTGTACAGGTTCTGTAAGAAATGGACTGACAAAATTAAGCTTCTTTAAACCTCTAATTGGATCTAATCTCTCTATTATAAAAAAAATCCTGGAGAAAAACAGTAGGGCGATGAGACATGATCGTCACATGAAGATTACGGAAGACATTTAAAAGACCTGCAAGACTACACAGATTGGCCACGGAGCATCTCACGGGGACCTTAAACATTCTTTGTGCCAAGAGCTTGACCCAGGACCGTCTCGTGATGATGTAGAACATGAGATTTTTGCAAGACACACCCTACTTACAACCAAATAAGAGCATGGGCAGCAACACACTCAGTCATGTTTTGGCTTTGAGCACCCACAGATCCAGGGCTCTCAGCTCATATAAAGTGTATAAGGACAATACGTTATAAATGAAACGTAGATGACTAAGTGAAGAAGAAAGCAGCATGGAGAAAAAAGACTCAAAAGCGTTGGAGAGACAAAAAAGAAAAAGAATAATCTAGGTGCAAATTCAGAAAATAAGGAAAGTAATTATCAGCCCGGAACAAGTGGAATTGAAAAAAAAAAAACACGTCCAATCTGGACATTGGCGCTATACTCATGCAGAGCAAGTTAGAGATTATGAAAGCAGTGGAATTCGAAAGGCTCAAAAAAAAACGTTGGCACGATACACATGTGGAGAAAGTTAAAGAATATGGAAGTAGGAAAAAAGAAAGTAAAGATCGCAGTAGCGCAAACAAACGGAAATTATTACTCGAAAAAGGGAAAATAATCACTACGGACCAGGTGTCATTGAAACAAAAGCAGGATAAAGCGAGGTCAGAAATAAAAGACAGAGTAGAAAATAAAGTAAAATGTCATAAAGAGGTTAAAAAAACAAGGGGGTCAAACACATGCGGTGCAGGTTAGAGATAATCAAAACTGGAATTCAAAAGACTCAAAAAAAAAAAACACATGCAGAGCAAGATACAGAATATAAAAGCAGAAAAAAACGACAGTGTCAAAACAAAGAAAGTAAACATTGCATTAGCACAAAGAAAGAGAAATTATTACTTGGAGAAATAACAAAAAGGCGAATAGAGATCGAATATATGGACATAGGTGATATGTCAGAAGTATGTAAATATTGTAAGGCTTTGAAGTTTAAGTCAAGAGAATTTCAAAAACGGAGTTTACCTCACATGCATTTATTGGTTACATTGTAAAAAAAAATATTAACTGCTGATGATGTGGATCGTTTTGTCTGTGCTGAAATTCCAAACAGAGAAACCTATCCTGAATTATGGTACAAAGTCATTAAACAAGTCTCACTGACCTCGTTAAAAAGATTCAGCACATTGGGACTCGAAAGATTCCAAATATTGTTTTTACAGAAGTTCTGAAATAAAAGTGAAACTAACGAAATAGCAACAATTCAAAGAAATAAAAAATCTTAAAAGTGTGTATCCGGAAAAACAAAAACGGGGATTGGCGAGCAACGCGAGCAGGGGGCTTTGCCCCTTAGTTATTTATAAAAATAATTATGTATGCTATTGGTGTTGATAAAAGCAAGGCTTCAACTTGAAATTGCATTTAATTGCCTAAATTACAGTTTAAGTGAGTAAGTGCCCAGTTTTCCTAGCTGATACTGACAGAAGATTTCAGGGCACATTGCATCAGTAAAAGTCAAATTAAAATTCAAATTAGAGCCTGTCTTTCAATCATAATTTGCAATTGCAAAATTAATTATTACTAAATAGAACAGTATTAAAACTGTCTTCACTGAGGTATCCCTACCTTTCTGAGCAGTTAGAGAATCCAAAGATACTTCAGTATCTTGTGGAGATTTAATATTCATCAGGACCTAGTAAGAAATGCATGTTTACTTGCTTAGTGAAGCAGTTTCTTCCAACTAGGATGAACCTCATGATTACTTTTAACACATTTTTCCTAAAGAAACAGATATCTCATTTGAAATATGTACAATTTATAGCGAATGAAAAGGAGCCTGAGGAGTGGAAGTGGAATTAATTTGAGGTTTATCTAGATTGGAAGTATTTTCTTTCCAGGTGATTAAAACCTGCCTTTTATTGCTGGCTCTTTAGGTGTTTTTACGAGGACCTGCATATATGTGTACTTCTCACCATTATTACATAATTGTATTATCATGATTCTTTTTTTCCTACCACAAGCATTTTACAAAATTGTATGAATTCATTATTTTATGTTCATACTAGCTTTTACCCGCGACTTCGTCCGCGCGGGACTCTATTTTAATATACTTTTTTTTCAGAAATATATATATAAAGTTATAGTTATTGCCCATGACTTTCTTCACGTGGAACTTCTGACTCAGTGAGAGTGTAAATATTTAATTGCTTTTTAGAGGATTTCCTTATAAACAATATTTTTTGTTTCTGTATTGGGCGGCACTAATATTACCAGGCTCGTGGGCGAACTTACACGTGAGCAAGCTACATAAAACTGACCGTGGGAGAAACAATCTTCCCTTAAATCTACGCCTGCTTATTTCAAAGTTTGGCCCTGATACTTATTTATCGTCATGGCGAAGCATACTTTGAGGGGAAATTGCAGTCTCTTAAAGTCAAAGGGGAGGTCATTGGATATTAGAGGAATGCGCAGCACGAACACTTTTTCTCCTTGAGCACACCCGGTCAAAATAATGGCTTCGATTAAATTTTTATGCAGGGCTTTGACTTGCAGTCTAGTGCCATTACACAGTTTCGGTGGTTTTAAATTCCAAAGGAGCATTACGGATGTGCCCTTCCGCAGAGTAAGCCTATGGTATGGAAGACCCGGTGGTTTAAGGGAATTTAAAAACTCTACCGGATAGTTAACGGCTTCATCTGCATTACAGACAGTGTCTATCGACTTGTAGACCATTTCTTCTCCGTCAAAGGACTTCAGCAACATGTCATTAATGAACGCAGCTTGATCGTTTTTTGGAGTCAAAATGGCCCGTTCACAAAACCATTCTATAGGCTTATTCTGTATTTGAGCAAAGCCTGGATAAATGTTATCTATCAGTTATCATTTACAGACCGAAGTGCATAGCATCAGGTCGCTCACGCAAATGATGCACGGCTGTCGCTCACTTTACTGTCAGGCACAAACAGAAACATCCCCTTCCTCATTCCACGCATGTGCGCCGTGTCGTTCGCCCCTCTCCTCAGTGGCAAGAGAATGGATATAGTTGACGCCTGCCAATTCACCCCCTTAGCGATGGAATTTCAAAAAATTCTGTCTTAGCGGTTATCCATGTCATTATAGGAATGCACTGTCAAAATTTCAGCCCTTTAAGTCCAGCGGTTTGGTCTGTGCGTTGTCTGTCAGTCAGTCATGGAACTGTTTTATATAGATGTTACAAGCCACTTTACATCTTCCTTTGCATCTGCAGTGCTAATGTTTATGCCAGCGTGGGGCAAGACAAAGAACATGCTTAAGTGCAGATGCAGAGAGCAAGATTGGAAAGAAGAGAAAAGCATCCTGAAAACAAATATTTCACATTTAAAAGCAGCTCTTTCAGTGTTTAAACACCAGCTGCATCACTCAACAAAAGGCATGTTCCAGTCATGCACATAACCCGTTACACCAGTGAGCCACAAAGCTGCTCATCTTACCAGCTATAATGGACGCTGGAAACTTCAGCCTGTTGAATTGGTGGCTCTTCCATATTAATTACGCCCGTTGCTTTGGCTGGTCTTTTAACATATTGTGACTGCGTTTGTGGATCTTCCAGTACACTCACTAGCAGCTTTGCTAGCATTTGCTGTTGAGCATTACAGAAATTTTCAATGCAGATGTCAGACTAGGAAACGTTTTGAAATATAATATGTTAGCTGGCATTCCTGGCGGCAAAAGGTTAACATTAGGAGAAACCTGTCTGAGGAAGACTGCTTAAGTGTATTACAGGAGCCAAAGCATTGCGTGCAGTAGTGCACCTGAAAGGACAGGAGTCAGGAGCTCAGAGAATTCATGTACAGAAAATAATATCATAATGAGATGGCCATAGGATGGGAGGTGTACAAAGGAGTACAATCTGATATCATCACTACTATAGATATATGTTTCTAAGTTTTTATTTGTGTATATATGTGAAGTTTGGAGTCAATAATACAGGTAGTCTCCTTTTCATCAGCTGAATGTGAATTATTATAATCTCATATAACTTATACTAGTTAAATTATAGTGGCAAAAAATTAAAAAGACTAATTGTTTATTTTTATGACAATTATCCTATATTTAAAAGAAATGTTAATATTTTCACAAACTGTTGGCTGTGAAAACACAGTGTAACCCTAAGAGGTATTCAGAGTTTCATTAAAGATGCAGTATCTGGTATATTTTTATTAGAAAATGTAAACTAACCTTTGATTGTTTGAAAAAGGAGACTTTAAATCACATAATAGCATTATTAGTGAAAGACAGTTCAGCTCCTCAAAGTCCACTGGATTTCTTAGGATTGAACACTTTAGGTTTCTTCCAAAGCCTGAAATGTCCTTTGTATTGTTTAGTTTAATGCAGCTTTGTAAGTGCCATTAAACTTATTTATTTTTGTGCTTAAAACATAACCTTACACTTGTCTCTTTTTAGGGGATGTTGGTTTTTTAGCAGAAAACCGGAGGATCAATGTTGCTGTCACAAGGGCTCGAAGGCATCTTGCAGTAGTTTGCGATTCACGCACTATTTGTCATCATAGCTTTTTGAAATCACTTGTTGATTATATGACAAACCATGGAGAAGTCCGAACTGCGTTTGAGTATCTGGAAGACATTGTACCACAGAACTATTTGCATGACCCTACTCAGGAACTGAAAAAAGAACCGAAGATGAACAAAGATCTCTTGGGCCAGCAGGGTAAAAGCTCTCAAAGAAGCCTCAATGAAGGAGATAAGGGAAAGCCCAAAAAAAGGGAGAAAAATGCAAAATCAAATAAATTTAATGATAAAAATAATTATATTACAGATAAGTTGTCCAAAACCACGGAGTGCCTTGAGATTAGAGATAACTATGCTGAACTAAAAGCAAAGATTTTAGAGTTCATCAACCAGCCTCATGAGGAAAAATTAGACTTCCCACCATCTCTAAATTCTCATGACCGTTTGCTGGTGCACCAGATTTCTGAAGAGCTTGGCCTTAACCATGAAAGCAAAGGTGAAGGAAAAGACAGATATATTACAGTTTCAAAAAACGTTAACCTTAGAATGGAACAATGCACAGAGGGCAAAGAAAAAGAAACAGAACCACTTTCTAAAGCAATGACTGATGAGGATGTCCAAGCTGAAATACCATGTACCTTAAAAAGTTCCACTCAGACTGATCTGAAGGCTCTTCACTTTGAAAGACTTCAGCGAGAACAACAGAAAGTAAAGCCCAATCAAGAAGTGAAACCATCTATGCAGATAAAGTGCTCAAAGAAAACCAAAAATACAGAAAAGGGTGGGTATTAAAAAAAGTGTATACTATTTAGTGGTTAGCATTTTTTATTTATAAATGCTTAAAAGTTGTTAAATCGTACCATATTAGCCCAATGTGAGGTTTCTCAATTAGTTTATTAAATAGTAATATAGTACATTTCGAAAATTTAAGGTAAAATATTAGAGTTTAAATAACAGCATATTAATAAGAATCCAATCCGTGAGTTTTCTTTAGAAGGGGCGCTGAGCTCATCTTACCAGTCTTCCATATCCTAAACAATAGTCTGTAGTGTTTTTCTCGTTCTTCACCTATGTCCCACTCTTGTGGGTCTTGCCTAAAACACTTACAAGGGCTACCCAGGGGCATATTTTTTAGATGTTAAGATTGCTACATCTGGTTCCCGGCAGCACAGACGAGTAGTGGCCCTTCTCCAAAGTGCTTGCAGAATGCAAGAATGTCATTTTGTGTTCAGTAGACGGCTAGTGACCACTGGTGTTAGAAGGGATTTAGACTGTAAACAAAGAGCTTTTTTTACTCATGATTTATGATTGTGTCTGTGGCATAGTAGATGGGTTTATCTGTCTAGGGTAACCTTCAATCTGTGGTTTCCAGAAACATGTCCATCTGTTCATTTTGTTTTTCTTGGAAAACAAGTGTAAGTTGGTTGCCAAAGAAAAAAGCATTACCAAAAATGGGCTCCTGTGGTCATTTGTTTAACATCAAAAAGGAACCTCTCCCAGAGGATAGATTGATATGACACTGCTAAAGCAAAACCTGGGGGTGTTTCACAGAGATAAGGATACTAGGTGCACCATATAACCTGGTGGGCCACTTGTATCTGCTGCATGAGCTCGCCTCTTGCAAGAAGACCATGGGTTTGGTTTCAGTGCCACAAATCTAAGCGGAACAGATTTAGACACAATAAAAAAGTGACAAAAATTTCCTCGTGAGCTAGTTGTCTGTGATTGATTTAACAAGCAGGCTTCTGATTCAGAATTTCTAATGCTATATGATTTTAATCTTATTCATTTCACAATATTTTTTAGGAAAGGCTTCAAATAAAGGTGGACCTGTAGAAACTGCATTGGCTGATGCTGACTTTGATGAACTAATTGCAGCTGCTGTTAAAGCGGACAGTGTCTGTGCATTTATAAAATGCAAAGCCAGTGTTTTGACGATAGGGCAATTGTGCCTACACTGTAACAAGCGTTATTGCCTGTCTCATCATATCCCAGAGGTAAGAAAATTCCAAGGGTTAAAAAAAAAATAGTGTCAGTCAACTGCAAATACTGCCAGTTCACTCCTTACCTGTAACTAATAGCACTATATCACAGTATCTGTTTAGTAGAAATGGTGACAGCATATTAAAACCCTTGGGCCAACATATGATAGGTATATTCCAATGTGAAATGATACATCGCTTAAAAAAGCTTGCTTTAATCATAACGTCAGAACAAAAACTAAACAGACTGTTTGTGGTCCTTTCCTTTTGACTTGCATAACATAAAAACCTCTTATGCATTTTTTTTCTTGGAAAAAATATTCTTTTTAGAGAAACATGATTCTGCCAATAAAATAAAAAGATGGAAAATAGTTTAAGGTTGGTATTTTTAAATATTGAATCCTTAAGCATACATACAGAATTTTTAGAAAAAGTTTTATTCATGATTCTCAAAGACAATGTGATTTTCATGAAGATCTTTTGCAAGAAAAACTGGCATCCTTTGCTGGTTTTCGGTTGTGAATTTATGAGAGCATGTTTAAAATTAATGACACCCATAGCGTATTCACAACTAATACTACATGAGTAGTAAAGGACTGCATTGTGAAGCAGTGTTTAGCACTGCTGTCTAACAGATCCATCATCCTGGGTTTGAAATCCGCACTTATTGTCATTGTGGAGACAGTGTTTCCTTCCACATCCCAAAGACATACCGTGTTAGGCTATTTGGGTATATTAATCCATATGTGTTTTAGTGTATTTATGTATACCGTAGATCCCGGAATACAAGCCGACCCGGTATATTAGCCGATCCCCTTCTCTACCTACTAAATTACATGTATTTGCCGATGACCGGTATTTAAGTCGACCCCCTTCTCCAAGCAAAATTTTCTAAATTTCCTTAAAAGTGTCTCTTCGGGTATATTTATAATGTTTATCAGCGAGAATTTGAGACTGCCGGCATTTTTGATGGAAACCAGGAAGTGATTGCGGAGAAGTTTGGTAAATTGGAACCTTTGTGTTGAAACTATATACGCAAATACGGTACATCGGCGGGTGGATTTCCGGAGACTTGTTATAAATTTGATTAACTTAAATACGCAATACAGTGGACCCTTGACTTACGAACTTAATTCGTTCGCAAAGGCTAACCCATAATGCGTTCCGAACCTCCCATTGCAACACTTACTTAACCTTTTCATAATAAAAAACACCAATAATTTTTCTAATGTACTAACCAAAAAGTACTACTTCGATTAAGCTAGGAGCATGGCGGCGCGCATGGTCGCAGCGGATCAAGGCTCTCCTTTTCATTGCACTTTTTTTTGGTTTTTGTACTTTTTTTTTGTCCTTGTTTGTGCACGATCGGTTTCGACGAACATCCGCTACACCATTCAGAACCTTATAGACATCGGTGTCCAGAGCCAGACATCTGTTTTGAGTGTTTTTTCATCACACGCACAACATCCCAGACAACATAGCGAGACCAGCGGGCTCTCCGTGGTTTGTTGTCGGGTCTAGGAGACGACACAGACGGAGGAGGGAAAGAAAGCAGAAGCGGGGCCACAGATACGGCGTTATGCTAAGGCTAAAAAACAACCATACAAGCTCTATACAGAACTTTTTTCTGCACTGAAGGAGCTGCTTTTAATCTCATTGTAGATGCGTATAGTGACAGTAAAAGGCATTCTATTCTAGAAACAATTTCATACTGTACTCACCATTTAATTTGACATCTTTGGGCTGCAGGAAGGGAGGAGGAGGAGATATTTCCACACAATGTCCATCTTCGTTTCAAAATTACATCCACAAACACGTGTATCTGGGCTCTCGATTGTTTGTTTACAATCGCGCAAGCGGATACACGTGACCGCATCCGTTTCGTAATGCAAGATGTGGATCGTAAATCAAAATAAAAAATTTTATTTTAAACTTCCCGATAATTTATTATAAATTTTATTAATAAAATCAACAACTAAAACACTTTTTTGAATAAATTCTTTATTTAATTTAAAGTACCGGCATGCAAAGTTACTTCTTCATCTGAAAGATGGCTCTGTGGTTTCGTCATTATTTACTTCCGTATTCATCGGCAAAACCGGCATTGCGCTGGAAATCTTGAATCTGAAATGATACTCGTTGTATAAACCGACCCCCAAACTCCAAGCCAAAAATCTAGGACGAAATTCTCGGCTTGTATTCCGGGATCTACGGTAAGAGTGTTTTTTTCTGTGATGAACTGATGACTATCCAGGCTTGATACACCAGGAATAGGCCTCTGTATCATAACATCCTGAATTAGATTAAATAGGTTTTAGAATGCTATCTTAAGCACTAACACATTATAGAGAATACAGTAATCCCTCCTCGATCGCGGGGGTTGCGTTCCAGA
>JANRMT010062852.1:28966545-28982467 GCA_026402145.1 Polypterus bichir lapradei | reverse complement strand
GCTCCTAGAAACCATGGATTCTGACACTTAAATCAATCAATCACATTGTATATGCATTAATGGTTAAGTGGTTAAGGTTCTCTTTTCTCTGCGGTTTCGTTTTGCCAAAGTGCTCACCTCCATTGTCTGTCAGCGGCTAAGCGAGCTTCTCTATCCTTGGAGGTTTCGTTTTGGCAATGTGCTCACCTCGCTTGTGTGTTAGCGGCTAAGTGAATTTCTCTGTTTTCTCGGTGGTTTCACTTTGGCGATGTAGTTGCTTTCTTTGAGCTTCATGCTGTAGCCTCGCACATCCACACCAGACAGACACACACACTTCCATGCGTAGACTTTTACATGTAAGATGGTAGTAGAGATTTTTGTGAATTTTATAGAAAAGTAAACTACACTTTTAGTCATTTGTTAAGACTGCATTTTTTTTTAAACAAAAGTGACCTCCATATATACTAGCGTTTTTTGTTTATGAAAGTGTCTTTGCTCACAATAAAACTAGCCTTAAATGCATAGGATGTCACCTACACTGACCTATTTGCATCGGCAGAAAAATCCTTGAAGGGATGGGTATGTTGCTGGCCACTGTATTTATCGTAAAACTAATGTATAATAATCAGTAAAGTATTTGAGTTTTGCTCATGTATGCAGCATTCAAACCACAGAGTACAATTTAGATGCATACAGGTAAGCAATGCAGCAGGCGCCATGGAAAGAAACTCCTCTGTTGCCGCTGTATGTTGGAATATGATTTTCTTCCATGAAAGGTGACCAATCAGGGAGTGAGACATTGTAATTGGTGGAACCCAATTAGGGAAGAGCTATATAATAAGCACAAACTGGGGTATTGTGGAAGAAAGGTGAAAACCTAATGTCTGTGTTTTAAATGAAAATGTAGTAGTTTGGATGTAGCCTACAAAAATTGATCTGAACAGAAATCTAAGGGTATTTGGAGAACTTGAGAGTCAGATACGCCTGCCCCTTATTCAATTTAGAGTGCAAAAAGATAAGAACAACAAATAGTAAGGAGAAAGTTTGCATAAAGTATACAGTAATTTAAAATACTGACTACAGAGGAAAACATATTGCAATGAGCAACTGAAGAGCAGAGGCCAAAGAGAGAAAAGGGGTAAATAGATGAAGGGGGTGTAAAGGGCCACAAGAAGTAGCTCCAGAGGAAAAGCGACAGGATTTTCTGAGGTGCATTCCAGACCCCAGAAGTGGTTATGAGGATTGGCTCTTGGAATTAGGGGTTGAGATATTTGCAAGCGCTCAGCCTGTCAGGATGGCTATTGTAGCCAGAGACAGTAGGTGTAATATTTAAAAAAGAGAGGCAAACAAGTAAAAGGGCTTTCCGAAGAGTCATCAGAAACAAGATTCAAGAAAACGAACAAGGTTCTGCGGAGACAATATCCAAACAAATATAGCCAGAAACAAAGCAAATGTCACAGTCCTGAATTTTCTTTTATAGCTAATAATTTTTTTCTTTTCAGAGAAAGGGAGTCTTTTTAATGTCAGTATGTCAATGTCAGTTTATTTATAGATCACATTTAAAACAATATCAGTAATGCTGTAGCCAAAGTGCTTTACAATAAAACATTCAATACACAGAATAAAATAAAACACACAACAACCAGCAGTAAATTGAAACAAACAAATGAATAAGAGGAGAGAAATATCAATATCATTGATGGTCACAAAAAGCTAAAGAATAGAAATGCATCTTTAATCTCGTTTTAAACGGATCAATTGAAGGGGGCTCCTTAATGTAATGAGGTAAAGAATTCCACAGACGAGAGTTTTACAAGCAAAAAGCTCTGCCCCCCTTAGTTTTGCACTTAGTACTAGGGACAACAAGATACAACTGACCAGTAGATCTGAGCTCTCTGGATGGCTGGTGTAAAGCACATAATTTGGATAAATAGACAGGAGCAGACCCATGTAGTGATTTAAAAAACAGCAGTAAAATTTTAAAATCAATTCTGAAACTAACGGGCAACCAGTGTAAAGAGGCTAAAATTTGAGATACAAAATCAAACATTCTTGCACCAACCAACCAGCATATCAGGGATTTGCTAATCCCATAATAAGAGTTACAGTAATCAGTCCAAGAAAAGATAAAAGCCTGAGTAAAAGGCTTAACCTTGGCTAAAAGATGAAGCTGAAAAAGAGGAATTGAAAGTCATTGAAAAGTGTCTATCAGTAATTTATGACCTGAACTCGTTAAGAGCAGCCCCCCTGAGCCCCACCAGATGGTCAAACCGCAACAGAGAGATCTCATGGTCGGTAATGTCAAAAGTTGCAGAAAGGCTTAGGAGGACAAAAGGTTACGAAAAATACAAGTGTCCTAAATTGATACGGTGCGATAACCTTACAAGGTACATAGTGTCAAGACAAACAAACACCAGCACCACCACCAAAGTGCTATGCAAAACAAAAGTTATGTGCCAATATTACATCTGCTGTTTCCTTAATACAGGATGAGTTACACATTTTTCAAGTTAAATGTACATCTCAGAAATGTGAAAGTCACGATTTCTTTAACCCTTGTTCTCTTCAAAGTTGATTTATTCTGTAAGGTTGTTTGTTTTGGTTTTTTTTTATTTTTATTTTCTAATCAATTTTGCATTGATGTCAAAAGCAAATAGCAAGGCAGCAAAAAGGTTAAAGAAACTTACATGTATAGATTTTACACCCCAAAGCTATTTAAGAAAGTGGATTCAACCATGCCCCTCTGATCTTGGAGCTAAAATCATTATGCCCCACACACTCATCTTGCAGATGGTGTCTTAAACCACTTCTATTAGCAGACGAGAACTGTTCAGAATTTATATCAAAACAAATCAGTTTTTTCCTAGAGACAAATACATCCTCAGAGGTCTCTGCAGGAATACTCTGGGAGACTCTAAAGGCCTTCTTAAGAGGACAGATTATTTCATATCTTTCCCACAGAAATAAATTAGAAACCAAGAAGGCATCGGAGCTAACCAGCGAAATTACTAGAATAGATCAAGAACATGCCAGGTGTCCAAGTGAGGCTCTTCATAAGAAAAGGCAGAGCTCAACCTCTTAACAAACAAAGAAACTGAGCAACTCATTTTTAAATCAAGACATCATTACTATGAACACGGAGAGAAAGCTAATAAGCTCTTGGCTCAACAAATGCACAAGCAAGAAGTTCGCAATGCAATCCCAGCAATCACCAACACGAACAGAGATAAAATCATTGACCATAAAAATAAATAAGGACTTATTACAATGTGCATCATACAGACCAATTTCACTTCTGAATAATGCTGTTAAGATACTCTCCAAAGTCGTAGCCAGAAGGATGGAGGAAGTGCTGCCTTCGGTAATATCACAAGATCAAACTGGATTTATTAAAGGCCGACACATAGGTTCCAATCTTCGACGCCTGTTTAATGTAATATATTCACCTGCAAGGTCAAATTTAAAAAAATAAAAAACAAGAAATCCCGAGGTGAATAAAGGATCACCCCCTTCCTAAACTCAATCAGGTGTAAGTAAGCACCATTTCCATTGCAGACCCTGGTTACTGGCTTCCTTCCACCTGATCAATTGTAATGAGTGTGATTAGTGAAGCTGTTCCTGGAGCATTCCCTTGTTTGGTAGTGCAACTGACAGCCAACAACTGACTATGGGTGGCAAGCCACTTTCAAAAGATCTCAGGAAAAGATTTGTGGACAAACATAAGGCAGGAGATGGATACAAAAAAATCTCAAAGGCTTTATCAATCCCAAGGAGCACAGTAAAGTCCATCATAAAGAAGTGGCAAGTGTTTGGTACTACTAGGACCCTCCCTGGATCAGGCTGTCTCTTCAAAATGGATGGAAGAGGAAGGAGGAAACTGGTAAGAGAGGCTACCAACAGGCCAGTGGGCACTTTGAAGGAGTTACAGAATTTTATGGCAAAGAGTGGTCATTGTGTGCGTGTGACAACAATTTCACAAGTGCTCTACAATTGTGGCTTGTTCAGGAGGGTCGCAAGGAAAAAAACACTTCTCAAGAAAGGCCACATTAAGGCTCGTTTCAGCTTTGCCAGAATGCATCTTGAAGATTCTGATAACAAGTGGAAAAAGGTCTTATGGTTAGTTGAGACCAAAATCAAACTATTTGGCCTCAATACCAAACGGTACAAAAAGCGTAAATCCAATGAGAGCTCACCATCCACAACACACCATACCTACAGTAAAACATGGAGGTGGAGGTGACAGCATCCTGTTGTGGGGGTGTTTCTCTGCCGCAGGGTCTGGGGCTCTCGTTAGGATAGAAGGAAAAATAGATGGAGCAAAATGCCATCAAATTCTTGAGGAAAACCTGCTATCCTCTGCCAGAAAGTTGAAGATGGGCAGAATGTTCACCTTTCAACACAACAACGACCCGAAGCACACAGCAAAATTGACCACACAGTGGCTGAAGGAGAAAAAAATGAATGTCCTCGTGTGGCCCTGACAGAGCCCAGACCTAAATCCCATTGAAAATCTGTGGAAAGATTTGAAGATAGCAGACCACCAACGCTCACCATCCAATGTGACCAAACTTGAACAGTTCTGTAAAGAAGAGTTGGCAAATATTACTCAGTCTAGGCGTGCAAAGCTGATAGAGAAGAATCACAACAGACTCAAGGCTGTCATTAAAGCAAAAGGTGGTTCAACAAAATGACATTGGGGTGTGATCCTTTATTAATCTCAGTGTGTCTTGTTTTCGATTTTTTATAATTTTTCTGAACTGTAGCAGTGATATCTTTCACATGGATGTTATCGATTGCATTGAGTAAGAAAAGCTGGGAAGAAATATTTTTTTTGTGCGTTTTCATTTAAGGCTGTAAAGCAAAACAAATGGGAATATTTCAAAGGGGGGAATTCTTTTCTATACCCACTGTATGTACAGAATACTTTTACGTATGTACAAGAAGTTTTCTCATACATATGAGATACTTTAACACACGTACGGAATACCCACAGCGCACTTTTGTAATTTTTTTCATCAAACTTTATCTCATATGTACGTGAAAACATCTCTTCTGTACATAAAAATTATCCTGAGCATATAAGATATTTTCACGTACGTACAGGATAAGGGTTATCCCATACATTTTTTTCATTGTATGGTGCAGAGCTTCCATAAATACTGTAGGTACCATGATTGTGAAGAAATAATCTGAGTTTGAAAAAGACAGAACTTACTCTTTGATGTTCCTAATAAGAGGAGAGAGAGAAGAGACGGTTGTTTGGAGATATGAGGTGCTTGTGTGCCATGTTCTGTGAATTATTATACTTACACTATGTGTTTTCCCACATTCACCCCTACCTATTTTCAATTCAGGTTTAATAAGTATCTTACTAATTTCAGGACACAGTGGTCCTCTGTCACTGTGCTTAAATGTAACGAATCAACCAGGCAAGTAAGTTTAAATTTATTAAACCTTCAAGGACTATAAAACTGTTTTAAAACTGCACTAGTGTGAATCTTCAAATTCCTGAGAGTTAATGGCTGTATCAGCAGCAGATTACCATTTTATGACTTTTAAGACGTCTGCTGACAAACATCACTTCCGTAAAATTTCCCTTCTAAACCATTTAAGTTTGCAATACAAATACACATTGGCTCGAGATGTACAGTTATCATTGTTTAATGCATTTGGAAGAGAGTGCTTCTGGGCGGCAGCACCCCGGACAGACCACCACCCAGACCATCATAAGGCACACTCCCACACTCACCCTTCTTAGGCCAAAGTAGAATTACCAGCTAATCTTCATAATGTGGAACCAAACAATCACAGCTCCCATCGTGGGACACACACCCTCATATAGTGGATTCAGAAAGTATTCACACCCCTACACTTTCTGCACACTTTATTGGGTCACGCTCTGCTGGAGCCAATCCCAGCCAGCACAGGGCGCAAGGCAGGAAACAAACCCAGGGCAGGGCGCCAGCCCACTGCAGGGTGCACACATACACCAAGCACACACTAGGGACAATTTAGGATCGCCAACTTTATTGGGTTGTAGATTTAATTTTCAATGAAGAGATTTACCAGTTTTGCCCGTTAATCTGTCCTCAATAACCCATAACCATAAAATGAAAACAGGTTTTCAGAAAGGTTGGCAAATTTATTACAAATCACAAACTGAAATCTCACCTTCCTGTAAGTATCCAGACCCCATAATTCAGTACTTTGTAGAAGCCCCTTTGGCAGACATTTCAGCTTCAAGACTTCTTGGGTAAGTCTCTATAAGCTTTGCTGTCCAGGATTTCAGCAGCTTATCCATCCTTTCTCGCAGATACTCTCAAGGTTTGTTAGATTGGATGGCAAGTGTCTGTAGTCTGCCATCTACAGGACTCTTCACAGCTGGTCTATGCTGTTTAAGTCTGGGCTTTGGTTGGGCCACTCAAAGACAGTCAGAGACTTGTCCCAAAGCCACTCCAGCACTGTGCTGGCTGCATGCTTCAGGCCATTGTCTTGCTTATAGGTAAGCCATCGTCCCAGTCTGAGGTTGTGTCCACCTCTCTGGATGTGGCTACATTCATCCTTTCCTAAATTCTGACCAGTCTCCCTTTCCTTGCTGCTGAGAAGCACCCCCATTTCATGATGCCACCACCACCACCACCATGCTTCACCATACATAGCGCGCTTGGAGTTCTGCCCAAAGAGTTCATTTTTTTTTTCTCATCAGATCAGAAAAATCTTTTTCTTCCGTCATGCTCTCAGAGTCCTTTAAACTGTACAATGCCTTTTACTCAGATGTGACCTTCATCTGGCCAGTCCACAATACCATATCTGGTTTATGGAGAGCTGCTACGATGTCATCCTGCCAACAGGTTCTCCCATCTCAGCAGAGGACTTCTGAAGTTCTGGTAGAGTGGCCTTTGGGTTCTGGGTCACCTGCCCGACCAGAGCCCTTTTTGCCCAGTAAGCTTTAGAAATGCCTCACCTCACTTTGATCACAGAGGTCTAAAGAGAGTTCCTTGGAGTTTTTGTCCTGACAATACAGTGTGAATTGTGGGCCGTTCTATACACAGGAACATATGGGTGGCCCTCTATATGATGTCCAGTCATTTCAGTTTTCTACAGGTGGACTCCACTCAAGTTCAAGACACATCTCAAGGAGAATTAAGCCAAACAGAATGCACCTGATCACAATTTGAAGAAATAGAAATGAGAGCTTTCAGTTTTGGATGCTTAATAAATTTGCAAACCTTTTCTGAAAACCTTTTCACTTATTGAGTGTGCTAAAGCTGGCAAATCTAAATCTGCAACACAATAAAGTGTGCAGACACTGGACGGGTCTGAAGACTTTGGGTATTCACTGCACATTCACATCAAGCCAGTTTTGAGATGCCTAACCTGTGAGGGGAAATTGGAGAACTCACTGACACCAGCTCTACAGACCTGCCGACCACCAGCAGGCTCGGCATTGACTCCAGGAAGGCTGACAACTATGCAATACTGAAACCGCACCCCCCTAGAATTCAGTTGTGAAGGTGGTCTATTTTAATGTCCAATTTTATATTGTTGCTGTATAACCAGCTGTAGAGTGTTGCTTGCTGATTCATTTTATTTTATACTAGCTGTCCCCCACGGCTAAGCCTGTGCACTAGTGAAACAGGACAAACTTTAAAAACCAATAAACAAACAGGTATCGTTAGGTAAGCTGAGCCAAGCTACGCTCCAAAACATGGCAAGAGGTAGACTGGCTCAAATGGAGCCTGGCGCGTGAGTGTGTAGGGCCCAGCCCGGCTCCCCACTCCTGACGTCACGCTTTCCCCCACCCCCTCGGCCCACAGCCTCAGATTAGCGTGAATAAATCGCGACCACAAGCAAACTGTGATACTTACCGCAATGAGAGAAGTCGCAAAATCAACTGGAATGTTCAAGCAAATTATAGAAAAAATCCTGATCTAAATCCATTAAGTGGTTCTCTGGTTCGCTAGCTAAGAGGATGTAAGATACACCCCGAGGCTGGGGTGTGAGTGAGGAGGGCCCTCACAATTGAATTTAATAATTTATTTGAAAAACTGCTTGTGCAAAAAATTTGCAAATCAATAGGCCTAGCCTCAGAACTGTAAATGTTCTGGCTAAATTGAACGATTTCTGTGACTGTTATCGATTAGCATTGGACAAGTGGTTTATGAAGATAAGAGATAAGAACAAACAGGACCAAACTGGACCAAAACGAAAAGGCCTGCAACCTGTGATAAGTCAAACACAATGCAACTTGTTTGAAGAAGATGGTTAATTTTTTTGGAAGTTATCATTGTACATTGGTCTCCAAGTTCAGGGCGCTTCTTCTAAAATGTTCTTTTTTAAAAAACTACACAATTCTCTGGTGAAATTTGAAACTTTAGGACGTGAAAGTAAAATTTGATTACTTTATATACTCGCATTTAAGTTCTCCCTCGGATAAGTTGGGTTTGATTTTACCGTATAATTTCTGGTATTTTATAATGTTGGTCGTATGAGTCAAATGTGGAAAACTCACACTATTGATCCAAGGGATTATGATCTGCTAACGCCCGCCTGAGAGAGTAACCACCAAGTGCACTGCCTTTGTTTTCTATGAGAGTGCGGCAATGTGCTGTATCAGCGTGCTCTCCTAACCTCTCTCTGTCTCTCTCTCTCTCTGTTGTGCCTACGTGACCACACAGTAATACCTGAACTATTTCGAAGCAAAGTTTGTACTGATTTGTGTTTTTTGTATCTCAGACCCTCATACATCTTTATCGTAAGAGCATCCCTTATCTAGGATGGAGCGTTCGATCAGAAGAAAATATGAAACTGGTTTTAAATTAAAAGTCATTGAAGTGGCGAAAGAAATTGGTAACTGCGCTGTTGCAACAAAATTTAATGCGTCTGAGAAACTGGGGCGAGATTGGAGGAGGCAAGAAGTGTTGCATAGTTTGGGGTCTGATTTTATGATCGTTATTTTGGGTTTCAAGACCCAACTTATACACGAGTATACGTGGTATCCACAGACACACATACAGACAGCATGTTAAAATCAACTTTTTTTTAGAAGTTTTAAACATTGTTGAATTAGAATCTGAACTTACTGAAAACTGAATTTTTGACCCATCACTAAACTTACATTTACATGGAAATAAAAAAAAAAAACAGCTGAAAATCAAAAACATTAAGTAAATATGGATAACTAAAAGTTTTCACTCCTTTGAAGTTTTCTCGTTTTATTGTTTTACATCGTTTAATCACAGTGGGTTTCATTTGGATTTTAGACTCTGAGCTTTTGGATTCTTTCATTGTCAGTGGCATGCTTCTTTAGAGTGGTGCCCATGCGCATCCATGGGCGGTTATGAATGTACAAGAAGTTGTTCAGAGCTCTGAATTAATCATCGGGAGTCTGTGTCTGAAGTGTCTGCTGCAAATGTGGCCCTAGGTGGTTGAAGATTTCAGTCTGATCTACCAATGATTAACCTTCTTAGTGTCAGACCTGAGCATCACTTCAGCTGTGAAAGCAGTTCCAACAACATTAGTCCTGAGGCGTTAGTCGGGCAACAGTACAGGACATTTCTTATGTAAGCGTTATACCTGATCGTTACCAGGGAAATGGTATAGGTGTGTCTTATGTAAGCATCAAGCCCAAGCGTTACTTGGGCAACAGTCTAGGATGAGTCTTATGTAAGCATCAGGTCTGAGTGTTACCTGGGCAACAGTATAGGGCGTGTCTTACGTAAGCATCAAGCCCAAGCGTTACCTGGGCAACGGTATAGGTGTGTCTTATGTAAGCATCAAGCCCAACCATTACCTGGGCAACAGTATAGGGTGTGTCTTATGTAAGCATCAGGCCTGACTGTTACCTGGGCAACAGTATAGGTGTGTGTTATGTAAGCATCAAGCCCAAGCGTCACCTGGGCAACAGTATAGGGTGTGTCTTATGTAAGCTTCAAGCCCAAGCGTTGCCTGGGCAACAGTATAGGGCGTGTCTATTTAAGCGCCTTGCCCAAGCTTTTTCCGGGTAACAGTGTATACATGTCTTCTCCTAGTAGCGTCCTGTAAAAAAAGTTTTTCAGCAGCCAAGGTGTTGCTTGTGTTGCCAGTGATGTGAACAGTGATGGTGAGGAAACTATCATCAGCAGTGATGACAAAGTGGATCATTCTTCAGTGAGTGAAACTGAAATGAACAGTGAAACTGAAAATGATTCTGATGAATCTGAAAGTGATGCTCGATTTTGGTTTTCTGCTGATCTTACTTCAAATAAACCAGGAGCGCCTCATTTTGATTTTGTGTGGCAGCCGGGAATAAAAGTAAACATTGGCAGCCAAGATCCACTTCCTTACTTGAAGTAATTTCTTAATGATGACGCGATCGAAAGAATTGTTATTGAGACCAACCATTACGCTTAACAATGTTGGGTAAATGATCATACATCTATACAGTTTTCTCGTTTAAATATACACCACACACACAACATATTTTGACAGTATACATAGTATTGGCATTATTATTAATTTCATATTATTCATCATCATCATTATTATTATTTTATCATTATACTTTTTACACTTCTGACTTTGTACTTTTAGTGTTTTGCACATTTTACAGTAAAAAGATGAGATTTAATAAAAATGTAATTTTTCAAAGCCAAAAAATGCAACACGTTTTGCATTTTTTTTTTTGAGAAAAAAATGTAACACTATGGAAGTAAACCAATGAAAACACAGTACTCACCAGAGCCCACCCTGTGGACTTTGACAGGTGACAATGACAGTGTTTATTTCACTGCAACTTTCATGTGGCGTATGGTGCCACTGAAATAAATAAATGAAGGATGAATTAAATACATAAAAAAATAGATGTAATATTTAATTATTTATACTCTCGTATCATTGTGTTTATTTATATACTGTCACATTTTACAATACATTTATTTATTGTGTATTTATTTACTTGTTTGTCTGGAATACCGAAAGCTGTCTCTGTGGTAACTGCCCAAGATAAACAGTAAGACAACAATTCCTATTGTTTTGAATGTTCATTGTGTTTTACTTATTTGCTGAGTGGGCTGTGCTCTGACTTTAGCATATAATAGACATGAATCCTTTTAGGATGTCATACGTGTATATTGGCTATCTTTAAAAATATCCTTGAATGATGTGACCAAATTTCTACTGAGTCCAGAAAACAGGGTGGCTGTCAGGTTTTTATTTTTTCATGAAGTATTAAAAATGTAGGGAGTCTCCATGAATAACACATCTGACACAAACACTTGCATACAATGAATGTGTGTAATCAGGCAGTGGAATCTCAGTGGACCTGGCCAGCCATTTCATGACTCAGTAGCAGCCGTGAGGATGTGAAGATTCGCACCATCCAAAGATGGTGATTTATTTTATTTTTTTTTTTTTACTATGGGGACCCCAGGTACACGCTCAGCCTTGACCTGGCACACACACATTCACACACAGAGATACTGATAAAGAAGCTGAATGAATCATTGAATAGCAAAGATATAATAATGATAATAATAATAATAATAATAATACATTTTATTTATATAGCGCCTTTCCCATGCTCAAGGCACTTCACAGAGTTTAAGAGAGAACGAGAGGGTATACAGTATATAGTATTGTACAAACCAGATAGATAAATAAAGAAGATTAAGACAGTAAATTCAGAGAAAGCCTAACAGACAACATAATCGATGGTCTCACACACATACAGGTTACATGAGCATCTTGACAGAGAGGTAAACTGAGAGAAGGGTAATAAAGTCAAGTTGAGCTAAAAGCCTTCCTGAACAGATGAGTTTTGAGTTGTTTTTTAAAAGAATTCATGGAGTCAGCTGATCTGATTAATTTCAGTAGGTCATTTGAGTCTGGCGCTATACAGCTGAAGGCCCTGCTGTCACCCATGGAGTGTAGATTAGTGTGGGGCACAACAAGATTACCAGAATCAGAGGACCTTAGTGGGCAGGCAGGCACATAGTGATGGAGAAGGTCGTTGATGTAGTTTGGCGCGAGGTTATTTAAGGCTTTGTAGGTTATTAGTAGGATTTTATATTCGATTCTGTAAGACACAGGGAGCCAGTGAAGACGGCGCAGGATGGGTGTGATGTGCTCGCTGCTGCTGGTTCGAGTGAGGACTCTTGCAGCCGAAGTTGGAGCTGTGATATAAGATCAGAAGGGGCACCTGCCAATAGCGAGTTACAATAATCTATGCGGGATGTGATAAAAGCAGGGACAAGTTTCTCAGCGTTAGAAAAGGAGAGGAAGGAGCGAACACGGGATATGTTACGGAGGTGAAAGTAAGAAAGTTTCTTAATGTGATTTATGTGGGCAGAATAATAGAGGGAGGAATCAAAAATGACATCGAGATTCTTTGCAGTAGAGGCAGGTCTGATGAGATCACCGCCAAGATGGACTGGGAAGGAGCTCATTTTATTAAGTTGCACTTTAGTCCCAATTTGCAGGAGTTGAGTTTTGTTGCAATTTAATTTTAAAGAGTTCGGCTCCATCCAGGGTTTAATTTCACTAAGGCAGGTTGTGAGCTGAGAAAGCTCTGATGAAGTTCCACTTTTAACATTGAAGTAGAGTTGAGTATCATCTGCATAAAAATGATAGCCCAGTCCATAGCTACGAATAATATGGCCAAGGGGAAGAATATAGATATAGAAGAGAAGTATAAAAGTATATTAGGTCAATAATAAAGGGAGAAAAAAAAACAATATTAAACAAACATCGCATATGCAAAAGCCCTGCCCATTTCCCCTGATGGTGATAATAATTTTCAAACACTACACAAATGAAACCTAATAGAACACTAAGCACTAGCTGATAAACACTTAGGACGCGGTCCAGATCAGAGTCCAGTACAGCGAGTGTGGATGATGGAGAGAATGAATTGAGATGCCAAGTGACCAGTATCCTGAATGTGATGAACGTTTTGTCCTACCATGTTCCAAGTGTTGTGAGGAGATCTGTAGAAGTTGGGAGTGCTCCCCAGATGAAGACATGCACCAACTCTGATAAAACGGCATGAACTAGCAGGCACAAGACAAGCACATAAATCCAGAATGAAACCGTAATCGAAGAGAGCTTGTAGTCCATTAGTGAGAGATGCGTAGAAAGAAATATACGCAGATGATCGCAGTTCCCTTGGCGTCTTTTTAATGAGAGTGCTTAATTACTCAAGGTAACAAAAACTTGTTTTTGGTAATCATCAGAGACCTCAATACCTTTTTCTAAATCATTTTTCAAGATGATTTCAGATCTGTTTTTGGTCTTTTCCAGTCACGTCCACTTTTTGAGTTGTGAGTAACGTTAGTTTACTTTGTACTTGCATGCCGCTTTCACTAAAACGCAAGCACCAATGACGTAAATATTTCTTCAGTACGAAGTCAATCTGTTTGTCTCACGCCATCAGTGTAATTGAATGTATCGATAAGGAATAAGAAATCAGTTCCTACACATTTTATAACATTTTTGTGTCTCATAATATGAAGGAACAAGCAAACACTTTCATTCTTTTTTTGAGCTGAAAATAAAGGGGGGACCAAAACCCAATAGGTATTCAGATTTCATTCTTGTCTTTTATAATATATAAAGAACAAACATTCACTTTCTTTGCCTTTTTGTCTTTGAGAAATTGGTCTGAATTTAATAGGGATATTATTGGGATTTTGGAAACTGAACATTTGTTGAGCAAACTCACATTGCTTTACAGCACTTGACTGACCCCCCTTTTTATTTTTACTCCAAGGGATTCAGTGGGCACCGTCTCTGATGACGGAAAATATCCACCTCCAACCTCACCTGTCGTCTTCTCCAGCCGCTGCAGCAAACTGTCAGAGCTGATGGTCATCTGCGGCTCCGGATGAAAATATTAAGAGTGGGCATCTAAAATACTAAGCAGAGCATGATGGGACAAAGTCCCAAAAATCCAACAAGTAACATTATACACAAGTGACCCCCCAGGAGCCATAACTGCTGATGGTCACAAGCAAACCAAAGCCAGTGACGTGTCCCCATTTCATGTAGACTTTCGGAAGCTGCTGCACCAAAGCAGAAAGCTGAAGATAAAGGGAGACGGAAAGAGAGGAGACCACTTTTCCAATTCCTAACTTAAAGATGTCTGCTGTGCATAACAATCTAATCCCGGGTCCTCCCTGCGTGGAGTTTGCATGTTCTTCCCGTGTCTGCGTGGGTTTCCTCCCACAGTCCAAATACATGCAGGTTAGGTGCATTGGCAATCCTAAATTGTCCCTATTGTGTGCTTGGTGTGTGTGTGTGTGCCCTGCGGTGGGCTGGCACCCTGCACGGAATTTGTTCCTGCCTTGCGCCCTGGGCTGGCTGGGATTGGCTCCAGCAGACCCCCGTGACCCTGTAGTTAGGATATAGCGGGTTGGATAATGGAAGGATGGCTGGATAACAATCTGAATGCAAATCCTAATCTCGTCCTCACAGGACGCCTCCTCTTGCCTTGGCCTTCACAATCCGCATATGTGCCAGTGTTCAATGCAGCATCAGGACAGAGAAGCATACGCAGCAGTGCTGATGGAGAATAAAAAGAGAGAGAAAAAACAAAAAAAGCAATAATCACAACATGGGGCCAAGTGAAGCTGTTTCTTTATCTCTACAGTGTAAGAGCTGGCAGGTAAATGAGCCACTCAAGGTCACCCTGAGACTAAGTGAAGAACATTAAACAGGTGTCTTCTATCTTACAGTTCAGCTGTTTAGCCACTAGGTGGAGACACAGCCAACAGCACTCCTTCCCAATGTAATCCTTTTATAGTGAAAGAGCAGCTCAGTTTTTATTGTGTTTTGAATGAACTTAAGCCGGTATCACATTACACACGACATTGATGATCAATTCACTGCGACGTGTCAATTTAAACAACTGAAAACTGATGGGCATGTCACATTTACCAGCGGCATGCTGGCCTTCCAGCACGGGCATGCTTGCCCCTTTTGTGACAGTCAATAACGTGCTGCATGGCAAAGCTGGTACTGTCCAGAGGGGTAACAGCTACAATGAGTTCATCTGCAGTCTCTGCCCTTATTTTTCTATTCTGTCATCGTACATAAAGCACAAGAGATTCAACAGACAAGCTTCTGTTGCATTTGTGAGGTCCAAAATGCCCGCGGTCCTCAGTGCTCGTTGCTGCATTCTGTGCATTGAACCTCTAAATGGGCATTGTTACTGTTTGGCAGCTCTCATACACACCGAGCCAACCACTGCGACTGGAGACAAAATCAAACCTGTTTGATTCTGATGGAGTGAGTCACTGGGAATGTCACATTAGATGACCAGTTTCACAGGAGAGCACCACAGCCTGCCTCTAATTGGCTGACGTACTGTATGTAAGTAAAGTATATGACTGAAAATTACTGAAAAAGTTATGCAATGTGACAGGGCCTGAGCAGAGAAACGTCCAGCTGCAGACCTTAGCCCTCAACTCCGCGATTCAGTAGCTCCGCTGGACAGCCAGTTGGATTGCAGGTTTTTGTCCCTTGGTTTACTTGACTGGAGATAACCCACCTTTAACCCTAATCTATCATCACCACAGTGTAAGCAGGTGGAAATATCACTGAGGTATAATATATGGAGACAGCCCCCTCAATGGAGTGGAACACTGGGGGTCTGCAGCTAGAGTCTGTTACCTTATTGTGATTTTATACCTGAGAGGCAGTTAGGACTGTGCAGCTGCTGAGGCCGCCTAGTGGTGTAGGAGTGTAAAGCATAAGAAACTGGCTCAGTCTCAAGCATCACAGAGAGACACCTCACCTGTCAAATGGAAAAACTCAGGCGGTAAATAAAAAGCATGGTGGGGAGAAATAAAGTTTTATCTATCTATCTATCTATCTATCTATCTATCTATCTATCTATCTATCTATCTATCTATCTATCTATCTATCTATCTATCTATTAATTATATAGTGCCTTTCATATCTATCT
>JANRMT010062852.1:28916107-28958135 GCA_026402145.1 Polypterus bichir lapradei | reverse complement strand
TCTATCTATCTATCTATCTATCTATCTATCTATCTATCTATCTATCTTCTATATTTAGCATGTATATTAAGTATGGTTTCACATCTCTGTCTAGTGACAGTCTGTGTGGATTCTCCACGTTATCCCTACATGTATTCCTGGGTACTCCATTTTACATCCCACATTCCAAAGATCTACAAATCAGTTTGACTTCTGTCACAAAATAGTCCTGCTATGAGGAAGTGCACCTTGTGATGAACCTGCACATCCATCCAGGTTTGGTTCCTGCCTTGTGTCAGATGTTCTAATATTTTCAGGACAACTTTAACTCCTTGACATAATTAAATAGGAGATCAAGAAAGGGAAGAATGCACATAAATTTCATTATTAGGTCTTGACTTTTCCAAATAAAGCGAAGTTGTTCTGCTGAAATCTGCATAAATACTACTTCATATTTTGTGGCCTAATGGCACAACCTCCACAAAAACATAAATTAAAGAATAACTAAATTAGTAAAAGTTTTGCCATAGCTTTTTCTTATTTTGTCACAGTCTGTAACCTTTTATTGTACGGTGCAGGCTTCCTAGTAAAGCTAATCTATTTTTGAAAACGGCTTTGCAAAGTGAGTTTTTATAATATGAACATATAAGTATCATTAATTTAAAAAGAAAACTTTTTTAAGCATTACGGAACCTATAAAAGTGTTCACCCCCTTGGACATTTTATTATTATACAGACAACATTGAATCACAGCGCATTTAATTAGTCTTTTTTGACACTGATCAACAGAAAAAGACTCTTTGATGTCAATGTGAAAACGGGTCTCTCCAAAGTGATCAAAATTAAAAACAAATCTATATACTGTATATAAAACCAAATACCGCTGATTTACTCATCACGAAATCTCCCAAACCACAAGGACTTGGGACTTGAAATTTGGAATGTAGGTTACCGGTGGCCCATTGGTGCTCGCTAAGAAACGGTTCTAAAAATTTCATGGTCCAAGTGCGAAATTTCTTACAGTTTTTTAGACCCGTTTGTATGTCTGTCCGCTTTTTACGAGAGAACTACTTAATGGACTTAGATTGGGTTTTTTTTCTATAATTTGCTTGAACATTCCATCGATTTTGCGACTTTCTCATCGTGCTACGTATCATAGTTCGCTTGCGGTACCGATTTGTTAGCGCAAATCCGAGAGAGACTCATCGGGCTGCGGGGCCCTCCTCACTCACGCGTCTGCCTCGGCACGTAACCTTAACCCTGCTTAGTTAGTGAACGAGAGAACTACTTAATGGATTTAGATCTTTTTTTTCTATAATTTGCTTGATTGTTCCGGTTGATTTTGCGACTTCTCTCATTATGCTAAGAAACCTAGTTCACTTGCAGGAGTGATATATTCAGGCTAATCTGAGAGAGAGGCTGTGGGCCGAAGTGGAGGGGAAAGAGTGACGTCTGGAGTAGAGAGCTGGTCTGGGCCCTCCTCACTGTCTTATTTCACTAATACATGGGCGAAGCCATGGGGGATGGCTAGTATATATATATATATATATATAAAATACAAAATAACTGATCCCATCTCCTTCAAATTGTCCTGTTTCAACTTTGGCCATCGACGTGTTGAGATAACGTGACGTGTAACCACCAGTCAGAATCTGACTGAACTTTGCTGTTGAGTGGCTGCCGCTAACGCCACATGTCTGAAACTCGTCTTAAGCCCAATTTGGACAACTTAGTTTTGCAGCGGTGCTTGAAGGTGGCCGATCTCTCTGTACCGACATTTCCCCGTTCTGGCTTTATGAGTACCAGAACTTAACGTACCGTATGCGTACTGTCAGTTTGCACCACATTAGCAGCCCTGATTTTTATAACAACAATATGTCTGTTCACAGTTCCAAATGGGTTCCCCACCCTCGCTACCCCACCACATTTTGTATAAACATACTGTATCAGTTCACCTGCCTACTCCGTTGGGCCCTTCAGTAATGCCCGAAAACTGAAAATTGTTCTGGGGGTGCTATACAATGGCTGAACCTGCGCTACAACCGCCAAAGGTCAAAGACAATTTCCCCTCGGGGATTAATGCAGCGAATCAAATGCCAGATACCTTTAGACCTCCAAGGGGATACCCTATCTCCTCGTTATTCCGCACACAGAACAAGGAGAATGCCAGCCGATCATTTTTTCCAGGGTAAAGTAACTATTACCGGAGGACCTCTATAACTTTATTCCCATCAGAATTGTTCAAATGATGGTTTAGCTGATATGTCAATTCGTATGGGGCCTGTTTACCAGGGGGCTAATTCTTACAGACTTTCTTAACAGAAGCTAAAACGCTCCATGGTCTTTACAGAGATGTGAATGTGTGAAAATTACAGAGGTCCTCCGGTAAGAATGTCATTACCCCACCTCCTGGCGTAAAGCTAATCCTGCCCAACTGAGGCTTTAGCCTTCATAGCGCCAGAAAAACTCAAAACTGTGGTTTGTAAAACTGAACGAGGCATTAAATAACGGTTCACTCCCACCCTCACTGCATGGCTCAGAGGTCCTTTGGACTTAAATATTCCCTTCGTCCCCTCACTGTCAAGCTAAAAATTGCAAACAACAAATGTAAACGATCGATTTGCTTCTTGGTTAACAATGAGGACTTGAAAACTGAAGTCCTGTATGACTAAGTTAGGATTTTTATCGTGATTACAAACTGAATCTTCAAGTGAATTGGCTACAATTGTCCCGCTGTGTGATGCACTCCAGGTTTACGTGAGTACAAAAGGTAACAAACATGCAGCTGCCAGTTGGACAGGGTGTTTGATCCTGCCTACTACACTCATTTGAACTATCGACAGCTAGCCAAGCTTTTTTAATGACGTTTTCATTATTTGTTTTCAAATTTGTTACACTGTAACATCAAATATTAGTTTTCCAAAAAATAACAAAAGAGTAGAACGTGTTTAGTAAAAATAGCCTCTAATTATTTTTCTGTATCTTTGTGTATGTACATGTATCGGCAACGTATAGGGTGACCAGATTTAAAACACAAAAAAATACTTAAGAGGGACTCGCCAGGCATGGGTGGCGGGTCAGAGTTTGGGTGCGGCTGCTGTTTATGGGGGTGATTATCGGGGTCCACTCGCGAGATCAGTTCCCTAGAAAACAACTGACTTGGCAAATCCCCCACGTTCAAGAAATGCCATGCACTTTTGCTGCCGTCGTATCTCTATGATTTGGTGTTAAATCCTTTATATGAAGTTGGTACAACTTGGCGATGATGGCTTTGGTACCCCATTGGCAGGTGACTGTACTTTAACCAACTTTGCTTTAAAGAAATGTGGGACGTCCTGCAATCAAGTGTGTCAGTTCACGCGTTCACTAAGAGACTGACGGCGGGAATTTATTAAACTGGAAAATCAAAACTGAAATAAATGAATACGAGTTCTACTGTATTTACATATTGTGGAAAAAAAACAGAACTTTATAAAGGGCGAGTATTGTTCACCAAGGTTTGACTCCTGTTCAGGCTACTTGGGTACGTGGGTTACGTGTGGGGGCTGTAGACCACCCAGAATATTTAAAAGTGTAAGCTGCAGTTCGTTAGATTCAACACCGAGCTTGAAATTGGGAGATCTGGTCACCCTACTGTAATATTTGTCTCCCCTCCCAGAAAATAAATTAAGTGTAAGAATTTAGGCACCATGCAAGAAATTAAAAAAAAAAAAAAACCAGAGCCAGAAACACAGAATTTAATTTCTCCTCAGCGGGTGCCACATAGACACTGGCTTGCGTAAGGTGGCTAACATCTGGTTCCAGTGGGTGATGCCCATTCCGCTTGCTTCTGGTCCAATAATGACGTGGCCAATATTCTCAGCTCGGCCGTCTTCACAGCACTCTGCCACCGTGACCCTAAGAGAAAGGTCCTGTGGGAAGGGGAAAGTGAAAATTAGAAAGTGCGGCATTCCAGTCCAGGTTGGGTTGCCGTGTTTTTGCTAGGTCAGTTCAACCAGAAGGGTGTGGCACATGATATCACTGGAAGAAAAGATAACTTGATCAATCGCTTATTTATAAAGCACTTTAAAACAACAGCGTTGAAGTCAAAGTGTTGTACGAGGACAATGATCAATAAATATAAAAATAATGACAGTAACAAATGCAATAATTAAAACAGCACAAGGGAGGACAATCAACTGTCAAGGTGAATCAAAAGCCAAGCCATACAAATGAGTTTGGTGGCGAGATTTAAAAATCAGTAATGATGGAGCCATCCTAATACAGTCATATGAAAAAGTTTGGGAACCCCTTTAATTCTGCATAATAATTGACTCTCCTTTCAACAAAAAAGATAACAGTGGTGTGTCTTTCATTTCCTAGTAACATCTGAGTACTGGGGTGTTTTCCGAACAAAGATTTTTAGTGAAGCAGAATTTAGATGTAGGAAATTAAATCAAATGTGAAAAACTGGCTGTGCACAAATGTAATTTGGCTGATTTGAATGCCTGTCACTGCTCAATGCTGATTACTGGCAACACCAAATTTGGTTGGATGAGCTCATTAAGCCTTGAACTTCATAGACAGGTCTGTCCAATCATGATTGATAAAAGGTATTTAAGGAGTTCAATTGCAGGTTGTGCTTCCCTTTGACTCTCCTCTGAAGAGTGATAGACAGCATGGGATCCTCTAATCAACTCTCCAAAGATCTTTAAACAAAGATTGTTCAGTCTCATGGTTTAGGGGAAGGCTACAAAAAGCGATCTCAGAGGTTTAAACTGTCAGTTTCAGCTGTAAGGATTGGAATCAGGAAATGGAAGGCCACAGGCACAGTTGGTGTTAAACTCAGCAGGTCTGGCAGGCCAAGAGAAATACAGGAGCGGCATATGACAGGATTGTGAGAATGGCTACAGACAACCCACAGATCACCTCCAAAGACCTGAAAGAACATCTTGATGCAGATGGTGTATCTGTACATCGTTCTACAATTCAGCGCAATTTGCACAAAGAACATCTGTATGGCAGGGTGATGAGAAAGAAGCCCTTTCTGCACTCACGCCACAAACAGAGTTGCTTGTTGTATGGAAATGCTCATTTAGACAAGCCAGATTCATTTTGGAACAAAGTGCTTTGGACTGATGAGACAAAAATTGAGTTATTTGGTGATAACAAAAAGCGTTTTGCATGGCGAAAGTCCAAGTCTTTAGAGTCCTGGTGTTTCCTGTCTTGCTATATGGTTGTGAGACATGGACGCTATCGAGTGACCTGAGATGAAGGCTGGACTCCTTTGGTACTGTGTCTCATTGGAGAATCCTTGGACACTGCTGGTTTGAATTTCTGATGAATGAGCGGTTGCATGAGCGGTTGCTCATCAAGTCCCGAATAAGGCACATGACCTGCATTGTGAGGGAGCATCAGTTACGACACTATGGCCATGTGCCGTGTTTCCCAGAGGGTTATCCGGCTCATAAGATCCTCATTGTCGGGGACCCGATTGGCTGGACCAGGCAAAGGGGTCGCCCACGTAACACCTGGCTGCGGCAGATGGAGGGTCATTTCTGGAGGGTGGGACTGGACCGCGTGTCTGCCTGGGGGGCTGTCAACCGGGATCCCGAGCTGTTTCGTCGTGTGGTGGGTATGGCAACGGACTGTACCAGTGCATGCTCCCCAACCTGACTTGTAGGCCAACATCCATAAGATCTGCCCAGAGGTGTTACTACGTTTAGATTAGGAGACGTGTTTCAGTTAGAGTTGCTGTACTGTAGATGTTTCAACATCACTTCCATATTTTTTTGTAGGTTTCTTTCATGTGTAGTGTACAGCCAAAAGACACTGAAGGGGAATCTGATGACAACTTTCAGACTTAACAGTGATGCTTCAATTATAAACCCCACTGCTGTGAGTCGTACTCAGAACCCAAAGCTGTGAACAGCCCATGTCCATGTCAGAGGATGTCAACCTGCACAAAGAAATTTGTCAAATCCTCTCCACAGACAGAAATGTCTGGACCCGGCAAGAGCAGACCCCTTCCTTGACGTCTTTGAACGAAGGAGTTCTGCTTTTGCTTTTGACAAACCTAAGGCCCTGACCAGATCGGCTCGTTGTGGCTGTGCTATCAGATGAGGCTCACCAGACATAAACGGTTCAAACGTTGGATCACTGTTGTTGTTGTTCTCCCAGTGCATGGTGTCGTCTAACAGTGATTGGCCATCCTGTGAATGATAACAGCTTGTGGACCAGAGGGACTTGGACAGGAAGAGTGGCAGAATCTCTGTGGTGTTACATAACTTAAATGACACCAAAACACAGGATGACCGGAGCTTTGTGCTTTAACATAGGAGGGACAGTGACACGACTTGGTCATGTTAGTTACATACATAAGGTGTAATGACAGAAAAAGTGTCAGACCCTCAATGACACGATAAAAAGATCTATATGGTATATCGATGGAACTGTGGGCCAGCCTACAGCTCCGTCAAAGTATTGACATGAGGATAAACCTTGGAGGGCAGCATTGTGTTTCCCAACTTCATCATTTCTTTCTCAGTCATCTGCACTGTGCTAATAATTTTCATCAAGCCTGCTTACCTGTAGCACAATGGCCGGCACCGAGAAGATCATTGCTTCGTTGAATATGGGGTTGGAATCATCTTTCTTCACAGCCGTCTTCTTTTTGCTAATCTTTCTCCCATCTTGTAGAAGATAAACTTTAACAAAGGGATCTGTTCAAAACCAAATACAGAAAAAAAAAGTGTCATTAGCAAAAAAAGAAAAATAGTGACTGGATGGGCAGGGGGGCTCAGTGGGCTTGAGACAGGAGAACTTTTAGTGAATCAGAACCCCACCTGGAAGTCAAGAGTTTGGACAAGAGTTTCAAATTAGGGGTAAGTTAGTGTTTCACAGAGACATGGTAGACGATCTTGAAGGGTTTCGCCTCCATACTGGGCCAGTTGACTCGTACTTTTGAACTTTTTGCAATTTTCATCTCATCAATTACATGGAAGTTCACCTTCAAGATGCCTCAACCAGGGCTGTCTTAACAGCATTATGGACTGGTGCCCCTACCTATACAACCACTCAGCAAGTCACAACATACATTGATTAGCTTGGGGCCCCTATGCTCGTGGGGCCCCCCGGGCAACTGCCCAGTGTGCCCATGTGTTAAGACAGCCCTGGCCTCAACACTTTACCATCTCCCTGTGTTTTTCTTACAATAGATAGACTTTGTTTGTCTGCAAAGGGAAATTAAAACTTTACAGAAACTCAAGAAAAAAATATAGTATTTAATAAATAAGAAAATAAATAAATAAATAACCTCCCAAACACACACAAGACCTTCTGGCTTGGATACCGAGGTGCTGCTGCCATCTGATAACAGTCTTGTAGATGGCATTAAGATGGCGAGACCTGTTCAGATGCACCACCGGCTCACTTTTAAAGGCATTGACATTTGAGCACAGCAGGTCCAGCTTGCTGTGCCCAAAGTTCCCTTGTTGAAGTCACCAGCATTCAGAATGACTCATCCGTTGAGTGCTGATAACAAAGTGAATCATTTCTGTTACTTTAAAATAAACATCGATAAGATGATGCAGCCCCCTCTTAGGCAGTAACACAGACAAACTCAGAGCACATTTTCAAGTCTGGACCAGACATTTCATCTTTAATGAGTTAGATGTGTATAACACTCATATTATGTAATGTTAGTATGGTCCCAAAAATGCCTGTAGCCCAGGGGCCCGACCCTCCTTAAACCAGCCGAGAGTATTGGCTGTATTTGTTTCTCTTCTGTAGAACTTTCATCTGTTTGTTTATTCTAGTCTTTTTAATAAACCTTTATTTGCTTTGTGTTATAGCACGGTGTGAAAGGCACTATGCTGGCATTAATGTTTGGACGTCACATCATTTCCAGGGTAGGCACTCCTTTGCATGAATTCTTTCCTTGCTTGTATTTTTGGACTTTCGTGTTGCAGATCATTTAATGACGATGCTCACTATTGAAGCCTTTATAGAAAAGGTATGAACTGATTGATAACTGATATCTAGTCCAATAACATTCATGTTCTCGTATATACTTGTTATTTCATTGCTTGGTTCTAAATGTTGTTCTAATGTGCTCTACTTTGCAAATGCAATATTAAAATGAAATGGTGTCGATTTGAAATGGTGCTCCTAATTTTTCAATGTTTTTAGACATTAGGCTTGGCGTGCAGGGTGCCCCTCTCTTTAATCAAGCAGTCCGCTCCTCAAAGATAGCTGAAGACATCAGCCCTTGGCCTCCTCAAAGTTATCGCGAAATGAAGCCCCCCCGTATCCATGGCAACATGCTTCCTGTAGTTGGTGCGTTTAGCTAATAATGTCGGGTGGTCTCTAAGACAATGACAGAAACAGCAAGATAGTTTTTCATATTATTGGAAAATAGCCGTGCTCAAGTCACTGTGTAATGAATAACTCCAGTTTCCTTCATTTTAAGCAATGCTTAGAACATTCATTTAAATGCTAATGCAGCTGGATCAGCAATGAATTAACATGAAAAGAAAGCAATCTTGCATGGATCAGCATGAAATCTCATTGCTGCCTCTGTTATGAAAGTCGTTCTTGCCTTATCAATGATAAAGGATATGAAAATGCTGCTGCCACCCCTGCTGACTTAGGATTATTATTTTTATTATTCGTGTGCTATGATGCCCTCGCTATGGTTGGGTCATTCCTTGTGCCTGGTGACACTGGACAGTTGTGACCCTGAGCTGAAATAAAAGGATTTGTTATAATAATAAGAATAATAACAATAATAATAATTATTATTATTAAAAAGAATAATAATAAGAATTTTTCGTTTCTGCTAATGGCAATATCAAGTGCATTAATTTTGATCCAGGAGTCTAAAATTGTGAGGCAGCAACATTATTCACTAATTATATTATTATACAGTAGATAGATAGATAGATAAATAGATAGATAGATATGAAAGGCACTATATAATAGATAGATAGATAGATATGAAAGGCACTATATAATAGATAGATAGATAGATAGATAGATAGATAGATAGATAGATAGATAGATATGAAAGGCACAATATAATAGATAGATAAATAGATAGATATGAAAGGCACTATATAATTAATAGATAGATAGATAGATATGAAAGGCACTATATAATTAATAGATAGATAAATAGATATGAAAGGCACTATATAATTAATAGATAGATAGATATGAAAGGCACTATATAAAAGATAGATAGATAGATATGAAAGGCACTATATAAGAGATAGATAGATAGATATGAAAGGCACTATATGATAGATAGATAGATATGAAAGGCACTATATAATTAATGTATAGATAGATAGATAGATATGAAAGGCACTATATAATAGATAGATAGATAGATAGATATGAAAGGCACTATATAATTAATGTATAGATAGATAGATAGATAGATAGATAGATAGATAGATAGATAGATAGTGTTTTTCTTCGTCCCTCACAGCTCCGAGAAACCATCCAATATGAGCATCTAACCCCGCCTCTTCCAGTCCATTCGCCATTAAGGACAGGCAGCCTTAGAGGAGTCATCTTTTGAAAGCCAAAGCAAGCCTCAGAGCGGAGCACTAACTTGATACCACAGTTTAAGAGAAACACCGGACCGGGGAGCAGAGCAAAACCGTGCCTTTTCATTACATTTTTTCATTCTGTTTATTTTGTCTGGCAACGAATAAAAGGGATGACCCAGTTGGTGTCCCAAAAATCTTTCCCATTCCAGATTGTCCTTTCACTGCCCGACAACAGGTGGCGTAGTCGGCAGGATTGTCAGACTTCTATGATGACGGATCTGGTAGGACTGGCCGAAATGTGCAGCAATTGGCCAATCAGCTTGCACAGTGGCTAGTTTGCCAGGCTGAATTGATGGATGCGGACAGATGCCATGGATACCAGGATGGGGTACACCAGGTGAAAGGGCAAAATCCAGCCCATCTACTCAATACTATCCACTTGCAGAGCCACAGCACCATACATCAGTTGTAGACCCGCAGTTACAGATCCGGAAGTGACATGTCTGTCGTTTCAGGACTGACTTTGTAAAGTTACTTTTGGAAGGTTTCGGCAAGTCTTGGCAAAGCCCAGAAAGTAACGTCGGGGCCCGTTCAGAAATTAAGCGATAGAAATGTGAAGGAAAAACAGTACATCAAACCAAATAATACACATCATTGTGAAATTCAGAGGGTTTCTGCCATCATGTCGTGTCATACATCAAACTAAATAACACAGATCGTTTCTGTGAAATATTAATATTAACATTTACGTTGTGTTCGGGTCTGTGGGGACTATTTAACATGTCAACAAAATTAAAATCATCAAGATCTGTGTTAATTGAAAATAGTTTTTCGTTTACATTCATGAAATGAAGTATACAATATAATTGTAATGTTTACACCACGTTAGACTTTAGTAAAACAATAATAAAAGTGATTACGTTTTTTAAAATGTACTATGCATGTGTGCAATATTGTTCTAAACCAATTTAGAATAAACATTTATCCAAATCCTGTGTCTCACAGGATTGAATATCACATTCTGTCATTGACCTGCCCACTAAGGTCCTCTGATTCTGTGCCCCACACTAACCTGCACACTGTGGGTGACAGCAGGGCCTTCAGCTCTATATAGCGCCCTGACTGTGGACTGACCTCCCAAAATTAATGAGATCTGCTGACAAAACAAATTCATTTGTTTTTATCTCATTGGTTTAGGAAGACATTAAACAGACCTGACATTCGGCCCCTTCTTTCAGTTTACCCCCTCTGTCTGTCCAGGTACTCAGGGTTTGCATTTTTATCACAATTTATGTTATTTGTTCAAGATTTTTATGTTGTATTTTAGTATTTTTTATTATTGTCTTTTATTCTATTTGAATGTTTTGTATATCCTGTATTTATCTTTATTTAGTGAAGATATTATTTGTAGCCAATGTTATAACGGTCCTGTTGTTCTTTCTGAATTTTGGGCATAGGAACGGTGCTATATAAATAAATTGTGTTCTTATTAGTATTTTTCTTTTTTTTTCTTTTGATGGCCCATCGTTTATAATAATAAGTGACAGAAACTAGAGTAGTTCTATTTAATGCAATTAATATATAACATAATTCAGTGTAGAATGTGTATTGCCGTTTTCTTCACATACATGTTTAAAAATATTACATTGGCTTAAATGTTTATTCTAAATTGGTTTAGAACAATATTCACACATGCATAGTACATTTTAAAAAATGTAATCATTTTTATTCTTAACATTTTACTAAACTCTAACATGGTGTAAACATTGTTATTATATTTTATATTTTGTTTCATGAATGTAAACAAAAAACTATTTTCAATTAGCACAGATCTTGATGATTTTAATTTTGTCGACACGTTAAATGGTTCCCACAGACCCGAACACAACATAAATGATAATATTAATATTTCACAGGAACGATCCGTATTGTTTAGTTTGATGTATGACACGACGTGATGGCAGAAACCCTCTGATCTTCACAATGATACGTATTTTTTGGTTTGATGTACTGTTTTTCCTTTGCATTTCGATTGCTTAATTTCTGAATGGGTCCTTGACCCGACGTTACTTTCCGGGCTTTGCCGAGACCTGCCGAAACCTTCCAAAAGTAATTTTATGAAGTAGGTCCTGAAGCTACGGAGTCATCACTTCCGGGTCTGTAACTGCGGGTCTACAACTGTGGTGACGTATGGAGCTGTGGCTCTGCAAGTGGATGCTACTCCATCTGCTTGTTCACATGAGGCCCTGTAAAGATGTTGAGGCTTATTTACTAATTTTTCAGTGCACAGCCACCTGGCAATGTTGTCTGCATCAAGAATGGAGTCATATACTGGCATCTTTCTTAGCAGGCAGAAGCCTTGTCACGGGCATCTTTGAAGAAGTCCCAGCCATGCAAGAGAGCAGGTAAGGGGGCAGCTACTCAATATGACCTTGCAGGTCTGGGGCAAGAAGAGGAGATGGCGGGGTTGCTGCATCAAATAAAAGCCTCCCTGATGTCCTTGCCTCTCTACAGCTACATTTCTAACAACTGTTCTTGTCCTTTAGGCTGGAGCAGTGGAATGATGCCTCTTTGAAACATGCCAACGATGCAGTTGTGGTGGTTAACAGGCAAGTTCTCCAGCAGGATTGCACTCCTCTGGTTGCCTTGCCTATAATTGACATCCCATTCGAGAAATTAGGTGTGGACATCATGGGGCCCCTCAAACCCTCAGCAAGGGGATAAAAATATAATTATGCCACCTGATATCCAGAGGCCATAACCCTTAGGATTGCTACATCCAAAGTAATTGCCTGATAACTTATAGGGGTCTTCTTATGGGTGGGCATCCATAAAAAATCCTCACGGATTAGGGGATGCCTTTTGTATCAAGAACCTTCAAGGAGATGGCCTGACTCCACTCCCAAACATACAGATTAGTCAAGTGTTTCAAAAAGACCCTCAAATAAATGCTGAGGAAAGTGGTCCAGAAAGACGGAAAGGACTGGGACCAACTCCTCCCACTGGTCCTATTTGCTTTCTGGGGAGTGTCTCAGGCCTCCACTGGTTTTTTGCATTTTGAGCTCCTCTATGTTAGGCAACCCCAGGGGACTACTCCATCTCATTCAAGAGGGCTGGGAAGAAGAAACCTGTGCCCTCTTTCATAACGTGGTAGAGTATGTTGCCAAATTTAGAGTCTGGTTTGAGCAACTGCGATTGACCATGAAGGATTTAGAGGTTTTGCACTGTACGCAGGTTCGGCTGTACAACCGGAACTCCTGTCTCCGAGAGGTCCGCCCAGGGGTTTGAGTCATGGCACTTATCCTTACAAACCATTCTAAATTACTTGCACACTGGCAGGGGCCATTTGAAGTATGAGAAAGAAAGAGACTGGTAGATGTTTTAATTTACCAGCTCAACCGGCATCCACAAGAGGGGGTATACCATGTTAATCTCCGAAAACTGTGGGTAGTATGCAGCTCCACAGACTCAGTGGCCCCATACGCTGTCCCCATGTTTATGGATGCCAAACAAATAGATTATGGTGATAAGTTTAGCCCTTGGCAGAGACAGGTGTTAGGGACTGTGATAGCTTCAATCAAGGGAGTGGTCAGATCCCAGCTGGGCCACACAACATTGATAATCCACAGTATCATCACAGAGCCAGGAGTGGTCATCTGTGAGCATCCTTACTGTAGGTTCAGCCTGATTGTATTAGTCCCTAAACCAGATGATTCTGCAACAGCTTCTGTTGGTTTAACCGAGTGTCCTGTTTCAATGCCTATCCCCTGCCAAGGGTGGACAATCACCTGGAGCGTCTGGGTAATGCCCGTTACCTGTTCACCCTTGACATGATGAAATGCTACTGGAAGATGCACTGGTTGCAGCAAGATAAAAAAAAAACATTTAGTACCCCTAGTGGTCAATGGCAATACTGTGTTCTTCCCTTTGGTTCGTGCCTTGCTTCTCCAAACGGGCCATGCCTCTAAACAATTTAACGAAGAAGAAGGAGCCCAATTTGGTGGTGTGGAATCCCATGGTGGATACCACATTCCGTGACTTAAAGGAGGCTCTGGCTTTTGCTCCTGTATTGATAACCCCTGATTTCTCTATTCTCCAGACCAACGCCTCGGACACCAGCCACAGACACCTCCTTTTGATACTCAAATCCAAGTGTCACTCTGTGGTTCCTGAGTCTCCAGTAGATTTTCTCACCCCTCCAAGCTCAAGCTGTCGTTGGACCATGTCATGCATAGGCATTGGAGGACTCCTAAGTGGACTTGGTAAAGGTTGGCAATAGGGTTAGAGATAGGATCTGACTGGCTGCAGACCCAAGTGATACAGATACATTAGGGGTGTGTGGAAAATCAAAATTTATTTTCCCGTCTTAAAATTACAATTTTAACCAGGAGATTATGCTATGCAGTTCCTGTATAACTACATCCTAGTAAAGCTGGAAGATTTTAGAACAAACTATTCCCAGGATAACAACCCTGAACCCCACAATTCTGAAAAAAACTGACCATCTTTATCAAACATGCTGCATCATGTTTGTCTTATTATAGGCTCCAGGCCTATTATTTTTGGTACAGATTGGTCCAGTGCTTATCTTCATATTCTTTAAAAAAACGCTTGACCAATGCACAGTGATACTTGTCATAGAAACTGTTTAGTTTAGCCTGGATTTCTGCAGTCTGCTACATTTTGTCATGGGGCCAGGCCTATTGATTTGCAGATTTTTTGCATGAGTAGTTTTTGAGAAACATCATGTAATAAGATATCGGGCGCTAGGGGGAGAAACAAACTCCCAATCCCCAACAGAATTACTCACACTTCAGTCATGTTTTTATTTTAAGAAAATACCTCCCACGGGCAGGGCTGTCTTAACTCATGGACACGCTGGGCAGTTGCCCGCGGGCCCCACAAGTATAGGGCGCCCATGCTAGTCTATGTATATTGTGACTTGCTTACTGGTTGTGTAGGTAGGGTCCCCAGTGCACTGCTTTGCCCAGAGGCCTATAATGCTCTTAAGATGGCCCTGCTCATGGGTTCATTTTCCTATAAATCCATACAATCATAACTCCTCCTCCACTGCTCTTTGGCAACCCTCGGCCATGTCGATTCCGGCTCCCTGAGCTGTGCTGACCACCACTTCTCAACCTAACCTAAGCACTTCCAATGTAGGCAGATTCACCCCAAGACACAGGACTCTCCACTGACTCCCCTAGTGGCAATTGCAGAACCCAACAGGGCAACCCTACATAACCACAACTCTTGTACCACCCTTCGCATCTCCAACCAGGGACTCAACAGAAGGGATGTTGCCCGTATGGAGCGTATGGAGAAGTGACACAAGCAAAGGAGGCAGCCTCCCAGTGCCCTTTAGTCACCATGACTTCCCAAACAAGAAGGGGCTTGCTAGCCTTTCTGACCAGGATACCCCCACAGTGTAAGGAATTGCCAACCAATCCCGCTGGGATGCTGTTCACACATTGGATGAGACTGTCCATTATGTTGCCCTTCCATCCAAGTAACGGAAGCAGGTTCCACCTTCAATGGGATGCCCATCCACCTACAACATTGCCCCATTTTGATCTGAGCCCCTGACGTTTGAGCGGCCAGTCATGTGATGGCGTCCAGCACACCATGAAGGTTGGTAAATATCAGCTGATCTATTCGAGAAAGAAACAGTCAATGTAGGCATATGCTGCCCAGTGTCTCTTCTCACAATTCTTTCACCATTTGTGGGTTGTCATCTCCCCAGCTCTGGGTAACCCCTCGGTTTGTATCACTGTTAGTACTTGCTGTACTCGGGTCTCTTCACATACATCAGGGACCCCTTTGCACTACACTCTCTTACACTTTACTGCACAGGATCTTCTTATCTGTACAGTCAAATCACTTTTTTGGCAAGACTTCTATTCCAAGCCTTAGCAACAGTTATGGTATTATTGTATTCGGCTGGATTAGCGATTACATTTCATGGCTCCGTCACTTAGATTGGTCAGCCTACCGCTCCAGATGCTTAAGTCTGGCGGATTCCCTTTTGAATATTTAACAAGAGGAGCTGGGATTTTTCTGCTGTTCCCTTCGTAATCGTGCCAGCAAAGTAGCCCATAAAAATGTTAATTGAAGACCCATCTCCACCATGATACATTGGTCAAAAGTCCTGTCTTCAACTCAGAAGTGTAACCCTTTGTGAAAGTGGCTTCTGAATTCTGAACTGCACGTGTTTTGCATGTATTGAGTATTTGACTGGATAACTTTATGTGGTGTCACGAGGTGAAGGGCTCTAGTGACTGCAGTTCTACCGCCACTCCAGGGGTTGGTGTTGTGTCCTAATGCCATTCTCTCTAGCTCCCTCTGATTGACAGTTAGAACACCTCTGATGTCACTTCTGGTGTCTGGCCACCTGGACCCGCCTCTTCCTGTCAGTAGGGCCCAAAACCAAAAGCTCCGCCATCTTGGTTCAGTTCTGTTCTAAACTCGTGTCTGCAGAGACGACTTAGCAATGAAGTTTTATTTTACTGCAATCAATTATACGGGATGGCCGTCTGGGCACATCGCCTCTTTATTGTTGTCCCTTGTTTTTCTTACAGCAGATTATGCGACACTAATAACGTGAGACTTTTTTCATGGATATTTTGATATTGTTTGCTGTATCCAGCATCTGTCACCATTCTCTTACATTGACACATAAACATATTAGCTTTTCTTTGAATGAAATATCCATCCATCCACTATCCAACCCACTATAACCTAACTACAGGGTCACGGGGGTCTGCTGGGGCCAATCCTAGCCAACAAAAGGCGCAAGGCAGGTAACAAGCCCCAGGCAGGGTTCCAGCCCACCGCAGTGAATGAAACATGAAATTAAAAAGTTTTCTCGGCTGTCACTTCAAAGAACCGGGCTAAGCGACGTTTAAAAAATAAATGTCATTTTGGGTGGAGCATTCCTTTAATGCAGATAAGTCATTGGCAGAACAAAAGAGGCTGACGTATAGAATGCCTTTTATTTAAATTAAATACATGCAGCAGTTAAAAACACTCTACTTTGTTAGAAGTGATATTTTTGATACTTTTTTTTTTTGCTCTGTTGTTTTTGTTGGAACGCCCAGTTTCGTTGCTAAATTGCATTAAAACGTTTTATTACATTAGAAGCTCGCCGGAGACCGCCAAGTGAGAGGTGCCCAGTGAATAAAGAGGAGTTGAGCACTTAGGCAGAATTACACGGTGAAACTCATTTTTCATGCATTTTGATCGGCTGAGCTTTAATCACAGAGCACAATGCAGGCATTCGCCGGCTGTGCCAACTCTTCTCTTGGCATTCTGCAGTGAGTACCTGAAAAGAGAAAAAGGGAGCACTAAAAAAAAAAAAAATCACCTATTATTTATGGAGGGTCTCCAACAGACAATTCTCTAGGAAATAATAAATATGTAATCTCTCAAAAACATTTTAACAGGCGTTGGCAAGCTGTCATAATGTAGCTCGCCTTCGCTTAAGTGGCTGCTCTAAGCTTTTTCCGGTAGATAACTTTGAAATGACTTTCACCCCATAAGAAATGCTGGCAAGGGCTGCTCTGTCGGAGGTAATGCATCAGATTATAAAAGGGGGATTGTGACGGCCCTCCAGAGCGGAAAAGAAGAACCTGGGCCTGACTTACAAGTCACTGACCATGGTGATGGTGGTTGTGGGGTCACCTGCCCACCTCTCGATACCACAAAGTACAGTAACTCCAGCTGCCCCTTCTTCATGTTTGGCGGAGCATTACTTTCAAATTCCTCTTCAGTCTGGAGCTTTAGTTTCCAATCATTTTGGTTAACAGACACTTTTATCCAAAGCGACTTACAAAACAGGTCAACATATTCACATAAACATCAGTCTGGGGGACTTCTTGGGAACAAGTGTTACAGATGTCACTTGTATACTCATGGGAGGCAACTTAAGGGCTCTAGTGACTGTAGTTACCCGCCGAGCCTGGGGGTGGCACTGTTTTCTGATTCTTTCTATCTTTCTCCCTCTGCAGACTGGGAGATTGATGGCCCTTCCATCACTGAGGTCATCTCTGGGGTCCATCCTCCTTCCTACCATCTCCCTTCAGAAACTGGGAAACCAGTTACTGACTTCAGTTGTGTCTGGACTCTCCACAACTAACACAAAAACCAGTCAGATTATAACGGGTTACCAAGGAGGTACCCCAACTCTTTATCGCGGCTCTTTGTGTCATTTTACCACAGAACAAGGGTACACAATTCTTCATCACACATAAAGAGTTGAGAACACGATACACGTGACAAGTTACAATTCCTAGATAATAAAAACCTAACAGCTAATAGCAGTTAGACAGAAATTTGCCAAGTCAAGTCAAGTCATGTATTTATATAGCACATTTAAAAACAAAAGCAGTTGATCCAAAGTGATTTCCAGATTAGAAGAGCTGAATAATAAACAAAAAAATATATACTACATATGTAGTAAAGTAGCTTAATTAATGTAGTAGAATATAAAATATACAAATAACATGAAAACATGCACACAAGATGGACAAGCATCCATCCTTACCTGGACGGGATGCCCCGAGTAAACAGAAAGGCATCCTGGCCAAGACAGGGAACGATGGCACACCCGGACAAGGCTACCCTAAGGGATGGATGGACTTCCCAGATGGAGAACATCGGGCTACTTGGTGCCACTGCCCACCTGCCAAGTTGTTTTGCCTCCCAAGGTAAAGTCATCTCTGATCATCGGTTAGAGGGATCCTTTCATCGGATTGGTTGGCCCAGCACTGACTCAACTGCGGAATGACCAATGGGGGAGGCAGCTTGATGGCCTCCAGGACTCTGAACAAATCCAAATCCTCTTATGTGATATCATCTACTGCTGAAGTCTGCTCTGTACTTGTAATATTTCTAATGCACTATTGTATTGTATTGAGGATTACTTGTGTTCTGCTCTGCATATTGTGTTGTGTTTACCCCCTTTATTTTGACACCCACTGCACACCCAGCCTACCTGGAAAGGAGTCTCTCTTTGAACTGCCTTTCCAAAGGTTTCTTCCATTTTTTCGGGGGGAGTTTTTTCCTTGTCTTCTTAGAGAATCAAAGCTGGGGGCTGTCAAAGGGCAGAGCCTGTTAAAGCCCATTGTGGAACTTATTGAGTGATTTTAGGCTACACAAAAATAAATTGTATTATATTGTGTTGTATTATATTTCCGACTTGACAACTTGGATTTACCATGGAAGTTAAAGGGGAAGTGCATTTAAGACTGGAGCCAGGAAGCACTTCTTTATGCAAAGAGTTATGGGACTCTGGCACAAACTATTGAGACATGGAGTTGAAGAAGAAACCTCGACAACCTTTAAGAAGAATCTGGATGAGATATGGAGACAGCTTAGCTATTAGCTAAACAAATTGGCTTGACGGACTGAATGGTTTATCAAGTCTCTGATCACAGAATCTGGTTCAGGAGTAAGCGAGATGATGTCCTTGACTGGCTCAACCAGAGCCCACACTTGAAATCAGATGAACATTTCTGGAGAGACCTGAACATAGCTGTCCACTGTTGGTCTCCATCTAACCTGACGGAGCTTGAGACGATGTGCAGAGAAGAACGGCAGAAAACCACCACACTTAAGTGTGTGAAGTTTGTCGCGTCAAACCCAAAAAGACTTCAGGCTGGAATCGCTGCATAAAGGGGCTTCAACAAAGTACTATAAGTAGTAAAAGGGCTGAATACTTGCGTCAATGTGATATTTCAGTCTTGTATTTTTAATGAATATGCAAAAATTTTGCTTTTGCTTTGGGTATTGAGTGTTGCTTGATGAGGGAAAAGTGAATTGAAATGATTTTAGAACAAAGCTGCAACATAATGAGGTATGAAAAAGTGAAAGCATCTGGGGCGGCACAGTGGCGCAGTGGGTAGCGCACTTCCCAGGTCCTCCCTGCGTGGAATTTGCATGTTCTCTCCATGTCTGTGTGGGTTTCCTCCCACATTCCAAAGACAGGCAGGTTAGGTGCATTGGCGATTCTAAATTGTCCCTGACGTTTGGGTATGTGTGCCCTGTGGTGGGCTGGCACCCTGCCTGGGGTTTGTTTCCTGCCTTGTGCCCTGTGCTGGCTGGGATTGGCTCCAGCAGACCCCCGTGACCCTGTAGTTCAGATATAGCGGGTTAGATAATGGATGGATGAAGGCATCTGAATACTTCCTGAATCTACTGTGAGTGCGTGAAACCACTGGTGCATCTCTTCTTCGTTTTTCCATTTCAACCACTGTCTCAAGTGAGATCATACTTGGCTGCAGCATCTTTTATGGACACAAAGTGTATTCGCGAACGTTTGAGCACCGAGTCATTAGCACCAATTTTATTGACACAAATTCTTTAATGATAAAAATAATTGCAAAGTAGGAGCTCTGAAATATTTAAGAAGTGCATTGGAATTAATATAAATAAACGTTTGTTGTTGTTTTTTTTTATCTGCCAGTATTGTCGCAGCTGCCTCCAATTAGGTTATTACAGCATGTCAGTGTGCAAGCCAAACGTTCATGTGAATAAGGAAGCATATGGCCGCAGTCGTGAATTATACAGCTAAATTAGCTCAATGCCTGCAGACATCAAAGTGAAAGCTGAGGATTTCTTCTGCTCAGTCCAGGTAATCAGGATGGATAAAGCAAATCCACCAGCTTTATAACTTACTGCAGCCTGCTGACACCATTTTAAGGGAAAGTTCAGCTGTCTTTTATGTGTCATATGACTGATAGAGTGAGATGATGTTAATGAGCTGTGGACGAATACTGAATTTCACACAAAATGAAATAAATAAATACATATGCAAATAAATAAAAGTGCTGTGAAATGTGATAGAAAGGAAAAGAGCATGAAATGAGAGCGTAAATACTTAAATGTGTCACAGAATATCTTTTTCGTTGCTTATTTATTTGTTTCATTTTGCCTATAATATTCCTTCAAGCACATCACGAAATACGACTTGAAATTAAAACTGCCACTTTCACTCCTCAAAGCTTAGAGGGCGGGTGAACTGGTGAATTGCCAGTACACCAGACTCAAACCTTCAGCCATCCAATGCCACATTTGTAGCAGACTCTTCAGATGCAGGATTCGAATGATGAATTCGGAGTTTATAGAATTCAAGGGGGCGCTTCGCACAGGAATTCTGGGGAAGTTCTTCTTGCACTCGTATCCGACACGCACAGTCACAACTTTAAGCAAATGCATGAGCCGCAGGATTCCCAAGTCAGGCAGAGCATGTATGTCCACTCTGCAGATGATCAGAGGGGGGCGTTTTTTGTACACTGGGTGGTTCCATTTTTCTCTTAGACAAAGGAACGTGTAAATATTACATTTAAAACACAGTAGATGAAGAGGCAAAAGGCACCCATTGTTAGGACTGGGGTGAGAAGTTAAAAGACAAATTTCCTGGGTAACCATGTTACTGGTTATTGTGATGGCTGTCTACAGGATATTTGGTATTTGCTGCTTTGCAAAAGAATCCCCGCTTTGAAGTTTTACTGGTTAAACACACAAACAATACAAATTTGTGATAAAAGAACTGCTTAGAACTTAGAAATGAACAAGCCTGAGAATATTGGTTTCTAATCAGCATATATGTGCTCATTGATAATTGGTAACAACACTTTTTGTTAACCTGTATTTACACTATTTGTTAAACCGAGGAAATCTGGATGTGCCATTGATTAATCCATCGCCCTGTTGATCTAAGCAGGGACTGAAGGACATTTAAACTTCTGGGCAGGAGAAGGCAGAGTGAGGGACGGTCCACTGAGAACGTTGCCAAGACACTCGCACAGAGCAAAGGGGCTCGCAGGCAGACAAGGGTACGTGGCTGGCATGACGTGAGACACAAGGACGGCAACACTTACCTCCAGTAAGGAAGAGACGGCTCCACAAGAAGATGGTTGTGGGTCCAGCGAGAGAGGGAAGCTGCATGAAAGGACCAAGCAAAGCTGGCGGACGAGAAGTAAGATGTGCCCAGGTCGCAGCAACACAAGGAGCCCAGAGTGGAAACAAAGAACGACGAAGAGACGCTGATGGGGATTCCATGATTTGACAAAACTTCTGTTGGGAAATGAGTGTCCGGTGAACAGACTGCATCCGTGGACAGCTGGACGATTAATTGTTGGGGTAACAAACAGGACTCTTTTCACCACTGAAGGTTGTATCCTCCAATTCTTGTTTTTAACGGACTTTAGAGTGTGGACTGTGTGCTTTCCTTTTTAGAAAAAGGAATTTGTTCCTAATATTGTTAGAATTTTTTTTATGTTCATTTATCTTTTTAATGTACTTTATATTGTCTTACTGTTGCTTTTCCTGAAATTACTGTTGTGTCTTTCCTTGTGTGTTTACTCACCGCCCAATTTAGAGAAACCTGTGCGCTGTTATCGTTAAATTTCAAGAGTTCCCAGCCTCCTAATACAACTGGGTGGCGTAGTCGGATATTTTAACGTTGTCTAAGGTGGATTACCTGTTAGTGTGACCAGACACCTATCACGTAACCAATCAAAACACAGCACTCACTAGAGCCCATCCTCTTAGCTTTGATGAGTGAAAGTGACAGCTTTAAATTCAAGCTGTATTTTATGCTGTGTTTGGAGGAATATTACACACAAAATAAAATAAATAAGTAAATAAGCAACAACAACAAAAAAAAAAAAACTACTCTGTGACATTCAGTGTGAAAAGACAATGTCCCCTCAGGGATTAATACAGTGTACTAAATAGCAAACACCAAAATGTATGCTAGGAAACAACACCAAAACTAATGGTAATTCTACTCCTAGCCAGGGGCTGGCGCTGTCAGACTGTTGTAGGAAGAATGATTGACAGGTGCAATCTCATGACGTCACATCTGCTCAGCTCTGCTGCACCCTCCTCTTCCTGTCTGCCATCCTGAAAACCACCGCAGCTCCCATTTTCAAGCAGTCACATTTTTGACTCGCGCTATGACAGTGGCATAGTCGGCAGGATTTAATAACGAAGATAGACCTGACCAGATGTGATGTCATGGGATTACGTCTGTCAATCATTCTCACTGCAACAGGAAAACAAGGAAAAGTGTTTGTTGACAACGCCAATTCCTTGCTAGGAGTAGAATTACAATTAGCTAAGTCTTGGAGTTTTTTCCCATTCGCATGTACTGTAGATGATAGTTGTAATATTTCATTCTTTTTTTCTTTATTTATTCTCACATTTCATAACACTTGTATTTATTTGAGCATTTATTTATTTTATTTTGTCCGAAATATCCCTCCATACTGCTCCTATTCTCATTGTTCAACACCATTACTAATCCAAAAATCGAACATAACACTGTTAATGATGACATTGTGATATGACACACCTTTATCTTTAGCTCAATCCGCCTCTTCTTCCATTCTTTGCCCCCTACAAATGGCTCAAGACAGCTTTGACCTTTGTCAATTAGGATGAAGTTCGTTCGTCAATAACCTCAGAGTAGATTCATCATTGAGAGATCATCTCAGAGTAATTGCCCACCACCCAAGTCAGTCAAAGGTCATGTCAGACTAAAGCCTACCAACTCAATGGGTTGTTAATATTGTTGTCATTATTTATTTGCCTTACTGATTTATTTATTTAGTTTTAAATCAAGATAAATGACAGGTTTAGACTGCATATCATTTGCTGTAGTACTATTCCATACTGCTGTATGTGTTTCAAGAATAAAGCAACGCATGCTTGTATTTTGTTAGATGTCACTTCACTGACCTGTGCTGTGTGAGAGTCTGAGAAAGGCACTCCATGACAGCCACTTCTCTGCCTTCTTGGGCTCCGTTCTGGTTAGCAGATGGCATCAGTGGTATGAGGAGTGAAAGAGGAGCCAGCCATGAACACGAGTGTGTCTTGGGTGCGATCATATGGATTGCAGAGATAGAGGTTTGCTACTGTGGCCACCGGGGGCGCTCCAACTCCCCAAACCCGACACAAACAGACACAGCCATAAATCCAGTACACTGCAAAGCTATTATTATGGGAAACTTTGTTTCCCTCAATACAATAAGCACAAAGCACAGCAACACTTTCCTCCTCTTCTTCTTCTCTGTCTCTGCCTCTTTCCGCCTTCACACTTCCCAGGAAGCTTTGTTCTTTGTCCTCCAGACTCAGGCTCAGTGGCAGTTGCCTCCTTTTCATGTATACCCAGAGCACTTCTGGGTGAGGTGGTGCCTGATAAAATAGGGTTCCCCAGACCCTGCAGCACCCTTTGATGGCATCCACAGGACCGTAGCAGGACTCCAACTCCCATGAAGCCTTATGACCGCCCCCCCCCCCCCATGTCAACTGTCATCTAGCATTCTGGGGGGAGATAATGCCCTATGCATGCTGTCTACCACCGGTCCTTCCAGTACACAAGCATCCTGGCTGGGTAACGGCACCGGCCATCCATCACACTGCACAAAGGACAGAGGGATCATTTGCCATCCTGTGCGTTTGCCTATATTGCCTGAGCCAGGAAGTGTCATTAATCCAGATTTCATCTTCTACAGTCATTTCTGAAATATGAATGAGAAGGTTTTGGATTTCTTATTTAAATATTTGTAATATTGTGTAAAATGATTTTCCTTTCACACTGATCCTAAACCTCAGGTTCTTTACTAGGGGGGAGCATAAACTCCAAACTGTCATATTATATAGACAGCTGGGTCTTGAGCCAGTAAGGCACACCCTTACCTATTGGGTCATTTCACCCAAGACTACAGTAGGCACAGACTATTGAGGATGTCTCCTCTCATCTCTACTCCTCTACTGACCTGGAAGTAGTAAAAAGTTCTGAAGTCCCAAGCAAGAAACCACAGGCAATGTGACAATGAAGACAAACTGTTCTTCAATTCTGGGTAATCAAAGTGTAGCCCCATAAGCAGCAGCACAATCAGAAGTACTACTGGACCTAAAGTATACAGCCTGGACTCTTGTAGCCAAAGCAGTTTTATGAGGGTCTCCATTCTTTGCCCATTTCTTAGCTACTCACAGAAGATGATATTATTATTCTCAGAATGAAACAAGAAGACTCTCTCTAGGATACTGTCTGGTTTCTATCTCCTACTAATTAGGCATGCCCATTGTGTGAGTGCCATGTCATGCCTCTTTGTTGTCCTTCTTTATAAACACTTGGTACCATTTGAATGGATTTCTTATCAACATTTACCTGTTAAACCTTAACCAGATCAAACAAGAATGCTAAAATAAAGACCAATTGTTAAAAGTTTATCTAATCTAATCCAAACTTTATAACAAGCTAAGCAATACCAATAAGGCCAGTCTGGTATGTCAATCCATTAGTAATTTCAACAAAGTCCATGCAATTCCACATGTGGGCGCACCTCCATCATCAGAATGTCAGTATTCAGTTTCAAATTATGAACATTTTGCAATTTCTCATATTTTCATTCACATGTCACTACTCCTATTCAATGTATATCTACTGCAAATTTCAAAAAGAGTTCACATATCATTGAAAGACTAGTTATTAAAGTAAGAACATGTAGTAGTAGGGTGTTATACTGTGTTAGCCATTATGGATGTAGTGAGAAGTCAAGCAAAATGACCCTAAACTAAAGAGATCAGAATATGCAGGCTCTTGAGGCAACTCAGGCCCTTCTTCAGGCGAGATGTAATTCAGAAACTGGAGTTCTCTGTGCTTATATAGACACCAGGACAGATACAGTGTTGTTTGTACAGTCTGTTCTTATTTACTCAAAAGCAGAAGTCAGCTTCCTTGATGCTACTGTTCACCTGAAAGATAACACTCTTGTAACTTCTGTTTTTCATAAACCGACGGACAGACAAACCTATCTGAGAAGTGATAGCTTCCACCCCAAGCATATAAGGCACTCCATCATTTTCAGCCAAGCAATACGTTACAACTGTAACGGGATAAACAACTGCAGGAGCTTAGACAAGACTTTATCAGACAAGGATATACCCCCAAATCAACAGACCCTCAAATAAGAAGAGCTACTGCCATACCTGGAGACAACTTTCTGGAATATAAAAAACAAAGACAACAAGAACAGCATCCCCCTTGTTGTCACCTACAACCCACATCTTGAAACACTTCAAAAAATTATGAAAGAACTTCAGCCAATACGAAATAATGATGAAACTCTGAAAAATGTATTTCTAGAACCTCACCTTCTGGCATACAGACACCCACCAAACCTGCAGCAACTAATAGTCCTAAACTCCCTAAGTGGTCCAAAAGAAAATGGGACAACTCGCTGCCTACAGAAAAAGATGTAAAACGGGTGCTCACATTTATAATGCAGATTGTGTAGTTAGTTATACCACACTGCTGACAAGGACATCTCATAAAGGGATCATTCTCTTGCAGATCATCTAATTTGGTCTACCTAAGTATCTATATGAAATTACCTGACACTTCACTCTGTGTGGGAGAAACTGGACAAACACTCCACCAGAGAATGAATTTCCACAGGTTCCACATCAAGCATGGCAACACAGATGTTCCTGTAGCAGCCCACTTCAACAGCCATGGACACTGTGAGAGGGACTTTAAAGCCGCAGGGCTTATGGGCAACTTCAGAGCACAGCAAGAGAGAGAAGAACGGGAAGTTAAACTGAAGCTAAAATTGAACACATTACAACATGGTTTGAATAAAGACAAGAGTTTTATAACCAGATATGAGGATTGTCTGCATCTCTAGAAGTGACAAAGACACCTGTCTACAGACCCACATTGTATTGAAGAACTCATCAGAAACTTCAAAAGACTTTGTTGAACAGTTATCAGAAGATCTTAACTATACATTGTTCTCCTCTCTTGCTTAATGAATCTTAACTTGGAGAGATCTATTAATTTTTTACATCTAAGATGTCTCACTTAAAGGTTTTCCAATGCTGTATCTGTCCTAGTGTCTATATGAACACAGGGAATTCCAGTCAGCATGCTTTGGGGGTGTTTTGCGGGGAAAGGGACTGGTGCACTTTATAAAATAGATAGCACCATGAAGAAGGAAGTTCTGAAGCAACACCTCAGGACATCAGCCATGAAGCTATAACTTAATCATAAATTGTTCCTTAACAGAAATGTGCTGTTAGTCTATTCACAAATACTTCAAACTTGCTCATCTTGTTTGATATCTATATAATTTTACATGGTTGTTCTATTTACTTGAGTTAACTATTGAAGTTCTAAATGTTTTGTTTAAGATATTGGTGCATTTGTATAGCTGTTTGCACAGTGTTAAGTTAATGGTGGGCTGTTTGTGTTGGTCTTCTTCTTCTTCTTTTGGCTGCTACCGTTAGAGGTTGCCAAAGCGGATCATCTTGTTCCATAGCTTCCTGTTCTCATCATCTTGCTCTGTCATCCCCATCACCTGCATGTCCTCTCTCACCCCATCCCTAAACCTTCGCTTAGGCCTTCCTCTTTTCCTCTTCCCTGTCAGCTCTATCCTTAGCATCCATCTCCCAATATACCCAGAATCTCTCCTCTGCACATGTCCAAACCAACGCAATCTCACCTCTCTGACTTTGTCTCCCAACCGTCCAACCTGAGCTGACCCTGTGATGTCCTCATTTCTAATCCTGTTCATCCTCGTCACACCTAATGCAAATCTTTGTGGTGGCAATGTCTTGTATTTAGTATCTGCACTTAACCAAAGTCAATTCTGGAATGTTTCACATGCTAGCACTAAAGTGATTCTGATTCTGAAGCCATAAGTCTTCCCTGTGTGACCCGAGCTTGTAAAGTAGCTAACATGTGCTCCAATTGTAAAAGGGTGAAAACAGTTGTACTTTACCATTTGTAGAAGCCTTGTGAAGCTGTTCACTATACAAAGATGCTATACTGTAAATAAAATTGAAGTGAATAGAACAAACAATCCAATCTTTTCAAGTGTTTTGGAGGAACACCACAGCATGCGATAAAGCTCCTTCCTTTCAATTACTCAATTATGTTTACTTATTTATTTGGCCGACGGGTTTATTCAAAGTGGCTTACAACATTTGAGATACAGTTGGTTACATTTCTTTTGTTTTTGCCAATTGAAGCACAGAACATTACAACATTAGAACACTCTGGACGAGAACAGGCCATTCAGCCCAACAAAGATCGCCAGTCCTATCCACTTGTTTCTTCCAACAAAACATCAAGTTGAGTTTTCAAAGTCCCTAAAGTCTTACTGTCTATCACACTACTTGGTAGCTGATTCTAATTGTCTGTCGTTCTTTGTGTGAAGAAAAGCTTCCTAATGTTTGTGTGAAATTTACCGTTAACAAGTTTCCAACTGTGTCCTCGTGTTCTTGATGAACTCATTTTAAAGTCACAGTCTCGATCCACTGGACTAATTCCCTTCATAATTTTAAACACTTCAGTCATGTCACCTCTTAATCTTCTTTTCCTTAAACTGTAAAGGCTCAGCTCTTTTAATCTTTCCTCATAACTCAACCCCTGTAGCCCTGGAATCAGCCTAGTCGCTCTTCTTTTAGTCGCACCTTTTCTAGTGCTGCTATGTCCTTTTTGTAGCCTGGAGACCAAAACTGCACCCAGTACTCCAGACGAGGCCTCACCAGTGTGTTATAAAGCTTGAGCAGAACCTCCAGTGACTTGTACTCCACACATCAAGTCGCTATATAACCTGACATTCTGTTAGCCTTCTTAATGGCCTCTAAACACTGTCAGGCCATTGATAGTGTCAGCTCCACTACGACTCCTAAATCCTTCTCATAAGGTGTATTCTCGATTTTCCGACCGCCCATTGTGTATTCAAACCTAACATTTTTACTTCCTATGTGTAATACTTTACATTTTATTTGCCACAAATCTGCCCAAGCCTGTATGCTGTCCAAGTCCTTCTGTAATGATATAACGGATTCCAAATTATCTGCTAATCCACCTATCTTGGTATCATCTGCAAACTTAACCAGCTTGTTACTTATATTCCTATCTAAATCATTTATATATATTAAAAATAGCAGCAGCCCTAGCACTGACCCCTGCTGGTCACCACTCTTAATATTGGCCAGTTCTGATGAGGTTCCTCACACCATCACCCTGTGCTTCCTGTGTCTGAGCCAATTCTGCACCCATCTACAAACATCACCCTGAACTCCCACTTCTTTTGGTTTGATGCCCAGCCTCTCATGTGGCACCTTATCAAATGCTTTCTGAAAGTCCAGATAAATAATATCATCTGCTCCACTTTGATCGTATCCTTTTGTTGCCTCCTCATAGAATTCTAGCATGTTAGTAAAACACGACCTCCCTCTTCTGAACCCATGCTGACTGTTCAGAATAACTCCTGTCCTTGCCATGTGTTGCTCAATCTTATCCTTAATAATTCCTTCCATTAATTTTCCTGTGATGCATGTTAAGCTTACTGTCAGGTGAAGTGACTTTCTCAGGGTCACACAGTGTCAGGGGTGGGATTTCTACCCACAACTTTATTGTCTGAGGTCCAAAGCCTTAACTGTGCCACACCGCCTTCCTTACTCACCTGCAGTCGTCTTCCCGTTTGTCCACATCAGGTTTTTAGCTTTAGCAACCACCACCGTCAGTCTCTCTGCTGTCGGTAAGTAACTGAGGGACAGCAAAATCTCTCCTACTGAGTCAGCAGCCTTCAAAGTCAAAAAGAAAGTGAACTGGTTACAAAAGAAGAAGAAGAAGGTGACTCCTCAAAGCTTTCATCAGAAACTCATTGTGCCCTTTTAATATGCAAGTCCTTCCTTAAAAGAAGTACTCCACCCAAAATAGTCATGTTTTATATATTAATAAACACATGCAGTTTGTAGTGTTGGCGGCGAAAAAAGATTAACCCTTTGTTTTTGTAGGCAACAGACATAACAAACCTTCTGATAGAGAAGTCTCCAATGCTGGAGAACAGCAAACTATATTAAAAACATCCACAAAAACGTAATCCACATGCTAAGTCATTCAGTCGTATGCTCACAATGTGCAAAATGCAAGTACGAGGGGTGTTCAGTAATTTATCTAAGTGACTATGAAAATGAAATCTGAAGATCAGAATCACCTCAGTACTTTTCAATGTAATGCCCTTTTGACTTCAACACACTTAGTCCACTTTGTCTCCAGTGATTTAATCTCTTCAGGATAGAAGGGTTCATCTTGGTCCTTCAGCCAACCCATTACTGCCACCTTTAGGTCATTTTCATCGGGGAATTGCCTAAGAATTTTTTCAGGTTTTCAAAAGAGAAGATAATCACTAGGAGTCTGGTCTGAACTGTGCAATGGATGGTTAAGCTCTATGAAGCCACTTTCTCTGACAGCAACGTCTTTTCATTTTTGTCATAAAGCACCAGCAACACACCTGCTGACAGTTACCCCATGATGCTTCTGTTTGATGGCCTCATATAATGACTTGTGGAAGCACGGGTTTCTCAAGTGATGGTTGACTTTTGTGGCCTGAGCAGCAGAACAAACTGTCGCCTTGAGTTCTCTGGGCAAATACTGGGTTGGGGACCTCCTATGCTTCCATTGCATGGACTCTTGTTGGGTTTCATGGTAAAAAAATGTAAATTTAAATTTTAAATCACATATTAATCAGTTTACTAGGACAGCATTTTTTCACTTAAGAAATATACCGTATATACTTGTGTTTAAGTTCTCCCGCGGATAAGTCGTGGCCTGATTTTACCACATAATTTGCAGTATTTTATAATATCGGTCATATAAGTTGAATGTAGAAAACTCACGCTATTGGTACAAGAGATTATGATATGCTAACGCACACCTGAGAGAGTAACCACGGGGCACACGGCCTTTTTACTTCTGTGTATTGTGCCTACGTGACCACACGGTGATACCTGAACTATTCTGAAGTGACGTTTGCACTGATTTGTGTTTTTTGTATCTCACACCCTCATACACCTTTATCGTAAGAGCATCCCTTATCTACAATGGAACATTGAATCAGAAGAAAATTTGAAGCTGGTTTTAATTAAACGTCGTTGAAGTAGTGAAAGTAATTGGTAACTGTGCTGCTGCAACAAAATTCGATGCATCTGAGAAACTGGTGTGAAATTGGAGGAGGCAAGAAGATGTAAAAAAAAATGTAAGCGTCGCATTTTTGAACAGGCGTATAAGTCGGGGTTTGATCTTAGGATCGATTTTTCAGGTTTCAAGACCCGACTGATACGTGAGTATATATGGTAGCAAAAATTAGAGCCTTTATAACTTTGCAAGATGCTGAAAAATGAGCTCACGCTTTTGTTTTTAGTCGACTAGATTACTGTAGAGCAGGTATGTCAAACTCACTACCATTGGTGGGCCGCTTCGACTGCCATAAGTGCACCAGCAGGCCGCGCTGTAAAAATGCTATTATACTATTATACAAAGTTACTGTAGCTTTCTTTCCAATACTGAAAACTTTAAAAAATGTAATACTTAAAGTTTAAAGAAAAGCAATTTATTTCCTTACAATCTCCGTACAAAAGTGTACAATTAGAGTCTTAGCCTCTTAGCTAGGTCCTTATATAGGAGTCTTACAGTCTGAGATCTATTTCTTTTGTCCTGACACTTGACATCTCTTGTTAGTAACCAGTTCATCAATATCAAGCTTGAAATCTTGTGCAGCTGCAACTTTTATGATGGATAAAAGGTGCTTGACAGTAAGTCTTGAGCGATGTGGGGTTTTGGTAGCTTTCATTAACGAAAACAATTCACTCACAAAGGTAAGTGCTTCCAAACATAGGCAGTACTCTCGATGCCAACTTATGGATCTGCACATACGAGGGTGGTAGGTAAGCATACAAGCCTGGCACACCAACTTCGTTGTATTTTGCCTTCATAATAGAATCTGACTGCAGTTCAATCAATTCCATTTGGATATTCTCAGGCACATTCGTAACGTTGTAAGAGTATGGTGACGTAAACAGCGCAAAGTTTATATTGTCAAATAAGCCGATATGCAAAAAGCCCCCTGACCTGCACTAATTTTACAAACTCAAAATCACAAAAAATTGTTAATAAACAACTCACCAACTTCTCGTGTCCAGTTCAGATCTTCAGCTGTAGTCTGCACTAACTGTTTGTTACAATACTAGCACAAAATGACCTAAAACTAGAGCAAAAAAACGTGAAAATATGCAAGCTATTACTACTCGTGATGGTCGGTTCTCAGCAGCCCAGACAGTATTGTAGCTTGCCAGGCTGCTGCAGCCTAGCACTTCAGTTGCAACGTCGCGGCTCATTAACTTTGGTTAAGGCTCGTGGTAAGTGTCATGCCTAGGATATCAAGGAGCTGACGCCACAGCTGCAACGATACTAGCAGATGACGTTTCCGGTACCGTAATGCCATGGGAAAACGCACTTTGTCAGAAGGCGGAAGTAAGAAAAGTCAATAAGTAACACCGAAGATGCATAATGATTCAATCACAAACGATTGTAATCATTTTGTACATGCGGGCCGCACAGATTTCAGTTGAGGGCCGCATGCGGCCCCCGGGCCGCGTGTTTGACATGCCTGCTGTACAGCACTCCTCTCAGGACCACCCAAAAAAGACGTCAATCAGTTGCAATGAGTGTAGAATGCAGTTGACAGAATCTTAACTAGGATAAGAAAATCTGAGCACATCACCCCAGTTTTGATGTCACTACACTGGTTACCTGTGTCATTCAGAATTGACTTTAAAATACTGCTGATGGTTTACAAAGCCTTAAATAATCTGCTCCATTCTATATTTCAGAATTTCTTACACCTTACACTCCAAATCGTAACCTTAGATCTTCAAATGAGTGTCTGCTTAGAATTCCAAGAGTTAAACTTAAAATAAGTGGTGAGGCGGCCTTCTGCTGTTATGCACCTAAAATCTGGAATAGCCGACCAATAGAAATTCAGCAGGCTGATACAGTGGAGCACTTTAATAAACTGCTAAAAACTCATTACTTTAACATGGCTTTCTCAAAGCTTCATTTTAGTGTAACCCTGATATTCTGTATATGCACTTAATTATCGTTTTTATCATGGTTCCACAATTTGTACTAACTCCTACTTTCTCTGCTGTTCTTTTTCCGGTTTTCTGTGGTGGTGATTTGCAACCACCTGATCAGGGCACCGTGATGTCCCTACATTGATGGACTGAAGGCCAGATGTCCACATGACCGTTATCATCTAATTCATTCACGTGAAGCCTGAAAAGGTATGAGGACTGATTGAGATCATTGATGTGAGGTAGAATGCCTAGTGAGAGCTGGGGGGTCTTGTGGCCTTGGAACCCCTGCAGATTTTGTTTTTTTTTTCCTCTGGAGTTTTTTTTTTCTGTCCTCCCTAGCCATCGGACCTTACTTTATTCTTTGTTAATTAGTATTGCCTATTTTTATATTTTTGTTTTTTTCTTTCTTCATCTTGTAAAGCACTTTGAGCTACCTCATTATATCAAAATGTACTATAGAAATAAATGTTCTTGGTGTAATGTTGGTGAGTCCACATTTCATCTTCAGTAAGAAAACATAAGAAAAAGCCAATGCCTTGGTGGCACAACGGGTAGCGTTGCCGCCTCACAGTTAGGAGACTTGGGTTCGCTTCCCGGTTCCTCCCTACGTGGAGTTTGCATGTTCTCCTCATGTCTGTGTGGGTTTCCTCTGGGTGCTCTGGTTTCTTCCCACAGTCCAAAGGCATGCAGGTTAGGTGCATTGGTGATTCTAAATTGTCCCGTGTGTGTGCCTGCCTGGGGCTTGTTTTCTGCCTTGCACCCTATGTTGGCTAGGATTGGCTCCAGCAGACCCCCATGACCCTGTAGTTAGGATATAGTGGGTTGGATAATGGATGGATGGAAAAGCCAATGTGATTTTCTCTAAGAAGGTCCAAATTCTAATGTCTGAATTTTTGGTGAAATGCTTTCTGATCTGATGTCAGCATTTGGGGAACCCATTAAGATTTGACCTTTAACATCATCAAATGCTTGTAGATGACTGCAGAAACTGTACCAGCTGAAATGACAAGTTCATTAATCTTAACACAAAAATCTTCACCTCCTCTTTCTGGCACCTGGCTTGTGAGGATGCCTTCACAGGACACCACATGAGAGGGTTATCTTCAATTGACTCCCATTTAATTTGCCCGGCCAAAAATTGCACCTTATAGTACAACGGTACATCATCACCTTACATAATATTCAACTTCTCATGGATTTCCTTTGGCTTCTTCCCTTTCTTTGTAAAGAATACAATGATGGGCCAATGCTCCGATCTGTCAATTTCTACGTAGACTCTCAGGTAGATGTCTTTGCTATCTTTTTTCCTTAAGTGTTTGCTGTGAAAGGACCTCAAACGTGACGTGTTTACATGCCAAGATGTGACCTGATCTCCAGTGACAAGTTCAGATCTTTAAGACACATACATGATCCTCAGGTAGATAAATTATTTAGCACACTGTGTATTTATTGCTAAAATGTTGTTAAGTAAGTAGCTCCAGAAAATAAAAATAGTCCTCCTTCACATGAGATCATGCTTTTGAATTGAAGACCAAACTCTCCCCCTCAGTCACTGGTCGAGAGTTCATTCATTCATTTTCCACCACTTATATGAGACCAGATGCAATAGTCTTAGTAGTGAGGCCCATACGTCCTTTTCCCCCAACCACACTCATATTGTGAAATCCTATAGCCATCTGGGAGATATATAGAAATCCTCGCAGTGAGCCCTGGGTCTTCCTCAAGGTCTCCTCCCTGCTGGTATTGCCCATAAATCTCCACAGGTAGGCTTCAAGGAGGCATCAGAGCAAATGCTCGAACCACCACAATTGGCTTCTCTCGATGCAGAGGGTCAGTGGCTCTACTTTGAGCTTCTCTCGGTTGTCTGTGCTTCTTATCTCTAAGGTAGAAGCCAGCCACCCCGTGGAGAAAACTCATTTCAACTCCTTGTACCCGTGATTTCATTCTTTCCGTCATTACGTAAAGCTCGTGACCACAGGTGAGATGTAGAACGACTGGTAAATCAAGAGCTTCACGTTCTGACTCAGCTCTACTTTCCCCACTACAGATCGGTATAGCAACCACAGAACTGTGCTTGTCACAAGTAACTGCCTGCTGATTGGTCAAGAGTCCTGCATTCAATTCAAATTCAATTCTATTTATGGTTCTTGTTCACATCACCACTGAGGTGTGCAGTACATTTTTTAAAAATATGACATGCTGCATATTTTCCACAGGAAGACACACTGCAGCACACTGTCATGCACAGGAACTCACTATATGGAAAAATGCCGCTGTCACAATCTCCTCCCCACCATAACGTAGCACCCGGCTTACCCTAGCTGAGGATATGTGCACTTCTTTTTTTTTCACTAGAGATCTTTATTTAAAATGCTACAGTCGGGGTAATAAGTATTTGATCCCCTGCTGAATTTGTAAGTTTGCTCACTTACAAAGAAATGAACAGTCTCTGTTTTTTATGGTAGTTTCATTTTAATGGAGAGAGACAGAAAATCAACCAAAAATCCAGAAAAAAAAACACATTACATAAAAGTTATAAATTGATTTGCATGTCATTGACAGAAATAAGTATTTGATCCCTTACGTCCCAGCCAGAATTCTGGCTCCCACAGATTACAATCAATTACAGATACTCCTGATCTCAACTCGTTATGTGTATAAGTTTTGTCCAGTGAATATCCAGGCCTGTACCTGTGCCTTCTTGAGCAGGGAGACCTTGTGGGTGCTGCAAGATTTTAATCCATTACGGTGTAGTGTGTTACCAATGGTGTTTTTGGTGACTGTGGTCCTAACTCCCTTCAGATCATTAACAAGCTTCTCCTGTGTTGTTCTGGGCTGACCTCTCACCTTTCTCATGATCATCCTCACCCCATGAGGTAAGATCTTGCATGGAGCTCCAGACCCAGGGTGATTGATGATTATTTTATATTTCTTCCATTTCTAAATAATCGCAACAACAGTTGTCACCTTCTTACCAAGCTTCTTGCTGATGGTCATACAATCTTGTCCCTGACGTCCTGTCCCTGACAGCTCTTTGGTCTTACCCATGGTGGTGGAGAGGTTGGAATAGAAGAAATTGATTCTGTGGACAGATGGGTTTTATACACATAACGAGTTGAGATCAGGAGTATCTATGATTGATTGATTGATTGATTGATTGTAATCTCAGTGCCACATGGGCACACAGCCAATCTGTCGGAGCCAGAATTCTGGCTGGGTTATAGGGGATCAAATACTTATATCTCTCAATGACATGTAAATCAATTTATAACTTTTATGTAATGTGTTTTTACTGGATTTTTGGTTGATATTCTGTCTCTCTCCATTAAATTGAAACTACCATAAAAATTAGAGACTGTTCATTTCTTTGTAAGTGAGCAAACTTACAAATTCAGCAGGAGATCAAACACTTACCGTATACCATAAGATGCACGTCGGTTTAGAGGAGGAAAACAAGAAAAAAATAAATGGTGTAGTAATATATTTAATATAATATAGCAGAATAATTTTTCAACCATGTAAAGTCAACAGTGGTATTAAGAACCATCATCACTGTTATTAACAAATGAGGAGAGACTTTAAGGTTCAAGCACCCTTCTAGTTTTCTGGAAACCCCAAGAACTCCTCATTGCTAGTGTCAGAATTTATGAAGCTCAGTTGCTCTCAATCACTGATATCACTTTCTTCATATATGATACTATCTTCAGTTCCATCTAAGGCATTGCTAATGGCAGCTTCCACCTGCAGCTATAGACTCTTCAGTACGCGAGCGACTCTCCACATTAGTGTTTAGATCTGGATAATGCATGTGCCCAAAACATTAAAATTTATATGTTACTTACATAAAAGCCAGATCGAATTTTATTTACCTTGAGTTATTTAGTTACTTCCTACAGCGTAAAGTCACAAGTAGACTGCAGAGCTTCCTGTGTTTGATCGACACGGGCATGCTCAAAAAATACACATGTAATGCCACAAAAAGTGCCTGCTGACACTTCAGTTCGTAAGCAATGGTACGAGAATGCAGTCAGACTTCTTTTTTGGGCATATACACCGTCCAGATCTAAACACTAGCGCAGAGAGTTGCTTGCGTACTGAAGAGTCTATAGCTGCAGGTGGAAGCTGCCATCGCTGTACTTTGTACATCAGAGCCAGATCAAATGTTATTTACCTTGATTTACATACTTATCTTCCTACAGCATAAAGTCACAAGTAGACTGCAGAGCTTCCAGTGTACATATACAAAGTACAGCGACAGCAAAATTGAAACGTGCATGAGTTCACCTCAGTTGACTTCTCACTCTATACAATTTTAAGCAGCTGACACACAGGTAAACAGACTTGAACTGAGAAAACTGTCCAGCGGTGGGGGGGTGTGATAGCAGGCTGCTTGTTGCTTATCAACACATTTACAAGACAAAAGACGCTGATGAAGAGGTGCGAAGGGATTTAAGGTGGGACGGATTTACAAGTTTTTTCATAGGCTTTGGTAATTCTATTGTTAAACGTCCCCAGGGGTTTCTCGTGGGCCTACTACTTCCTCTTCTAACAGCTGTCGCTACCGCTGACAGGTCCGGTAATACACATCACAATCTGTGACGCAATATTTGCTCCATAAGACGCAGAAAATACAGTATTTCTCCCATTTTTTTGTGAAGTGAAGCATTGAGTTTAGGTGGGAATTCAATTCACACAAATCGTTTCGCTCATCCTTAGTGTATATATAATGATAAAGTACCTTTTTGTTAACGCCTAACCAAACCAGAGCATGAAATAGGAAGATGAAATCCCACCCTGTGTCAACTAAGGTGTTCCAACAAGATCCAAAAATACTGGCATCCATTTAAGTTTTTTTTTGTTTTTTAACTTACAGTTCTATCTCCATAACACGAGATGTTGGAGACCATTCAGTCCACCAGTCTTCAAGCAGTCCCAATATCTCGACCAGATACTTTTTAAAAGAATAGACAGCGTCTGTTACCTTATTTACATCCTGCAGATATAACCAGGCATTAAAATGCCGTATTGAGAGGTCGAGGTCTGAAAGTTTTAGTTCTGCAATCCCAGTGCTGATGTTTCTCTCATCTTCATCGATGCCAAACACTGAAAACCTCAAACTGTTTTCTTCAAGAGCTCCAGGATCCAGGGGAATGGAAAATCTCTCGTCAAAGAAAACAGAAAATGCATTCCGCTGTATCTGTGCAAAACAAGAAAGGCAGAGTATAGTTTAAAAAGATACCTTCACTGTAATGAGACACTCAGCACATAATGACATAACTCCGCTGCCATGAAGAATCACAAAAATAAGATAATGAAGAGATTACTGAAGGAAAACCACGCATAGTGTCAAAGCCACCTAAAAGACAATAAATAAGGACTTAATTGCAAAGACACTATGGCTGAACCCACAAGGACTTGCTTCTCTTACCTGTGACCTCTGGTGAGCGCCTTTAGGGGAACTCACTTTAAAATATTAAACTGCAGAGAGTAACCACCGCTTCTGTCACTCCAAAAACTACTTCATAAGTAAACTAAATAATACATCTTAATTCATTTATTAGAACCTCCATTAATAAAGAATCTCAGTAATTTACAATAATCGAGAATTAATAAATAACAAAAGGCAGAGATACAGCTAGAGAAAGATGTAGAAACTTTACGATACTCAACATACTTTTATCCAAAATGAAAACGAAACAAACCCAACTGTAGACGTCAGTAAACCACTAGTACTAGAACCTAAGTGAAGAAATTGAGAAATTAACGGCAATGTTCATTTACCAAAAACTCAAAAGACGAAGGCAAAACCAAACAAATAACAGGGGTGTGCAAAATTAAACTTCTAAAAATCTGTTTTAATTGTGACTAACTGTTTTAGCTTGCATTTATCAACACAATCAACATATTGTGGCAGACAAAAGGGGACCTTACCCCACCGGAACAACTGGAAAGCCAAGAATTGAAAGAGGGGCAATACCTTCCCTGGGATGCAAGACAGCAGCCCCCCCTGGATTGCATGGGGGCCGCAGAGCTTGGAAGCTCAACCCTGTGGGTGGCTGTGGCCAACGCCAGGGGGCACCTGGGTGGTTCCGGAACCATGGACTGCAGCACTTCCGCCACACCAGGAAGTACTGCCAGAACAGGAGCCAGGTACACCCGGACTGCTACCGCCACACCAGGAAGTGCTGCTGGAAGGTCATCAGGGAACACCTGGAACACTTCCGTGTGTATTATAAAAGGGGCTGGCTACCTCACTCCATTCGGGGAGCTGGAGCCAGGAAGCAGAGGACAGAGCTTGCGAGAGAGGAGTGGAGGCAGCAGAAGTAAAGAGAAGAGAGAGAAGGAGAAAGGCTCTAAAATCCGTACTGACCCCTACTCTCTTTTTCTGTTTCTTTTTCCGGTTTCTATGTGGTGGTGGCCTGCGCCACCTCCACCTACTCAAAGGTTCATGATGCTCCAACAATGATGGATGGATTAAAAGGCAGAAGTCTACATGACCATCATCATCAAGTCCTTCCGTGAGAACCCTAAATCCAGACAGGACTGTTTCATTTATGTTAGGTAGAATGCCCGGAGGGGACTGGGCGGTCTCATGGTCTGGAATCCCTACAGATTTTATTTTTTTCTCCAGCCGTCTGGAGATTTTTTTTGTTTTTTCTGTCCCCCCTGGCCATTGGACCTTACTCTTATTCGATGTTAATTAATGTTGATTTATTTTGTTTTCTTATTGTGTCTTTTATTTTTCTATTCTTTATTATGTAAAGCACTTTGAGCTACTGTTTGTATGAATATGTGCTATATAAATAAATGTTGTTGTTGTTGAGTATTGTGGGGTTTGTGCACTGGGTGTTGTGATAAGGACTGAGAAAAGTAAATGTGTGTGTTTTTCAGACTTCTGTGTGTCCTGTGTCTATCTGTGTCGAGGCTGATCTTCCACAATATACAATTAGAAGGTTTCCACTACATCACATTCAAGTACAGAATTGAAAAGAAATATAATTAAAATGTAACAAATTACTCAATTTATTCATGTATCCCACACTGTTCTAAATCAATTTAACATTTAACATTAATATCACTGGTCAATAAGCGTTTTGCTACTGGGATTCTTTCACCTGTTCTTTAACAAATTTTGCTTGCTGACTCAAAATCTGAAAGCCGTTATCATCTGGCACGTTCCATTTTTCAGTTATGATGTTCCAGGTCTTGGACGACTAGAGTGAGTGGACAGTAAAGGCAGATAATCATTTTGATAAATTCTGGTAATTCCACTAGGGATGCATTACATCAGGGATTGGCTCTGAGCTCTTTCTTATTTGCAGTGGTGATGGACAGGTTGACAGATGAGATTAGACAGGAGTCCCCGTGGACTGTGATGTTTGCTAATGACATTGTGATCTTTTGCGATAGTATGGAGCAGGTTGAGGAGACCCTGGAGAGGTGGAGATATGCTCTGGAGAGGAGAGGAATGAAGGTCAGTAGGAACAAGACAGAATACAAGTGTGTAAATGAGAGGGAGGTCAGTGGAATGGTGAGGATGCAGGGAGTAGAGTTGGCGAAGGAGGATGAGTTTAAATACTTGGGATCAACAGTACAGAGTAATGGAAGAGAGGTGTAAAAGAGAGTGCAGGCAGGGTGGAATGGGTGGAGAAGAGTGTCAGGAGTGATTTGTGACAGACGGGTATCAGCAAGAGTGAAAGGGAAGGTCTACAGGACAGTAGCGAGACCAGCTATGTTATATGGATTGGTGACGGTGGCACAGGAGACAGAGCTGGGGGTGGCAGAGCTAAAGATGCTAAGATTTGCACTGGGTGTGACGAGGATGGACAGGATTAGAAATAAGGACATTAGAGGGTCAGCTCAAGTTGGACGGTTGGGAGGCAAAGTCAGAGAGGCGAGATTGAGTTGGTTTGGACATGTGCTGGGTATTTTGGGAGAAGGATGCTAAGGATAGAGCTGCCAGGGAAGAGGAAAAGAGGAAGATCTAACAGAAGGTTTATGGATGTGGTGAGAGAGGACATGCAGGTGATGGGGGTGACAGAGCAAGATGATGAGGACAGGAAGATATGGAAGAAGATGACCCGCAGTGGCAACCCCTAACGGGAGCAGATGAAAGAAGAAGATGCCATTGAGATAAACAAATTCACCACACGTTACTAACAGCTGTGAGTTGTTTATCTTGTCATTATTTATTTTATTTAAAAATTATTAATTTTAAATGAACGGAAAAAGTATTTGTTACTGATTACCAAGTCTTATATGAGTCTAAAGCATAAGGACACAACTCAGACGTGACGCTGCAGTAGGTAGTCGGTTTTACTGTTTTCTTAACATGACATTGCATTTCAGGACATTCCATTTGTTAGATTTACCAAAACCTTTGATTGGCAAGAGGAAACAATGGATTCAAGATCACCTTATAGATGGACTGGTTTGTGTGTAACCTGGAAGCAGGTTTTTATGAGGGGCCAAACAGGCCATAAATCAAATATTTTTGTATGAAAACTATTGTTTTACGTGTGAACACTATTGGTTTAGGAATAATTACTCTTTTCCTTAACATTGGTTGTTTATGTGATCTTCAGCGAAAATGGGAGGGGCAAGAATAAGGAACTCAAGGGCCGGTACAATCATGGAGTATGCAGAGAAGAGGGTAGGAGAGGGATCTATGTTTAAAAAGTGCAGTAAGTGAAGATCACATGAACAACCAATATAGTTCGCACGTAGAACCGATATAGTTCATACACAAAGCTGCAATAGGGTGCGCACGCATAACCAGTATGTTTCGTACAAGAAACCGACTTAGTACAGACATACAACCAAAAGTGTTCAAGCACAAAACCGACATGTTACCCACACGAAACCAGTATAAGACGTGCATGAAACTAATGTAGTGCATACACAAATCCATTTTTAGACCAGCACAGAATGCAAACCAATATTGTTCATGCGCAAACTGATAAAATGCAAACCTACGCTCATGTAGTTCACTCACAAACCAATAACAAGCGTAATGGAACCAGTGATATACACACGTGAATCAATATAGTTCATATGCAAACCAGTGCTATGCATATACAAATGGATATAGTTGATGCAAAAACCGATAATATACGGACACAAACCAAAATAGTTCATATGAATTAAACCAGTATTGTTCACACGCAAACCAATTAAGTATGCACACAAACCAATAGTAATCATTCATAAACCAATAGTGTTCACACATAAAACAATAGTTTTCATACAAAAATATTTGATTTATGGCCTGTTTGGTCCATCATAGGGTTTTGGTTTTGATCAAAGATACGCACTATGCAGCACTCATTACACACTACGTCACAAAACTGAAAACACATCTCGTCAAAAGTTTTCATGGCATTAAAAAAATGTTTATGGTGGATATGTAGGTTGCATGTTGAGATATGACATAAGAAAGCAGTCGCAACAAAAGAAACATATTGTTTAGCATAAATGTTTGTTGCATGAGGAAGCAGTAAAAGCACATGATCAAAATGGAGTTTATGATATTATTTTTCTGGACTTTCAGAAAGCATTTGATGAGGTGCCAT
>JANRMT010062852.1:28876854-28887140 GCA_026402145.1 Polypterus bichir lapradei | reverse complement strand
ATCTATCTATCTATCTATCTATCTATCTATCTATCTATCTATCTATCCATTGCTTTGGGGAAAGACCTTGAGCAAGTATTTGGGGTGCTACTTTATATTTTCATAAATCTTTATAGCAGTCCCTGGGCTGTGTGCTGTCCCCTGTACTGTACACTGTATATACAACTGAGTGTTGTACTTCGTCACCAGCCAACACCTTCTATGACACAGCACTGGCGGAGGTTATTAAATTCTAACGCTCTGTCTGGTCCATACTTTGACAGAGATGTAGAAGACTTTACCAGATAGTGCCCTAAAAGAAAACTAAAAGAGCTGGTCAGTGATTATTGAAAATAAAGACAGGGATCCCATGTTTAGAAATGATGATGAACTGGATAAACAAGTCACATCCTACAAGTTTTTAGGAGTGGGAATTGATAACAAGTTGTGATTTAATGAAAGTGCTTTAGATACAGCTAAAAATTCCAGAAAAGGCCATTTTTATTATTTAAATTGAATGACTAGATTGTGAAGTGCCACATTCTCCATATGTTTTACCTATCTGTTCTGCAGGGTGCTCTTTCTTTTGGTTTAATCTGCGTCTTTGGTAGCCTGCGTGCCCAAGACAAAGTCAAACTCCAGCGCCTGATTAAGGCAGAGAATACGGTCAATGGAGCGGAACAAAAATCAGTGTAATGGCTATACTAGGACTTGGTTCTTAAAAGGGTCCATCAAATCCTCAATGACCCCATACACCCAATACATTGTAAGTTTAATTTTAGCTCTGTGACATTAAAGAGATTCTTACAATGTCTAATAAAAGCTTCCAGATATAATTGTAGCCTCAGCATTTAGGCTGTTTGATGAGAAGAGCTAACTGGAATACACGTCCATCACTGTCATGGCAGAGTCATATAAGCCACTGCTGTATACAGATGGGTGAAAAGTTTTTTTTTAATGTATGTATTTGCATATGTACGTATGTTTAATACATGCATGCACGTTATATGATAGATAAATATCCCTTATGCTGTATTTTTTCTTCCTTGTCTTTTTATATTTAAAGCCCACATAAGCTTATTGTTGAAGCACAAAACAAATTAATTTCCCTACACGGGACAGTAAAGTTAAACTTGAGTTGCATGGCTAGGAAAAACTATTGTATCCTACAGGAATTGTGCACTGTAACTGTTCAGTTAATAGTTTGTTTTATTCATCCACAACTAGCCAGAATCAGTCCAAGATGAACTTAAGGCTGGTGAACTCAATACCTTATTTATCTTTTCCACAGTTTGGGACTTGGAGAGGCCAAAAGACGCGTTTTGCCATAGCCCTTGGTTATGAGTAGAACAAGGACTGGTAGAAGGTTGGAGAAAACAGGTCATGCATGATCAGGATTGGCATAAAGACACAAGCCATGCCCAGGGGAAAGGCGCTGGTCCAAGGGGTCTAGTGAGGAAGTACCAGGCCAACATAAATACAGGGTCCACCAGCACCTTGCAGTCTCTGTCTCATTAATCATCTGTTATGAGTCTGTTATGAATTTCATATTTATTTACTTGTCTTTAAGATATTTGAACATTTTAAACTTTAATTTTGGGGTTATTGAGGACACAGAATCTTTGTGTTTCACAATATTATAATTATCTTGGTAGCGTGTTGGAGAACATTTTTGAAAAAGCTGTGCTTACAGTACTCCATTATTATACTCAGAAGTTAAATATGGTGCCCTGCCAGGCTCAGCACCGTTTTCACATTATATACTTCCACTGGGAACTATCAATAAAAAACAAAACATTAATTTTCGACTCAAATGCAGACAACAGCCAATTATACCTTTCTTTTTAACCAAATGACATTTTTCTGATGCTGTCCTTAATGAATCATGTCAGTGAGTTAAATGAGTGGATGGATGAAAATGACTTGTCTCTGAATAAAAAAATGAATACATAAACATTTATTTTAAAAAAACAAAATGTTATTTATTTGAAGGAATGATGCTAATCGCAACAACATTGTGTCACTTTTGAACTCAGTTAGAATCGCCATTAGTCTTACTGAATTAGCATGCAACTTAGGTGTTATCTTTTACACTAGCATGTTATTTAAAACATACATTACAAAACTATACAAAACATTTTTTCCATCAAAGAGCTTGACATGAACATGCTTTCTAAATAAGCAGGATACTGAGAAATTAATTCATGCATTTATTTCTAGTAGGACTGACTACTGCAATACAGTGTTCACCGGCTGCTCAAATTTGTCTTTATGCAGTTCTATTTAATTCAAAATGCTACTAAGAAACTATTACAAAAACTTGAAAGTATGAATACATAACTCCAGTTCTGAAGTCCTTACACTTGTTCTCGGTAAAATTTAGAGCCAATTTCAAAATTCTCCTTTTAACTTAAATGGCCAAGACCCTGCTCACTTATTTGAACTAATCATTACTTAACGAACCAGAGCACACATTAAAATCTCAGAATGTCAGCCTACTGTGATTCCAAGAATAAGTAAAACAGCAGTAGAAGGAGAAACGTTTAGCTGCAGGGCCCCAAAGCTGTGGAATGGTTGCTGCCGCTATAAGAGGTGCCCCTTTAGTCTCAGCTTTTAAATCCCGCTTGAAGATTTAGCACTTTAGTTTAGCATACCCTGACTAGAGCTGCAGATTAGCTGTGCATACTGCATCTCTCTGGTTAGTCATTTTCATAGAAATATAACAATATTTTAAACTGTTACTAACCCTCCTCTATTCTGTTTCTCTTCTCTGTATCTGTATGTAGTACTTGCTGCCACTGCTTTACTGCCAGGCTGCTCTCCTGTATATGAAAAAGACATTAGAGCATAACAACATTAGAAAAATATAGACGAGAACAGGCCATTCAGCCCAACAAAACTCACCAGTCCTATCATTCTAAAAAACATCAAGTCGAGTTTTGAAAGTCTTACTATCTACCACACACTTGGTCACATACACCATATGTATATGATTCTCTGTGCAAAGAAAAACTTTCTAATGTTTGTGCAAAATTAACAAGTTACCAACTGTGTCCCTGTGTTCTTGATGAACTCATTTTAAAGTCACAGTCTCAATCCACTGGACTAATTCCCTTCATAATTTTAAACACTTCAGTCATGTCACCTCTTAATCTTCTTTTGCTTAAACTGTAAAGGCTCAGCTCTTTTAATCTTTCCTCATAATTCAACCCCTGTAGCCCTGGAATCAGCCTAGTCGCTCTTCTCTGGACCTTTTCTAGTGCTGCTATGTCCTTTTTGTAGCCTGGAGACCAAAACTGCACCCAGTACTCAAGATGAGGCCTCACCAGTGTGTTATAAATCAGCTTGAGCAGAACCTCCAGTGACTTGTACTCCACACATCAAGGCGCTATATAACCTCACATTCTCTTAGCCTTCTTAATGGCTTCTGAACACTCTGGAAGTTGATAGAGTAGAGTCCACTATGACTACTAAATCCTTCTTTCTGTATTATCAATTTTCAGACCTCAAATTGTATATTCAAACCTAATATTTGCACTTCCTTTGTGTAATTTTTTACATTTACTGACATAAAATTTAATCTGCCACAAATCTGTCCAAGCCTGTATGCTGTCCAAGTCCATCTGTAATGATATAACGGATTGAAAATTATCTGCTAATCCAACTATCTTGGTATCATCTGCAAACTTAACCAGCTTGTGACTTATATTCCTATCTAAATCATTTATATATATTAAAAATAGCAGCAGCCCTAGCACTGCCCCCTGCTGGTCACCACTCTTAACATCGGCCAGTTGTGATGAGGTTCCTCGCAACATCACCCTCTACTTCCTGTGTCTGAGCCAATTCTGCACCCATCTACAAACATCACCCTGAACTCCCACTTCTTTTAATTTGATGCCCAACCTCTCATGTGCCACCTTATCAAACGCTTTCTGAAAGTCCAGATAAATAATATCATGTGCTCCACTTTGATTGTATCCTTTTGTTGCTTCCTCATAGAATTTCAGCATGTTAGTAAAACATGACCTCTCTTCTGAACCCATGCTGACTGTTCAGAATAACTCCTGTACTTGCCATGTGCTGCTCAACCTTATCCTTAATAATTCCTTCCATTAATTTTCCTGTGATGCATGTTAAACTTACTGGCCTATAGTTGTTTGGATCTGCCCAGTCACCCTTTTTATATAACGGGATAATATTTGCTATTTTCCAGTCCTTCAGAATCTCCCCAGCACACAGTGACTTCCTAAAAATGTGTAAAGGGCTTATATATGTACTCGCTAGCCTAAATATTACCTGGTCCTGGTGATTTGTTTGATTTCAGCTTATTTAATCATCTTAACAGGCAAGAAACAGAGGTGTCAACATCTGAAATAATTCACCGGATTCTTGGTTGGTCACCTCTGATCATATCATAATATATAATTGAATAATTCACACATTATTTTGATATAGTGTGTATGTCTGCATGTATATAAACAAGTATTATTGTTTATTCATTTAAATATAATTGATTATATATTGTGGTGGGGTGGAAAGAACAAAGAGTGAGTCCAGAGAAGTATTGGGGTGCTAGCTGCGTGGCAGATATTAAACAGGATGGGCACAAGAGGTGCAAAAATATAACAAAACTCAAATAGCCTTCCAACCTTCTCAAAAGGTTGGCTCTTAAGAGTGGGCCTGGCTTGCGGAGCTCTGTCTTCTACTAGGGCCAGGTCCAAATGAGATGTCGGCATTCAGGGATGTCGGATTGTTATAGTTTTCCAACAGGAAGGGGGAGGGTCAGTTGCTCTTAAAGGGCATTTTCTTGGTATGGTGGGAAAGAAAAAAGATTACACAATTAGCGATATTCCCCTCGGGGTATCACATATCTTCAATGAGTCTGGACAGTATTCCTCTGACGTGAATGTGTGACAATACGTTATTTACATATGTGGTAGCCAGCTCGGACATAGACAGGCAGACACGTCAAAGTCACCCAACATATGTTTAATATAATTTACAATAAGTGCCACACAACCCCAAAGTCCCTAAAAGTCCAGGCCACCAAGCAAATGCCTTCTTCCTTCAGCCCACCTCCTTGCCTTAACCCAGATGTCGTCCTTCTTCCACCCGACTCAAGTCATCGTATGAAGGGAGGCGGCCCCTTTTATACACACCCGAATGTGCTCCAGGTGCTTCCTGGCCGTCCTCCACCGGCACTTCCCAGTGTGGTGGAAGTGCTGAGGTCCAGGGCTCCCCAGGCATTGGGGCACCCCCTGGCGATGACCACGGGCCCCTACAGGGTTGAGCTTCAAAGCTCTGTACCTTTGGTCCACCATAGGCACCAGGGCGGTCACCCCCACATGGTCTGGGGGAGGCGTGAGCCCTCCTCCGGTCCACCTGGGCGTCCCCCCAGCCATCTGCGACACATGTACTGTAATTATCCATCCATCCATTGTCCAACCCGCTATATCCTAACACATGATCTATAAATATATAATTAATTATATATTTAACATGATCATTTATATGCCATTGTCTTATTTCCTTGCACAAATCATGATAACAAATTTAAGATGTGTACAGTAATTAAAATAAGACATTTCATTACAGAATCACAAGTGAATGAGAACGTATAATGATTCATTCACAAGTAAAATTAACGAGAATCATTAGACCAATTCTCAGGTAGTGATGTGTTCACAAATCAAATGAACGAGAATCGCTAAACTGTTTCTCAGATAGTGACTCTCTCACAGATCAACTGAGACAAGACTCGTGAGTCAGGCAGTTTTTGTGCATATGCTTTAAACATCTACGACCAAAACGAAAGACACTACTGACATGGCACAGGAAGAACACGTGCTTGATTCATTCATGCTCACAGATCAGTTGATATGATTCACTGCAAGGAGTCATTCAAAAAGAAAGAACTATTCACAAATTACCCATCATTATTGCTGATGGGTCTTTAGATGGAGTTTATTGGTGTTCTTAGCACTGTGACGTTTTGGGTAAAGTCACCCTTAATTGGGTTTGATCATAGATGGATGAATGAATGAATGAATGAATGGAGTTTCATCGCAAACTGTTCTTCAAGTACTCTTCAGAGTTGGACACTACAGACATGGTGCAGCACACACCAATGCTGTACATGACACTTCACGTTTTTATAGCAAACACCATGGTGTGAAGAACGCAGCAATGGCCTAGCAAATGGATGAATGTTTGATATGGTCACACACCATATGGCTTCACAAACAGACAACCATCAAATGAGGCCTATGGGCCTGGGGTCATGCTTCGAACAGTGAAGGGCATAGTGCCAGGTATTTACCAGTAGGGCGTTTCTCAAATTCAAGGTAATATATAAAGCACAAAGCTGTCACTTTCAGTCCCCATGACTGTCCCTAGTTCACATCAATGAAGTGCGTCTTGGGGTAAATAAATAAAAGACTTAACGATCAATCTCAGCTTCTAAAGGTTTCCTGCGGGTAATTTAGTGCAGCAGGCAGCAGCAGCATTTCAATATATCTCTCTTGGATGTGATTTTGTAACTCATCAGTTATTTAATTACAAGTGAAATGTTCACTTGAAAGAACATGATAGCCTCCAGGCCAGAGCAGATTAATAAAATCTGCTTTAACACATTTCTCTTTGTATTACATCCTTCTATTTACTGCATCCCACTTTTCCCAGTCGCACTTGGACGTGGAAGCCATTGATATTATTTATCTCGATTTGAGGAAGCATTTGATAAGGTCCCACGTGAGAGGTTAGGGAATCAAACTAAATGAAGTGGCCGTTCAGGGTGGGGTGTATTGGGCATTGAAAATGATATTGAAATTCAAAACTTTCCTAAGTATCACATTGAAGTTTGAAATTTTGGTACTGCGACAACCCTGTTCAGAAGTCTTATCCGAGAATCTAAGTGACTTAAACGTTAAAATTAAAATAAACGTACAAAGGCAATTTGACAAATAAAGGAGGTGAGGTTGGGAGCATGCGCTGAAACAGCGTGTTGCTGACCCCACTACACAATGAACCACCACCCATATTGGGACTCAACTGCAGCAACATGCACAATGGCTGACACCTCAGCACCACACTGGAACAGTGTGAGGTTCTTTTATGGTGGCTGGGGAGCCAGTCCTGCCACCAGCCCCCAAGTTGTCCCTGTAAGTTGGACGACCTGCTTGCAGCGCTGGATTCAGGTTAATGTCATACCCAGGATGTATCGACTGCAGGTTAAGGGCCTTGCTCAAGGGCCCAACAGAGTTAGATTCACTTCTGGCATTTGAACTGGCAACCTTCTTATTGCTGGCACAGAACCCTAGCCTCAGAGCCACCTCTCCTCCCTAACAAATAAAAGGCAAAAACAAATTACATTTACAAATTAAGAGCATCTGTAAAATATGTATTACTATATATGCTAGATCAGGGGTGCCCAACTCCAGTCCTCGTGGGTCACAGTGGCTGCAGGTTTTCATTCTAACCCTTTTCCTAATTACTGACCTGTTTTTTCTGCTTATTAACTTCTTTTGAATTCATTTTATTTGACTTGCTCTTGAAGACTCAGACCCCTCAATTGTTTCTTTTTCCTTAATTAGCAGCCAAACAATCATGAGATACAACATGAGCCAAAACAGGACCAGCAAACTGTGACCATCATACAATATCTGAAAATAAAGAAAGGTGAAGGTCTCAGGAATGCTGATCAGCTCTTAGAAAAGACAAAATCCACAATGTCGGAAATGTCTGCTATTGCACAATGAGAGCAGCAACAAGCCATGGAATTAAAGAACAAGTTTAATTAACAACAAGAATTGGCGCCTAATTAAGCAACTTGTTGGAGTGAAATTGGTTGGAGTTTGAGGCTCTGACTTAGTTGGTCTTCTGTTGGCTCACTCACTTCACATTTTACTTCTGTTTGGGTGCCATTTAAGAATAGAAATGAAGCAATTCAGAGGAACGATGAAGAAATACAGGGAAACATTTCTTAAAATCCAAGTCAATTAAAATTCATTCAAAAGAAGTTAATTAGCAGCAAAAACAGATCACTAATTAAGAAAACGGTTAGAATGAAAACCTGCAGCAACTGCGGCCCTCCAGGACTGGAGGTGGGCACCCCTGTGCTAGATATTCCACATTTTTGCACTCCATTTCACATTTTGAGCTGTTCAATTATCTGTACCAACTTTTCTTTTACAGGGTGGCATGGAATCTCAGCCTTTCTCATCATCATTGGCCGTAAACTAAAGACCAACTAGGAATGGGACACCAGTATGTCATACAGCACAGCCACCTACTCTAACAGATACTGGGCCAGTTTAGAATCACCAGCCATGCTAATGCACATGACTTTAGGAAGACATGGGAAATAAGTGTGAACTTCATTCTGACAGTGACCAGGTCCACTCTTGAACCTGGGACCCAGAAACCATGAGATGCTGTCCTAACCACTGACCCTCCTAATTTTGACCCGTTAATCCATTTACTGAACCCATCCATTTATTTTTTCCATTTACCTATCCGATTTCAGGACACAATGAAATGCGTAGGTCTTTTCCAGTAGCATCAAGTCTATTGCAGGTTCCTGACTTCAAGTTGCCCTGTAAATCCCATCCCAGGGTGACATGTGACCACATCCCAGATTACTTCTGAAGTCAAGGTGGCCTTGTTTTGCTTCAGGGATACAAGGCTAGTGTTCCCTCTAGTGGGCCCGATTACTTCATTTAAAGCACCAGATCTCCCTTGCAACAACCACACTGGCTGTCATGAAATAGATTTATAATAGCATTATAGTGCCATTACTGTCATGTGTACAGAGCACAGTGGAATTCTTACTTGCCTGCTAATCAAAATCATCAGCATTTGCGATTCCTTAACTCAAAAACTTCAATTTCTCCAAGAAATGCCCTCATAACTTAGGACTGTGTGCCCTCTAATCACTATCGGCATAGAGTTTGTGCATTCTTCATGTACCTGTGTTTTCCTACAGATGTTCTGAATTTTCCTTCACATCCTAACGTGTGTGTTAGGTAAACTGCCACTCCTGAACAAACCCAAGATGGGGACTGTAGGGTCCTTATTGTCATGTGTGCAGGGTGCAATGAAAGTCTTACTTACATGTGCGAATCAATAAGCAATGCATCGCCACTCCCCAGAGCCATGGTCAGTGATTACATCTGCCATACCTTTGCTTGAACATCACTGCGATCACCGCCACCTAAAGAGCCCTGTTATGCCCTGTCAGAAGAGCTGCTCCTCTGTTAATGAATTGGATAAATATCTAAAGCAAGGATAAAAGTTACATGCTTGTCTGAAGATGGAAGAGGTGAAGATCTGGAACAAGGACTAATGTATGGTGGAAAGGATTTAGACCTGGCCTGACTTCATATAATGAGAAATGTTCAATTGCTTTTTATAAGTTGTTTGAATTGTTTTAACTCATAGTGAGTTAAGACGAGCTCTGGTCCTGTGATATATTTGGATACTGTGGAGAACCAGCTTACACTGGATGCTATTTTAATGTTGGATGAGTTTGAATTTGATTAGACAGAGAGGAAAAAACAGGAGGAGGACAGGACAGGAATTTTTCGTGAATGTGCAGTGATGAAAAAGGGAGCACAGTATGTTTAAAAATAAATGTGTCATCCAGGCATTGAATTGTACACTGAATTCATCTGTGTCACTGCCCGGGAAACAAATAACACCATCCTGGCTGACACAGAAGTAGAAATGATTCACTCTGTGTAAACATCTTAATGATGAATCATTCTTATTGCCGGTGACTTCAAAAAGTAATCAGGTGCCTATTAAGCCTCTTCCTTTTGTGGACCTGCTCTATCCAAATATGAATGCCTTTAAATAGAAACCTGTGGCACAATCCGAGCAGGTCTGACGTCATCTTACTGCCATCTGCAAGTCTGTATTGAAAAAGCAGCTCCTAGTTATCCAAGCCAGAAGTCTGGATGTGTGTTTTAGAATGGGTGGCTTGTTGTTTGTTTTCATCATGTTTGTTTATTTGTTTATTATCTGGAGCTTCTGTGCCAGAAGAAGAACTGCTATGCCATCTTCCACACTGTTGCTTTTGGTTCTTCTGCTTTAAAATTGAACACAAAGTGATAAGTTGTCACTCATAAGACTACAGTAGGAGACCAGTGGGCAGACCTATTGATGGCAGCTAACAATCTATTTTGTACTTTCAGGATTTTAGTGATATTGTAACAAGGTTATCAGGTGGATCCCCAGCAATTTGGTATCTTCCTAGTGATCTATCTATCTATCTATCTATCTATCTATCTATCTATCTATCTATC
>JANRMT010062852.1:28856556-28875403 GCA_026402145.1 Polypterus bichir lapradei | reverse complement strand
TATCTATCTATCTATCTATCTATCTATCTATCTATCTATCTATCTATCTATCTATCTATCTATCTATCTAATTGACAAGCTTCACACAACATTGACAGAGCTGTCTCCTGACTATTTTTGTGTTGTCTTTGCTTTGTGCTTAGGGTCGTTTTTCTGTTAGAATGAGAATCTTCAGCCCAGTCTGAGGTCGCGAGCGCTCTGGAACAGGTTTTCATTAAGCATATCTTTGTACTTTGCTCCATTCAGCTTTCTCAAGTCTGTCCCTGACAGTGAAAAACAACCCAACAGCAAGATACTGCCCTCACCATGCTTCACCGTTGTGATGGTATTGCCCAGGTGACGAGCGGTTTCTTGTTTCCTCCAGACATGATGCTAGCCTTGGTTTCATCATACCAGAGAATCTCGCTTCTCACATTCTGAGAGTCCTTTAGGTGCCTTTTTGCAAACTTTACAAACTCCAAGTGGGTTTTCATGTGCATTTTACTGAGGAGGGGTTTATGTTTGGCCACTCTGTTATAAAGCCCAGATCGCTGGAGTGTTGCAGTGGTGATTGTCCTTCTGGAAGTTTCTCCCATCTCAACACTGGTTTTCCAGAGTTCAGCCAGAGTGACCATTGGGTTCTTGCTCACCTCTCTTACTTTTGGCTCTTCTCCTGCAATTCCAAGCGTCCTATCAGCGTACTGAGAGATAAGCTTTACAGTCTGACCAGGAGATGCACATAAGAAAACAAGGCTGATAACAGAATTAAACCAAAGCCCAAAATGAAAACCATGAAATAAAGTTAAGAGAACAAAAAGGGTCAAAATGAAATTAACACATAAGAAAAAGAGACAGCAAGGCAGCTTTATTTTTTTTTCATTAAGGGTTTTGGTGTCCATAGTCTAGATAAGGAATTGAACTCAAAGGTGTCTTTTTATCCAATCACATCAATAATCACAGGTCACAACCTCAGCGATCACACCCCTGGAAACGCAGGAGTTAGACCTAACAACGGGAGTTAAAATGGCAGCATGTCAGCCCCAAAATGTAGTTCAAGGCTTGGCACAGCAAAACAAATAAGCAACAAAGAATCAAATCATGACAACCAGCTTTAGGAGGAATCATGGTTGCTTCAAATGATCCATTTAAGAATTGTGTTGGCCACTGCTCTCTTGGGAGCCTTCAATCAGTTTTGGTAGCCTTCCCCAAATGTATTCCTTAACATAACCCTGTCTCTAAGCTCAGCAGGAAATTTCTTTGACCTCATGGCTTTGGCTTTTGCTCTGATTGTCAACTGTTGGACCTTCTATAGAACAGGGGTGTCCAACTCCAGACCTGGTGGGCCACAGTGGCTGCAGAGTTTCATTCTAAACCTTTTCCTAATCAGTTCACTGCTAATTAACTTCTTTTCCCTTCATTTTAATAATTTTAATTTTAAGAATTCAGTCCTTCTTCATTAAATGGCAGCCAAACAGAAATGAGACATGAAACAAACCAACAGCTAAACTGGGCCTTCAAACTCCAACCAATTTCACTCCAACCAGTTTCTTAGTTACAGGGCTTCCAAGCCCCCTACCTGAGGCCTCCTGCATAACCAGGACGGACGCCCCCTCTCGGTCTGGAGGAGGCACACGCCCTCCTCTGGTCCTTCATGGCGTCCCGGCCGGGCTCCAGCCCCGGCCGGGGACCACACGGGATAAACCGGCATCGGGGCGCCGCCTGGTGGTGGCCACGGGTCCCTACAGGGCTGGGCTTCCAAGCCCTCTACCCGAGGCCCCCAACATAACCAGGACGGACGCCCCCTCGCGGTCTGGAGGAGGCACAAGCCCTCCTCTCGTCCTCCTGGGCGTCCCGGCCGGGGACCACAATATATATACTGTCAGAGGTGGCTGGGAAGGCGACCCGGCCGGGACACCCAGGAGGACCGGAGGAGGGCTTGCGCCTTCCCCAGACCATCTGGGGGCGACCACCCTGGTTCCTTTGGTTCCACTATGTAGGGGCCCGTGGTCACCGCCAGGGGGCACCCCCATACCTTTGGAGCCCTGGACCTCAGCACTTCTGCCATACCAGGAAGTGCTGGGGGAAAGAGGAGCAGGGACACCCGGAGTGCTTCCGGGGATACAGCTGGCACTTCTGCCACACGGGGGCGTGTCGGTGGGAGATTGCCGGGAAGCACCTGGAGCACATCCGGGTGTGAATAAAAGGGGCCGCCTCCCTTCATTCAGAGTGAGAGTCGGGAGAGGAGTGGACTGAGATTACTGGAGGAGGCAAGGAGGTCGCCTGAAGAGGAAAGTGAAGGCATTGTCTGGCCAGGACTTTGGAGACTTTGGGGGTTTTTTGGTGCACTTGTGACTTAGTATTGTAAATAAACGTGTTTGTGGGTGACATGAACGTGTCTGCCTGTCTGTGTCCGGGCCAGCTTCCACAATATATATATATATATATCCATCCATCCATTATCCAACCTGCTATATCCTAACTACAGGGTCACGGGGGTCTACTGGAGCCAATTCCACCCAACACAGGGCACAAGGCAGAAAACAAACCAGCCCAACGCATATATATATATAAAATCCAACATCTGTCAGTCTGTCTGTCTGTCTGCATTTCACAAGAGAACTACTTAACGGGTTTAGATTGGGTTTCTATAATTTTCTTCCAGTTGATTTTGCAACTTCTCTCATCACGCTTTGTATCATAGTTCACTTGCAAATACTAATTTATTTTCGCACATCCGAAAGAGAGGCTGCGGGCCGAGGGAAGGGGGCAGGACCTCGAGAGTGTGGAAGGCAGACGGGGTCCTCTTCACTCACTCATGCGCCAGCCAGCCTCTGCTCGAGTCGGTCTACCTCTCTCCACATGTTGGAGGGCACCTCGCCTCCGCTTAGCTAGCGATACCTGTTTGTTCAGCACACGTGATCATGTAGTGATTGTTAAGGAGTAACGTTTGACATTTTTGAGCTCCATGTGTTTTAGAGGGTAGCTGCTGATTGACAGAGATATCACGGCCATGTGCTTTTCTCCACATGCGGGGGACGCTCTCCCGTCAGACCCGAACACGATCAGGTATAGTGACAACATCTATTGATTTTATCCTGTTTCATTACTACGTGGGCACAGCCGCGGGGCACAGCTAATATTTCATATATAGAAGTCTTATTTGTTTTAATCAATTATCCACCCATAACTCCTAATATGTTGTAAGAGAGGGCCGGCAGCTCAGCGTTGACAGGACGCCCAGAGGATGGAATGATGGGGGAAGGCAGCTACATTTGGACACTGCCTCCCACAAAGCACTAGGCAGCTTCCCTACAGCTTAATGGTGCCCCACATTCCCGCAGGACTTTGGAGTTTGGTATTGCAGCCCTGATGGGTATCATGGGTGCCACCATGGGACACCGTGAGAAGACCCTGGGACCCTTATTTCCTACATAGCCCAGAAGTTCTATCAAGTCACGAGGACTGGAATCCAGAAGTACTTCCAGGCTAACGAGAAACTCAAGTTCTTCATCGAAAGTGCTGGTTAGTCACGTGAAAGGAAGGACTTCCGGGTCGGAGCGTATATAAAGGACTGCTGAAAACAGTGCTGGGACTGCTGGGAGGTGTGGAGGAGAAAGAGAATATTGTGCTTTGTGTTTATTACGTGCCTGTTTATTGGTGGCTGTGGTGCTTGAAGAACACTATTTAGAGAAGAAAAATATTAAAAGGTCATCTTGGTGATTTTAACCTGTGTGCTGAGTGTCTCTCTGTTGAGTTTAAAATGGCAACAGTGCCACCTAGCGTTCACAACGTTTATCAAGGTTTTTTACTTTACTTAATGACATAAAGAGTGTTTCTCTATGTTGATTGGTGAAAATATTTTTATTCAAATGTGTTATGCAAATGCACCTAAATGAAATGACAGTGTTCTGTTAGATTTCTTCAGTCTGTCATGCTGCATTAAAAAGAGCATGAGGGACTCCACCTGTCGGTGTAACTAATAGGCGTTCATGTTTGGATTTCCAATATAATGGTGGCTCAAGACTCTTTTTTTATTTACTAAGTATTTCCTGCATCACTGGCAATTAATGAAAGTGGATATTTTGGGGATATGCAAAGTATATTAAACTTTTTAATGCATTCATCTCTTGTGTCACTGCGCTGCTTAGATATCCAACCAAGCATAGATGTTCAGTGACGGCTTAGTCCATTTCCGGGTCACATGATGTCAGAACCCATCTTAGTAACAGTGAGTCTGTAACAGAACTAAAACCTAAAGTGACCATTTTGTGGGGCATATTAGTCCTGTTTTACTTGTTGTACGTACAGTGGATTCAGAAAGGATTCAGACCTCTTCACTTTCTGCACACTCTATTGTGCTGTACATTTAATTGGAAACATTTGTTATTTGTGCCCATCAATCTACAATCTACTGAAAACTGTTTTCAGAAAGTTTTACAAATTTTGCAAAGCTTTGTGCAGCAGTAACAGTGGCATTTTTTTCTTTCATTGGCGCACTTCTAGTTATTAGTGAGGAAAACGAGAGTGGTCTTGGGGAGCAATGAAAATATTTTACTTCGAGTAGGCCTACCATCAATCATATGCTTGAAACGAGCAGGTTTAGTCGGTCTTCAGCACTGTAGATCTCAGAGAGTGACAGTGTGTGACAGTGGAAGACGTTTGGGGATGCTGGATGAGTAATGTGACTGAAAGAACAGCACACAAATAGCCGTTTGGTGTCTGCTGTTTAATTAAGTTGTGGCCATTACAGCAGGAACGGGCTACATTTCAGAGTACATTCTTTTATTTTTAAATAAACATGTCCAGTCTTCGGTTTAACTGTCATATAATGTTTGCCTCAGTCTTTCCATTTCGGTGGTGTGTGCAATATTATTGTCCATTTCAGTATACAACATTAGAACAATCTGGACAAGAAGAGGCCATTCAGCCCAACAAAGCTCACCAGTCCTGTCTACTTATTTCTTCACAAAAAGCATCGAGTTTTGAAAGTCCCTAAAGTCTTATTGTCTACCACACTACTTGGCCTCTTATTCCAAGTGTCTATTGTTCTTTGTGTAAAGAAAAACGTCCTAATGTTTGTGCAAAACTTACCCTTAACAAGTTTCCAACTGTGTCCCCGTGTTCTTGATGAACTCATTCTAAACTCAAACTCTCACAATGTACTAATTCCCTTCATAATTTTAAACACTTTAGTCAAGTCTCCTCTTAATCATTCTTTTTCTTAAGCTGACAAGGCTCTGCTCTTTTAATCTTTTCATATAATTCATCGCCAGCACTTCTGGAATCAGCCCAGTTGCTCTTCTCTGGACATTTTCTAGCGCTGCTATGTCCTTTTTGTAAACTGGAGACCAAAACTGCACCCAGTACTCCAGATGAGGCCTCACCAGTGTGTTATAAATCAGCTTGAGCAGAACCTCCAGTGACTTGTACTCCACACATCAGGGCGCTATATAACCTGACATTCTGTTAGCCTTCTTAATGGCTTCTGAACACTGTCGGGGAGTTGATAGCTTAGAGTCCACTATGACTCCTAAATCCTTCTCATAAGGTGTACTCTCGATTTTCAGACTGCCCATTGTATATTCAAACTTAACATTTTTACTTCCCACATGTATTACTTTACATTTACTGACATTAAATTTCATCTGCCTCAAATCTGTCCAAACCTGCATGCTGTCCAAGTCTATCTGTGTTGATTAAACAGATTAACATTATATGAGGTGAGACACAAAAATAACCAGATTGGTAAAATAAATATTTATTGATGAATTACAGCATTCTAAAGTTTGCCACCTTCCATATTCTTCCCCTCCCAATCTCTACACCGCTCCATACGTATCTTCCATTGAATGAAACAGTGCTCAAAGAGTTCTTGCTTGAGGCTCTTCAACAGGCTTGCTGTTTCTGTCTTCACTTTATCCACTGAAGAAAAATGTGTTCCTTTCAGGTCACTTTTGATTTTCAGGAACAACTAAAAATCATAGGGAGCTAAATCAGGCAAATAGGGAGGATGATCGAGGACAGGAATGTTTTTGTCAGTCTAAAACTGCTTTACGGATAAAGCATTGTGCGCAGGAGCGTTGTGTTGTCTTGTCTCACTATTCGCTTTTTTTCACCCGACATTGTCTCGGCAACTCGTGTAGCGATTGTTGTGCAGATACTGACTGGATTGTTCACAGGATACACCTACCCAGTCGGCGGTTTGAGAGGGCGTGTAGGAGGGGATATAGTTCTATGATTCTCATCCAGCCAACCTCCAGATGGTTTTCCAGGAAAGCCCCGAGCCCAGTCCAGTTATTTTTGTATCTCACCTCGTATACCAAAGCACCTCGTTTGGTATCATCTGCAAACTGAAACAATTTTTTATTTATATTCCTATTTAAATCGTTTACATATATTAAAAATATAAAAGTGACCCCCTGCTGGACACCACTCTTAACACTACCCAATGCTGATTTAGATTCTGTTTAAATATTTGATGTTAAATCATATTATGCTAAAGTCACAGTATTTTCTTAAGTGTGTATAGAATCATGTAAAGAAATATAAAATCTTTTTTTGTGTAGATTCTGTCTCTTTCACTCTTCAAAGGCCTCCATGAACATATATATAAATATATATATATATATACATACTGCGGTGGGTTGGCACCCTGCCAGGGATTAGTTCCTGCCTTGTGCCCTGTGTTGGCTGGGATTGGCTCCAGCAGACCCCCGTGACCCTGTGTTCGGATTCAGCGGGTTGGATAATGGATGGATGGATATATATATATATATATATACACATATACTAGGGGGTTTGCCCCCGCTTGCTTTACTCACCAGCCACTTAGCATCTCTGCCGCTCGCGTTGTGAAGAGGGGGGCTGAATGCACCCCAAAGAGATGTGGTTGCTCCTCCGAAACCCCCTCTTAAACGGTGATACAATGGGAAACAAAGTTTTTTTTTTTTACCTCCTCTTTGCTCGATCAGCTGCTAGCTTGCTGCTACTGCTGCTGCTGTGCTGCGTGATCTGCATCTCGCGTGGCACTTTGAACATTTAAAAGCCTGTACAGCAGCTGTCCTACTCTTTGTCTTTTATTTTCAGCCCCAGGCATGGTTAAATCTTTTGGCACAAAGTCTCATTTTGCGGGATGTGAGTTCTTGATATTTTTTAGTTTATAATTTAAAAACAGAATAAGAATCTGAAAATCGAACAATATTACATTAAAGTTCGATAAATTCTGAAAAGAATGATACCAAACTAATATATGTGGTGTAGGTTTTAAAATAAGCCCGATTTCAAGCGTGACAAAAAAGTCCCACAAAATTGTTGCACAAAATCGTTGCACATTTAGGCTTAGGATTTTATATATAGAGAGTAGAACTACATATACAGTGAAATACGTTTAACGCGAAAATGCTTAAGACAAAATATCGGTTAACATGAAATAATACAACGGTCCTGACAAGCTACTATGTATTTTCATGCATTTTTTTCTCTTAACACAAAATGAAAATCGCTTAACACGAAAAGATTTCCCTTCTGGGAATGAACAAAATACGGAAAACACCAGCCGCGCAGGCGAGATTTAAGAGGGTGTGAAATGAAAGAGAGGTGGTTTCACATGTTTCGTAGAAAGGAGGCTAACCTGGCTTTGAAATACCCTCGGAATAGCCTGTGACGCAAGCCAATTTTGTTTATCTAAGCTACTTTCACCCTCTACCCCTGCAAACGCCACACAAAAACATCTCATCTCTCATCAGTTGGCTTTGGAATTCGGTGACGAGTACATCGCAGTGTGAGTAAAAATCAGTGAGTTTAGTTCGCGTTTTTTTTTCTATTTAAAAATAATTTTTTTACGAGCACAATGGCAAAGAGCTCAGGGGGAAAGCAAACTGCTATTTCGCTTAAAATGAAGATGGAGCTTCTTATGGCTGTTGATCAAAAACAGAAGACAAAAATGGAAATCTGTAAAGATTTTGATATTGCTAACTCTACATTATCAACAATAATTAAAAAAAGAGAGCAAATTACGGAAATGTTTGAACAGAGTAAGTTTGAGCCAGAGCGAAAACGGATGAGAACAGCCAAGCACAAGGATTTAGAGACGGCTTTACTTGTTTGGTTCAAACAAGCGAGATCTCAGAATGCTCCCATATCAGGACCTTTAATGCTAGAAAGAAGCAATGAACTTGCTAAACAATACTACATGCATATATACATATCTATGTAAATAAAATGTACTCTAATAAACTTAATTTTGTTGAATATACTGTATGTTTTTTTTTGTATTATCCTTTAACACGAAATTCTTTTAACATAAATAAATATCAGTCCCCTCCGTTTCGTGTTAAACGATTTTCACTGTATTTTTTTTTACTGACAGATATAAAGGGAGTATTTTGTATGTTCTGATAAGTTTTGACTTTTTTGAAAGGGTCCTGTTAGGACAGAGGCAGTGGCTTCCTGTAAAAACGATGTAGAAACAGGCATTTTATGAATGTTACTATTCATTTCAATGGAACAAGCATTTGGCATAAACCGCCCCTAAAACCATTGCAGAAAGGAGCTTTCTAAACCCGCTCTATTACAACACTTAGATGTGAATTATGTCATTGAATATAACAGTAAATAACTTTCCAATCAGTTTAAAAGCATTCTGGTCCAGTGCTGTAAATGCTGAAGTGTCAATGGACCCTTAGACTTAACACTACAAAAAAATAATGATTATCCCTGCTGCTCAGAATCATTACACTCCAGTTTAAAATGAATGCACTAAATGTTGTGTGCTCAACAACTGCATTTAACATTAACTGAATTCTGCCTGGGTGGCACAGTGGGTAGTGCTGCTGCCTCGCAGTAAGGAGTCCAGGCTTTGCCTCCCGGGTCCTCCCCGTGTGGAGTTTGCATGTCCTCCTCATGTTTGCGTGAGTTTTCTCCTGGTGCTCCGGTTTCCTCCCACAGTCCAAAGACATGTAGGTTAATACTAGAATTACAAGAGCCTACGAAAAACTCGTAGATCTGGCCCACCTTAAAAACGTTTGCACCACTCCGCCAGCGTCTTTTGTCATCTAAATGTTCTGATAAAGACAAGCTGCAAGTAACCGGCTATACCATCACCCCACCGACTTAGAACATGCACGAACTTCTCCCAGCTCATGCCTTGATTAGTTATCTGGGAGTGAAGTGGAGTTTTAGAGTGGAAATGATAGATCCTTATTTGGAACACATGCATTTCATGTGTGTTCCATTTCTACAGTAATCTGTGTAAGCACATTGTTAAAACAGAAACTTTTTCATATTTTAGTAATAAATGTTACAAAATGCAGGCATAAACTATAGAATCTGTGAAGCCTGATTTCCAAAGATCAAATAAACACTGTCACAAAAGGTTTAAGAATGATACAACAGCTTCTGTAGTGTAGCACACTAAGATTTGCTTTGCAGAGCGCAGACCTGAATTCGATTCCCCGCTGGGGAGAAAGTGTAATTTTTTTTTTCTTTTTCACCTCAAACGGATATAACATTTATAAACTGGTATGCACTGTCAGTTAATGAGATCATTATATTTTCATGTGGGATGCTCCTTTTAAAATATTTTTTAACAATTGAGACTGCAATTAACATGAACAACTGTCCTTATAACTATTATTTTTAAGATCCATAACACACAGACAGACAGACAGACAGAGCACTGCATAATAGAGAGACAGACAGGCAGAGAAGCCACTAGATAAATAAATGAACAGGGAAGGCACATGTACTGAAAGAAAAAAAACATCAACATGTGCGTTGATCCTGCTGCACTGAATAAGCTCACGTGCTCTAACGCCCCCCCTCCCGATCTGACTCTAAGTAACAGTGCAAGTTACAGATGCAAACCAAGTGTAATCATGAGTCCCCGGTTCGATCCCCGCTCACTCCTATATTTGCCGTTTTCAGTAGTAAGCTGCTCTTTTTGTTAATATTATATAGTACACACATACTCTTGGTTTGCGTCTGTACTTGCGCTGTTACTAAGAGTGACCGACCGACTGATTAACTGACGACTGAATTCTGTCTCGGTTGATCATTTGGGGAAGGTTTGTGTCGTGATTGTCGAGTTTTAAATTGATTGCTCCTCTTCTAGATTGTTTGCCTAAAAAAACCGTTGAGACTTTATACAGTGACGATCGTAGTTTCCTCAATGTTGATACTCTTTCAGACATTTACTGGGGAAATGATAGTGGGTTTATGCAACAAAACAATAACAATATTTCATATTGATTTCCTTATGATCATTAGCTGGGAAAACGAATGTAATTTTGTGTCACGACTGCAGTGTTTTGCATCAATTAGCTCTCCATTTAGATGTTTGCTTAAAAACATTTTTTTGGTGCTTCATAGTGATCAGCACACTACCGTATCGTTTATTGGGACAATAAGCCTACTTTTGAGCAATGATTGCACATCGATTAAGATGTTTGTCAACTGAGTGATTTCATACGGGTGTTTGTGTTCAGGGATTCTTTATATTTTATTTGAATCGAAACATCTTAATGTCATTCGCTAGGAAAATGCAGGTGTGCAGTGATCACATTTCACTTTAATTTCATTCTCTTTATGTTATCTGCTTGGAAGATGAGTGTGACTTTCCACAATGATCACAGCTTTTTATTTTAATTAGCTTGCCTGTTAAATATTTCCTGAAACAAATGGTCCTTATTTTGTATAGTAATTATGTTTCATATGAATTGGCTCATCTCATCATTCTTCAATTAAAAAATGATATTAATTTGCATTTTCGATTGTTTTAAATCCTCTCTCGATTGTCTGATGGACAAGGTTGTGTGCTTTGGTACTGGCATTTAACGTCAATTGAGCTCTTTATGAGTTATTTGCAGGGAAAATGTGAAAAGCTTTGTGTGGTAGTGATAGTTGCATTTTTTCGCTCATTGGCTCACTTCTTAGTTATCTGTAAGATAAAGGAGAGTGATTTTGCAGAGCAAAGACAATTTTTTACATTGAATGGGCCTACCGTCATTTATTTGCTTGAAAATGGGCATATTTTGTGAAGTGATTCTGACAGCTTCATCCTCATTCCCATCATTTGCTGGTAGTTTTGCGCAGAAATCTATCATTTGATTATTTTTTTTCTTCATTTATCTTTAAGGCTATTGTCTTCCTGCTTAAAATATTCATCTTTAGTGTCTGGGCCCTTTGATGCAGCACCATACTGTGGCCCTTATCTCAGTCTAATTAGTTAGCAAACGCCTTCCACATGTGCCCCCCGTCTTAGGAATTTCCTGCTTACTTATTGGGTTGAGGTTATGTGTAAATACAAAAAAAGCCATCTTAGAAGCCATCTGTAATTTCCGTGGGAATCTACTGCCTCGACTTATTGTGAATAAACTCATAAAAGTGCCATATCATGAGGGCAACAAGGGATGACAAGCCTTACACCAGACACACAAATGTTAATATGATTTAAAGGGTATGTTTGGAATTCCAGCCAAAGTCATTTCTTCACAATCATGGTATTTATTAATTTGCCACATAAAGCTGCATTCTAAAGTGAAGTGTTTTCTATACATTTTAAAAATCCCCCACTTGTTCTTGCAGTTTGCAATGGGGCTAAATGGTTCACGGGTCCATAGGTGAATGTAAAAGACCTAACACCTACAGAATACGTCCATTTTTAAACAGCATGATTTCAATCTCAAGAAAACATGTCGTCCACGTTTATGAGGCATCCTTGTGCTAATGAAAGAAAACTATAATAATAATAATAATTCTTCATATAGCACTTTTCTCAATACTCAAAGTACTCAGCAATTGCAGGTTAAGGGCCTTGCTCAAGGGCCCAAAAAAGCAGAGTCTCTGTTGGCATTTACGGGATTCGAACCAGCAACCTTCCGATTGCCAGTGCAGATCCCTAGCCTTAGAGATACTAGAAATAATTATTTTATAACAGATTTTTGGAACTTTTTTTCACTTGGTAAGAATACATTTGCTTCTCGCTTGTCTATTAACAGCCTCAGCTGTGGGTGGGATTATAAAAACCCAAGAAGCCCTCAGTGCCAAGCTCTATTCTGCTTATAATTCTACCTTATGGGATTCTACAGGGCCACCCTGTTTACTGCAAGTGTTTAAAAATCTGAACAAAAGTGGGCAGATGGTGGCACAACAGAAACAATCTGTGCTCTAGGTGCCACTTTATCCTCAACAGCTTCTCAAAATAATCAGTTCTCTCAAGTGGGTCTGTGTCTGGGGGCTTCTGCATGTGGGATGTAGTTCTACCAACTGAGATGCCATCTTCAGATTTATACTGTCCTGACCAGAAGTGATGTGGCCTACTTTAGAGGGTGTGTGGCTGCATTGCCCTCCATTAGCAGCTTCACTGAACTAGGGATGAGACAAGAGATGATATGGTTAGCTTTGGCGCCCCCTCTTGTCCCAGCATGTTAATTGCCTACATTAGCCGAGCCTGGAAGGTGACTTTCAGATGCCCATGCATGACAATATCTATATACATGTATATATTCTCATGCATGCATATCTGAGGATCACCTTGCCTGCTCTGATCAGGTATGCAGTACCACCCCAGGGTGAGAGGGGGCAGTGTCCCTAACTATCTTTTATCTTCCCTCTACAGCACAGAGAAGGTGTCCCAGAAGCCAAATGATCATGGCCCCCTATTGTATATACTCACATATAAGTCAGGCCTTGAAACCTGAAAAATCGTTCATAAAATCAGACCCCGACTTATACGCTTGTTCAGAAATGCAGCACATAATTTTTTATTTAATTTTACATCTTCTTGCCTCCTCCAATCTCTCACCAGTTTCTCAGACACGTTGAATTTTGTTGCAGCAGCGCAGTTACCAGTTTCTTTTGCCACTTACATGGCTTTTAATTTAAAATCAGCTTCGTATTTTCTTCTAATCGAACGCTCCATCTCAGATGAGCGATGCTCTTACGATAAAGGTGTATGAGGGTGTGAGATACAAAAAACAGAAATCAGTGCAAACGCTGCTTCGGAATAGTTTGTGTGGTCATGTAGGCTGTGGAGAATAAATGTCACAAAGTACAAAAATAAAGATTAGGGGACCGTCCCCGTATATTGTCATCAGACAATAAGAAAATGAAATGATTCAGAGTCTTGAGAAAGTACAATGAACTGTTTTCAAAATGACGGTTATATAGAAAGCGAAAACATGTGACAGGAAATGGTTGGCAAGGTGGTGATGTTGCAACAGGAACCGGAAATGTTTTTCTGATGAGCTGGAAGTGAGGTGTTTTGTGGGTGCCGGAAGTGACGTCATCAATGGTGGCCGAAAGTGACGTCATCACGGCCATTTTGGAACCCGGAAGTTGCGGTATTATTTTTCTTCTTGCTTTCTGTTGATGAGAGAAAAGAGTTCAGGTAAGTACCACGTGACAACCCCTTATCTCGCGATGCTTTACTCACCTTTAGGCTCTTTGACTGCCTCCTAATCGCCCATGTGTGACAAGGCACAATACATAGAAGAAAAAGGCCGTGTGCTCCGGTGTGTGTTAGCATATCATAATCTCTTGGACCAATACCGTGAGTTTTCCACATTTGACTTATATGACCGACATTATAAAATACTGGAAATTGTACAGTAAAATCAAGCCCCGACTTATCCACGGGAGAACTTAAACGCGAGTATATACAGTAAAAAGAGTCTGTCCCTGGAAGGTGGCGTGTCACTTTGTCCTGAATTCGCAGAAGGCTGGAGCTCCCAATTAGACTATCCAGAAGCATATATTTTGTTCCAGCACCCTGGTTGTGCCTGTTTATTCGATTGTAACCTTTTGGTTTTGAAAAAGATATTATTCGGGGTAGCCTGGTTGGCAGCCTAACTATTTTAGGAATTCAACAATTTCACTCATTCACCACAATATCTATATAAATAATATGGCTGCAAGTATGTGGACCTCCCTATAATGATGTTTCATCCACACACATTGTTAACAGATGGATGAAATCACCACAGAGCCATGCGATCTCCGTGGACAAACACTGGCAGTGAGATGGGTCATACTGAAGAGCTCAGTGACTTTAAACGAGGCACTGTCATAGTAGGCCACCTTTGAATCAGAATCACTTTGATTCGCCAGTACTTAAAGTACAGGAATTTGACTTGGTAGATTCAGAGCTGCTTTTAACAGAACACAACGTCACATACAAATAACATAAATAGCATACGTTAAAAACAAAAACTTCAAACAAAGATGCAGAATAGTGCAGTTATAAAGGAGATGTGCAAATGGTGATGTGCAAGTGAAAGTGTGAGTGTGTAGTGTTTATATGCACATTCACACACATACATGATCTGTACACACACATTCATAGAGCATATGACCGAACCCATGAATATACAAAGAAGACGGCTAAGTTACTGTTTTGAGAGGGCTGTGGCTCTGGGAAAGAAACTATTGAGGTGTCTGTTAGTTTTAAATTGATGTGAAGCGTTTACCAGAGGGGAGTTTTTGGAACAAGTGATGATTTGGGTGCTATGAGTCTGTGGTGATCCTTATGACATGGTTAGTGACACACGATGTATACAGGTCTGCCACAGATGGAAGGGTACAGCCAATTATTTTCTCAGAAGACCTCACAATATGCTGTAATTTAGATTTGGAGTGTGCCATTGCTGAACCAGACCAGACAACAATGGAGGATGTGATTACACTTTTTAATTATGGCTTTGTAAAACTGAACGAGGATTGTCTGGGAAATATTCAATTTCTTTAGTTGGCATAAGAAGTACAGTCACTGCTGTGCCTTATTAGGGATGGAATGCAGTGTTAATGTCCCAGCTGACAGTGTCTGTGATAGCTGTGCCCAAAAATCGGAAGGATTCCACCATATTGACTGCAGAATCATTCAGTTTTAGTGGGAGAGGATGTAACAACTGTTTGTGAACATTTCCACTGTCTTGGTGGTATGGAGGGTTGTTGGAAGCACACCAAGACACAAGAAGAGACACGTCTTTTATATAAAGAGGCCTTTATTAATTAGACCAATCATGGTGGTGTCATCTGCAAACTTAATGATTTGTACTGAAGGATCAGGGGACCTGCAGTTATTGGTGTAGAAGGAGTAGAGTAGGGGGAAACCACGCAGCATTGAGGGGCGCCTGTACTCATACCGAGACGAGGTGGGAGCCCACACAAACCAATTGTTTCTGGTTTATCGGAAAACTGTTAATCCATTTACAGATGGAAGGATTCAGTTCACTCAGTAGAAGTTTAGTCACAAACAAGTCGGTAAATGAAATGTCCACTCTGTTAGATCTGCCCTGGTAAGGCTGCCAACCATCCTTATTTTCCCGGACATGTCCTCATTTTTAACACGCCATGGACTGTCTGGGAGGAATTTATAAAATTTTGAAAATGTCCGGAATTTTGCCTCCTAAAATTTGAAAATCTCCATATGCTTATCATTGGTGAAAACTAAAAGCCATACACCACACTGCATTTGCGGAAGTAGTGTGCACACTTTCTTTTCTCAGAATCTTCACTTCCATTCCAATAGTAAACAACGCAAATATTGACAAGAATAGTTGACGTCTGTCCAACTTGGCTTTTCACTTCATCGTTTGAATTCAGCTTTATCTTCTTGGCGAGTAGACAGTTTTCTATAAATGTTGTTCCTTTCCTTAAATTATTTGTAATCCTAATTCACCATAACAAAGTGAATTTATTGAAAATCGAAATTGCAATTTCACGTTTTCTATGTGAGATCTTAATTTTGATTCTTCTTTCAGCAGCTTGGTTAAATGAGAACTTTCATACATCCAGGTACAGTCCGTCGTATTTAAGGGCGAGGAAGTGCTGCTTTGTAATAATTTAATAGAAAATGTTGTTATGACCACTCGTTGTTCCAAAACGGACTTATAATTGTAAATGAATGAGTCAACTATTAAAGTTTCAGTTAATTTAATAAAATCACACATTTATTCTGTCATATAAATGCAATATCTTTTTAGTTATCAGTTGATCAAGTAATAAGTCACTTCTTCAGATAATTTAATAATATTTTCATACAAATCTCCTTGTTGTCGAAACGGCAGAACAGATTCAATTAAGAATGTAGATAAATGAAAATAAACTAAATTGAAAAGAGTAAAATTAATTTTATTTTACTAGAAGTTAATTTTCGACAGTTAAGCTATCCAAATAAGAATGAAAAGAGTGAAGTCTGTTAATTTAAGAGGCTTGACATTTTCAAAATATTTTATGGGTTTGCCAGTGTCTGTGACTGTGGCCATCATATCATAATTATAGTGATAAACTGCGACTAAAGGTTTATATCATTTTTAAAATCCATAAGACAGTATAAAGGCTTAGCATGGCATCACAGGGAAAGGCATCCTCTAAAGTCCTCAAGTTTTGACCAAAATGTCCTCATTTTTAGAGAAAGAGAGTTGGAAGCCCTGGTCATCTGCAAGTGATGATATTTTGAGTTGGAAGCCTCAAGAAACAACAACAGCTCATCCACAAAAGTGGTAGACCACACAAACTCACAGAGCAGGACCACCGGATGCTGAAACACATAAGGAGTAAAAATCAGCATTCTTCTGTTACATCACTCACAACAGACTTCCAAACAACCTCTGAAAGCAACCTCAGCATAAGAACTGTGCTTCAGGAGCTTCAAGAAATGAGTTTCTATGGACAAACATCCATCCATCCATCCATTTTCCAACCCGCTGAATCTGAACACAGGGTCATGGGGGTCTGCTGGAGCCAATCCCAGCCAACACAGGGCACAAGGCAGGAACCAATCCTGGGCAGGTGCCAACCCACCGCAGTATGGACAAACAGCTGCATACAATCCTAAGATCACAATGCGCCATGCCAGGCGTCAGCTGTAGTGATGTGAAGCAACCCGCTATTGGAAACATGTTCTGTGGAGTGATGAATCACACTTCACTATCTGACAGTCTGATGGCCAAATCTGGGTTACCTTCCAGACTCCATAGGGAAGGTGGCACGGATAATGGTCTGGGGCTGATTTTCAGGGTTTGGGCCAGACCTCTTAGTTCCTGTGAAGGGTACCATTAATGCTATAGCGTACAAAGATATTTTAGACCAGTGTTTCTTAACGGTTTCATTTCTTGTGACCCAATCTTGTTCATCTTAATGTCTTCGAGACCCACTACATAGTGACAATCAGACTTGGGGGGGGAGAGGGGGGGGGGCTATGGGGGAGTGACCATTGAGAATTGCTGCTGCCAGTGATAGCATAAGGTTTTTGATTATCTGTGTTGATCCCCCATGGAGTTTTGTCATTGACACTCATTGTGGAGCAGGCAGTGTGGTGTAGTGGTTAAGGCTCTGGACTTCAAACACTGAGGTTGTGGGTTGTGTCCCACTACTGACACTGTGTGACCATAAGCAAGTCATTAGACCTGCATGTGCTCTAACTGTCCAATCGTCAATGTTGTAAGTTGCATTGGGTAAAAGGCATCAGCCAAATAAGCAAATGTAATGCTTAAACTACCTGCAGCAACCCATCGCAAGACTCTTCACAATTCGTATGCAACTTCCCATTGAATACGATGGAGAGACGTAAGTGACTGCAACCTGTTTTGTAAGAAATTATATTTTCAAAAACTGTGGCAAAGGTTTGGGGAAGGCTCTTTTCTGTTCCACCATGACTGTACCCCTGTGTATCAAGCCAAGTCTATAAAGTCATGGAGGAACTCCAGTGGCCAGCACAGATCCCTAACCTTAACCTTACTGATCTCTTGGATGGATTGAAACGTTGAATGTAAGCCAGGTCTTATTGTCCGAAATGAGTACCTGAACTCACAAATGTACTTTGGCTGAATGGGCACAATTCCCCATAGACACACTCGAAAATCCTATGGGAAGCTCTCCCAGAAGAGTAGAAACTGTTATAGCTACAAAGGGGTGGGGGTCCAACTCCATATTAAAATCCCTGGTATTGAAATACGATGTCCAACAACTTCATTTAGGCGTGGTGGTTTTTGACCATAGAGTACATATATATATATATATATATATAGAGAGAGAGAGATGGCATAAGAGCCTTTCTGCAGGGTCACACTCCGTAATGAGTAGTCTAGTGAAATCAAAACAGTGTGACACACCACCTGATAAAAGAAAGAAACTGTTACGGTTATTGCTTTGGTTGTTTTCAACCTAACACAGTTGGAGTTGATGTTGCAACAGAGAAATTAGTGAGAGTGGATGTGAGCCTGAGTGGGCCATGAGGTGCACTGCCATCCTGTCCAATTGTCACTTACAATAATGGAATGGATCGGAGTGTTAGATAAACAATAAATGAATTACTTAGTGTTACACTGTGAAGCATGAAACAATTGTCTTTATGAACTTGTGACTTGTAAGTCACTTTGGACAAAAGTATCACCTGAATGATTAAAATTAAAATTTAAATGTAATGTTCATTGTTATTGTTCACCAGGCGTTCTCAGAAAATGGTGTTGCTGAATCAACATGTGATTTAGTAGCTCTGGAAGGTCGTTAAAATGCATCCCAATTATCTCTAAAGTAGCTGCTTGTCACAGCACCTCGACCAGAATCACTTAACTGTCTGGAAAGACGCCAGACTTTTGGGGATAAATGCGGTGAAACAGCAGCTTCCTTAGAGCTGCAGCCTCAAGGGCACTCTTACTGCTCAAGAAGAAAGGACTTCAGTTGTGATTTCAGTGGACTGAAGACAGGCCTCTCGGCGGTGTGGGGACCTCACAATGCTCGGAACAAGGATCAAAACTGCAGAAAGTCATTAGTGAAGTAATCAGTTTGTTAAAAGGAATTGAAGAGGGTTCAAGTATTTACTAAAAGAAAGAAAGAAAGAAAGAAAGAAAGAAAGAAAGAAAGAAAGAAA
>JANRMT010062852.1:28800624-28856236 GCA_026402145.1 Polypterus bichir lapradei | reverse complement strand
TAGATAGATAGATAGATAGATAGATAGATAGATAGATAGATAGATAGATAGATAGATAGATAGATAGATAGATAGATAAAATAAATTTACAATACAATTACAATATTTTCTTGTACTCTTGTGGCTTTATTCTTCTAGTATTCTGACTGGCTGTGAGGTTTGTGGTTCAAAGCTGCCAGTAGGGGGCAGTCTCTACTCAGAGCCACTTACAGTTATTTGTCTTGTCCCCTGGCTCACCCTGACTCAGTATCCATACCCAAATATTCTCTCTTTCTAATTTCTGACTGCCCTTCAGCTCCTTGATACTTGAACTTTCCCCTCAACTCCAAACTTCAAGACCCTTGATAGAAGGATGCCCAGTTTTGTGCTTTTGAGGTGAAACTGGGATCACTTTAAAGGATAGGTGAAAACCTTCAGCTTACATCAGGGAGAGACATCTGGTGGAGGCAGCAGAACTGTACCCATAAGCCCTTGGACAGACCAACAAAGAAAATGTACAAAACAAATGATGTGTCACAACACAAGAAGAAAGCTGTGTATTTCCTGTCTGAAAATGTATGTCTTGCAGTCATTTAGTATTTAGATAAAGATCTTGTGTAGACGAAAAATAAAAATCACCAGACTCAGTTCTGCTTATCGACTTTCACTTCACTGACTATTCAGGGAGTGGATATAGAGGTGGTCCACTCCTATAAGTACTGGGGGTCCACATCAATGGCATGTTGGACTGGTCTCTGAACACAGAGGAACCATTTAAGAAAGGGCAGTGCAGACTCTTCTTCCTAAGGAGACTACGTTCACTTCATGTGGGAAGTGACATCCTTCACATTGACTATAACTCTGTGATGGCCTTTGTGATTTTCTGTGCTGTAGTGTGCTGGGCTGGTAACATCACTTCAAGAGAGGTCCACTGAATCAACAAGCTAATTAAAAGGGCAGGCTCAATTATAGGATGCACTCTGGACACCCAGTGGTCTTAGAGAAAGAGATACTTAAAATAAAACTGAGTGCCATTATGAACAATGCTGCACATCCTTCTCTCTCTGATACAATGACACTGAGGACTTTCAGGCAACAAATCAGACAGTGCAAGTCTGTCAAGGAGAACTATGGGGGATCCTTTATACCAACAGTAATACGCCTGTATAGCGCCTTACTAGGATTGGGACTGTCAAGTCAGAGGTTTCCTTTATTTTTTTTTCTTTTTATTAATTTTGGTGTGTGTTCAGTCTATCTATCTATCTATCTATCTATCAAGAGCTTCTCTAAAATGTCAGATTCCTCCTTGGAGACAAAACAAGTTCTTTCTTCTAACACTGTGACATGACATGGCAATTTCAAAGCTGCTTAGTCTACTTCAGGGTCCCAGGGACCTTGGTAACACTCGGTAAAAGGCAGGAATCAGCCTTGGATGGGGCACCAGTCCTTTGCAGGCTTCCCTTACACTCCCAGTCCTCCAGTAAGGCCAGTTTTGAAATGGCCAGTTTACTTAACCAGCACTTCTTTGAAATGAGATGAGGCAGTAAACCCAAAACAACAGGAGGTGAACATGGTAACCCTCAACAGACAGCATCTGGGCAGGGTATTTGTACCGAGGATACTAGATCTGTTAGGCAACAATGTCATCTACTGTGCCACCAGGCTGCCTCCTAACATTATACATTCCCAAAGTATTGTGGATAAGGAAAAAAGTGCCAGTTTTCAGATATCTGATGAATTCAGAAGCGTATAAAATTGAGCAATTTTAACAAAAGTTAAACTACAAAGAACCTTGGAAAAAGATGAGAGTTTCTCTGTGTGTACAATATTTGTTTTATTGATTGTTGAAGGTGTTTGACTCCGTGCTGGAGAATGATTAATGGGAGATTTTAGAGCTTCATCGAAGTGGAGAAAAGGAATCATTAGGGGATGCAAATCAAAAATATGTATCTTGATCAGCATATTACCTTTGCAATTCAAAACACCATGAAAATAAGAGACACTTGGCCATGAAAAAGAGAGCGGCAGTAACCTCGACTGCCTGATATATGACGTGCCATAAAAGTCTTTTACAGCAGAAAGAATTTTTGCACCGGCTTGCTATTCAGTTGCTGTAATTACCAGAGGGGCTGCTTGAAAGAGTCAGGAGTTTAGTACAAATATCACAAGAAAGCCATGCAAGAGGGAAATCTGAAAAATAAAAAAAGAAGGTCATATAAAGAAAGTAAGAAATGGATTTAATGATAACATGCTTCATGCTTCCAAAAATGTCACATCAAGATAAGAAGGTCCCCAAGGCATTCACTTCAAACTCCATGGCCTGGTTACTTGTTTTATGGGTCTGTGGTGTGAAGAAATATCTTGCAGGGTGTTCATTTCACCATAACTCTCTTATGTCTCCTGTGTCCTTCTTCAAAATCTCATTTTAAAGAACAAATTCAAAATGTTATCATGTCCACCTCATAATATCCATTTGCTTCACCTGAAAAGTTCTAGCCTTTCCTCCTAGTCCAGTCTCTGGATTTGCTTTAGTGCGAATATGTCTTTCTAATAAGATGGAGACCAAGCCTGCATACACTAGTCCACTGGTGTCCCCAGATGAATATGAATGGTTTAAGTACTGTGTTATCTTCATTAAATTGTACCCCACGCAGTTAACGGCACTTTAGCACAATAAATTTGTCACCAAGCGTAGGGGCTTGCATCTGAACACTTCATTGTGCAGCTGGGTTTTGAACTTCTTGACAGGCAGACCTCAGGTGGTTTGAGTGGGTGACCACACTTCATCATCCTTCACTCTTAACACAGGGCTGGGTGCTGAGCCCTCTGCTGTATTCTGTCTACACATATGATTTCATGGCTTCACAAGACTCTAACATCACTGTCAAGTTTAATGCTTAGACAGCTCTGGTGTACCTGATCTCTAACAACAGTGAGCGGGCCTACCTGAATGAAGTGCAGAGTCTGACACACTGGTATCAGAAGAACAGTCTACTCCTGAATGTCAGCAAGACACAAGAAGGTTATTATAGATTTTAGGAGAAAAAAGCAGAGGTAATACCACCTCCTCAGAATGAACAGCACTAATGTGGAGAAAGGAGGACAGTTTTGGACACATGAATCCCAATCACAGAGGACCTCACCTGGTCCAAGCATATCAAAGCCAACATGACAATGTTTTTATCATCTCTGGCACCTCAGAGATTTTAGGCTGCCCTCACAGATGCCTAAGAACTTCTACATACTATAGCTACCATCGGCTGTATCCTGACAGAAAGTATTACTGTCTGATTTGGTACCAGAAAGCAACAACAACATTTATTCCTACAGGGAGGTCCAGATCTAATTATGCAGATCCAGATCATCTGGATTACTTTGATTTATGTGGGGATGATTCCAATTCGGCACGAAGACGATTCTTCATGTCGTCAGTTCGCACACCTCTCAATAGTCCGGGATTTTTCAGGTGATTTTCTATGTAATAAACTTAATAAGTTATAGCGTAATGAAAATTACATAATTAGATCTGGACCACCCTATATAGCATGTTTTCATACAGATGATGTAGCTCAAAGTGCTTTACAAGATGAAGAAAGGAAAAAGAAAAATCTAAAAATAAGATTAGGCAATACTAAGTAACAAAGAATAAAGTAAGGTACGATGGCCAGGAGAGACTGGAGAAAAAAAACAAAATCTAGTAATGTGGTCAGCTGAACACATCGCTGGGTGTCTACTAACTAACTTTCAGAATATCAACACCAGTTGATGTCTGACCAGGGCAAAGAGGTTTATTAGAGATATCGGCCATCCCGTCAAATGGCTCTTCTCTGTGCAGCGGTCACAGAAATGACTGAAGACACCAGTTCAGAGAGAAAGAGCTTCAGTCCACAGTTCATCTGCATACTGAAGTGGCCCACTGAATCATCAAGCTGAAGTGTCTAGAGCTACATGATGCCCTATTGATGTTTATCTTATATAAAGTTACTGTAAACACTCACATTTAAGTTCTTCCACGGGCTTGATTTTACAGTATAATTTCTGGCATTTTATAATGTCAGTTGTATAAGTCGAAAGTGGAATACTCACACTATTGGTCCAAGAGATTATGATATGCTAATGCCTACCTGAGAGAGTAACCACGGAGCAACATTTTTTCTATGTATTTTGTCTATGATGCAGCATTCGATTAAAAGTCATTGAAGTGGTGAAAGAAACTGGTAACTGTGCTGCTGCAACAAAATTCAATGTGGCTGAGAAACTGGTGCAAGATTGGAGGAAGCAAGATGATGTAAAAAAAAATTAAGTGTTACATTTTTGAACGGGCTTATAAGGTGGGGTCTGATTTTATGATCGATTTTTCGACTATCAAGACCCGACTTATACGCGATTAAAAACAGTATTTATTACTAGCCACAATACCTGTCAAAAATAGCAAATATTTTTAAATTATTCTATCTCTTGACCTATGTGTACCTTCAGCGCCTTTCCTCTGTATTTGCGTGTGTGCTCTCTCTCTCGAGTATGCTCCTGTTCTTGGACTCTTGTCATATTTTCAAGGCACCTTACTCGCACTGAGCGTGCTCCTTTCCCCCCCTTGTGCGTTTCACACTCTTTTTTTGCATCATCGAAACCAAACTGATCAATCACACCAAAGCCAAACTAACCAATAAGATGGCTCTAAAAGGGACTGTTACGCAGACCTTAGTTTTTTATTATATATTAGATGCTGACTTTGTACAAATGCATTATTATTTTTTTTTGTCTTTTATATTCTTATTATAATGCACAGTCTCAGAGTTAAACATTTCACTACATTTTGTGCTGTGTGCGTAACAGTATACAGTAGTTACAAATAAAATTTGATTTGATAGGACACTCTGTCCAGTACTGGACAGCAACAAGTCTCCTAGGAGCCTGATGTCTGTCTCACACAGTGTTGGCACTATATAGTGCCAGGTCTCTATTAGCCACTGTAATCTCATCAATGCACTTATTAGAAAGCAACAATTCCACAGGCCCACTAATTCTCTTTAAGTTACTGCAGGATGCTGCTGGGTGCTCTCAGAACTCTGGATCTTTTTTATTATTCTTAAAGACACACTATCTGCCAACATATAGCTACAAGACCACGAGGACTTGCAAATATTATGACATGGGCGCCATATAACTTAATGTCTTATTAGCCCCTTCAGTCTTGTCAGTTCACTGCCTTTTATCAGAAAAAAAAACTCTACTAGGCCATCAAGTCCTCTTTAGACTTGTAGGATTTTTTAAATATCATGCTGTTTACATCAACAACATGTATTTATAAAGCACACATTTAAGTAAAAGTGTACCTCAAAGTGTTTAACCCCAAAAATAAAAAGTTAAAATCATAAAGTAAATAAATAAATAAAAACAGACATTAAGAAAAAGAACACTAGGGCTGCCCCAATCAGGTTTTTTATTGGGCCGTTACACACCACTGACTTCATGTCACAAGAAATGTCCAATTCCGATTGGCTTTCATTACCATTTAATTATTTTTTACATTATGCTCCTGCATACCGAGCCATACAGAAACCTTATGTTGTATATTAAAGTGTCTTGTCATGTTGTTTTATAACCCACTTAAACCAAACAAGAGTTGTATGGCTGAGGCCTATGCCAGCCAACATAGTTGTGCAAAACAGAAACAAACCCTGGACACTGTGCCTGTCCATTGTAGGGCAATCACACACATACCCACACACAAACCCACAAGAAATCCACAGAGACACGGGGAGAATGTTCAAAATCCATGCAGGGAGGATACAGGACACAAGCCGTGATCTCTTTTCTATAAGGCATATATTAAAGTGGTATTTTTATAATTAAACTGCAGACCACAGGTGTTATCTGTTCTTTTTTTTTATTAACATCATGAAATTCTGTAGGCTTATTGTTCTGTGGACAGAAAAAATATTAAAATAAAATCTCCCTGAAACATACTTTTTTAATTAATAAACCATGTACAAAAGTATGTATCCATAATACAGATACCATAAAAGAAAAAAAATCATAATTACAAGTCACATTTCTAATAAAATGTTCATGTTTATCGAGAAGATGCAAGGTTAACATGCTGAACAAGTTTAGATGTAAAACTGACTCATTTGGCTCATAAGTTACAAGGCCTATTGTTTACTAAGCAATGAGGGCAAATTCTTCTTCATTTCATAGGCTCCCACCAAGGCTGTGTTCTTTCACCCCTCCTGTCACTTTATACAAATGATTACAGATCCATAGACAAATTGGTAAAAATCCTAAAGTTTGCTGATGACACAACCATAGTGGGTCTTTTTTCCAATAATGCAATTTCTTCCTATCTAAGAGAGGTAGGCTGTCTGGTGGAATGGTGTTCTTGTAACAACCTGGAGATCAATACTATTAAGACAGTGGAAATGAGGATTGACTTCCAACGACAAGTCACTAACTGTCCACCTTTGCAAATTAATGACCAGACTGTCTGTGGTTCAGTCATTCAAATTCCTTTGGACTACTTTCACTAATATGTTAAAATGGGTCAGGTACATCACCTGCATCATCAAGAAATCCAGGCAGAGATTGTTCTTACTTTGCCAGCTAAAGAAGCTTAGCATATCAAGGTGGATATTGTTACATTTTTATTCAGCCATCATTGAGAGTATTATGACTTCCTTTATCACTGTTTGGTTTCCTTCTGTCTCCCCTCTTTCTAAGAGCTGGCTGCAGTGGGTGATTTGTTCAGCTGTGAAAATCATTGGCTGTTGTCTCCCAAACTTGAAAGATCTACTCATTGCCAGAGCAAAGCAAAGAGTAGGAAAGATTGTAGCTGACTCCGCACACCCCAACAGTCATCTCTTCATTAAATTGCCATCATAGAGGAGTTACAGGCCTATTGTGACCTGAAATACACACCATTTCTATTTCACTTTCCCTTTTGCCATGTTCGCATTTCAACCCATCAGCAGTCGAGAGTGCATTCACCTCTCAGAGCTAACCTAGCCCTCCATCCTGCTCTCTATAAACTAATCAGCAATCAGGATAGTAAAGTAAAAACGGGACGTATTGACATTGACAAGGATTAAAAATTAAAACCTTTAAAACCGCATACGTGTTTCATGACAAGCTGCCCAAATGTTTCATAATGGAGCACTACCCTGCACTACCTCACATCATCAAGGAAAGTGCACCATAACTATTGTCACACACGTGCATATGGTAATTCCTGACCTTTTTCCTCACTTTCCTGCAGGCCAGTCACAAGAAACTGTGCCGGGCCCTGATGATGTCACTTTTGGTTCTGAACTTGATGATGTCACTTCCAGTTCTGGCCCCTTGGATTACGTCACTTCCAGAGTAGAACCCATGGATGAAGAGCCTGCCGGTTCCGGCCGTTTTGATGACATCACGTCTGGGTTTGAGCCTATGGAAGAGGACCCTTCCGCTTCCGCCCTTGATGATTTCACTTCCCTTACTGACCTTTAAAGCTGCCATATTCTCCAAAACTAGTCATGTCTATCTTGGACTCTGATCTGTACGCATCAGTGCTATCAATTTACCCATTTTGCAGTCAGGGGAAATTATACAGGTGGCTGCCCCAAACCTTTTTATGACTCTTGTCTCTGGTTTTTGTGACACTATATACTGTATAAAAAGAAGAAGGCTATAGTTATACAACCTAAATCAAACTAATTCTGTGACATGGCTCATCACATAGTCTTCTTGATCACATATGTGCACTTTCTGGACAGTGACGGGTCCTAAGGTGTACTTTCAATTGCCAGACCTCCCATTGTCTATTCAAACCTAACAATTTTACTTCCTGTGTTGTGGGGTGTTGTATCGTGTTATCCATTATGGATGCAAAGACAAGTAAAGCAAAATGACACCTTTTATTGGCTAACTGAACAGAATGCACTATGCAAGCTTTCGAGGCCCCTTCTTCAGGCAAGTACTAACTTCTTATTACTTCCTACATGTAATAGTTTACATTTACTTACATTAAATTTCATCTGCCACAAATTTGCCCAAGTCTGTAGGCTATCCATGCCCCTCTCTAACAATTTAGGTGATTCTCCATTATCTACCGTTCTGCATAGTTTTGTATCAACTGAAAACTTAGCCAGCTTACTGAAATATCTTGTTCAGTTCATTTTTTGTATTAACATGCCAGCTTGTACTATACTGCCCCCTGTGTTTATGGATTGAATGACGGGTGTCCCAGATATCCACATGGCCATCATCATCCAATTTGTTCATGTGAAGCCTGTAAACCATGAGGACTGTATTTAGACCATCTATGTTAACTAGAATGCCTAGTGGGGGCTGGGTGGTCTTTTGGCCTTGGAACCCCTGCAGATTTTTTTTTTTTATCCAGCCTAAATCGAGTTTTTTTTATTTTGATTTTTTCTGTCCTCCTCGCCATCTGACCTTATCTTTTTCTTGGTTACACACTGTATAATATTATTGCCTAATCTTGTCTGTTTATGTTTTGTATATTAACTTCCTTTTTAAATCATCTTGTAAAGCATTTTGAGCTACATCATTTGTACGAAAATGTGCTTTATAAAAAATAAGTTGTTGTTGTTGCTTACTTGATATCAGAATGAAGAGTTTAATAGAGTCATCACAACTCAACAAAGCTTATTTTTGTCTGCTGACCTTTTATGTAGCTTACATATTTAACATTAATGGATTTAACTTAATTTTACACAAGGGTTGGCCTAATTTATTGTTTTTCCACTAGGGCCCATCAAATTCTAGTGACAGCACTGAGCTTCTGTATTCCCTGGAAATCATTAATCATTAGATCTGTCACGCATATGTTTCAGAGGGTTACCATCCAGGTTCCTCCCAGGTATGTAATACTACCACAGGCCTAGAGGGGGTGCAGACACTAACTGTCTCATCCTCCTTTGACTCCACAATGCCGAGAATCCGCCCAGTGAGGGAAGTTAACTTCACCCCTTCTGGTCCAAAGACCGTAAAAGCTCAGCCACTCAGAAGGAGGCGTCACTTGTTGACTAAAGAGCGGAGGAGATGGAGCTCCTGCACACCCAGAGAAAAGCACTTCAAAGAATTTTGATAGGCAGTGGATTTGTTTTGTTAGAATGCCATTGGCCATCATTTTATGTTTTAATTCCTGCCATCAAGCAATTTTGTTTGTTTTTATTTCAATTTACAAGTAAACAGAGAAAGCCAGGTTGATGTCCCAACATTTATCTTGTCTTTTAACCTGTCATTCCCTTGGATGACCACAGATCATTGATAATTACAAAGCGGACATCATCACTTAAAAAAAAAAAATCAGGTATGACTATCAGAAGATATTTGAAACTGAACCCCAGCTGCTTTAATTACAGACAAGACTAGAAATGAACCTGCCCCTCACTCTGATACTGCAGAAGAAGAACAGCACATTAAAAACATGTTGGATGTTCAAATTGTTCTTTATACAGTCTCCAGTTAATCCAAAATGCTGTGGCAAGAATTATTACAAGAACAAGAAAATACGAACACATAACCCCAGTTCTTAAATCCTTACACTGGCTCCCGGTTAAGTTTAGGGCAGATTTCAAAATCCTCCTTTTAACATATAAAGCCTTAAATTGCCAAGGTCCGGCTTACTTATCTGAACTTATCATGACTTACTAACCAGAGCACACATTAAGATATCAAGATGCAAGTCTGCTTATTATTCCAAGAATCAATAACATAACAGTGGGAGGTTGAGCTTTTAGTTGCAGGACCCCTAAACTGTGGAATGGTCTGCCTGCTACTATAAGAGATGCCCCATCAGTCTCAGCTTTTAAATCCCGGCTGAAGACTCACTACTTCAGTTTAGCATATCCTGACTAGAGCTGCTGATCAACCGTAGAGACTGCATCTCTGTTGTTGGTCATTAGAACTAAAACATAAGTAACATGATAGTTATAATTTGTTACTAACCCTCACCTATTCTGTTTCTCTTCTTGGTACTCAAATGTGGCACTTGGTGCCACGGCCCACCTGCCAAGTTGTTTTGCCTGCCTAAGGTAAAGTCATCCCTGATGAAGGATTGCAGGAATCGTTGGGTAGAGGGGTCCTTTCATCGGATTGGCTGTCTCAGCTGTGGAATGGCCAATTGTGGGATGCAGCTTGATGGCTGAGGTCTCCAGGACTCTGAACAAATCCAAATTGTATTATGGGATATCATCTACTGTTGAATTCTGCTCTGTACTTGTAATATTTCTATTGCACTATTATATTATATTGAGGATTACTTGTGTTCTGTTCTGTGTATTGTGTTGTATTGACCCCCTTCTTTTTGACACCCACCGCACACCAAACCTACCTGGAAAGGGGTCTCTCTTTAACTGCCTTTCCCAAGGTTTCTTCCATTTTTTTCCCTACAAAGGTTTTTTTGGGAGTTTTTCCTTGTCTTCTTAGAGAGTCAAGGCTGGGGGGCTGTCAAGACTGCAGGGCCTGTTAAAGCCCATTTCTTGTGTGATTTTGGGCTATACAAGAAAATAAATTGTATTGTGTAATGTATTGTATAACATGCGGTATGAAGTTGTGGAAGGATGCTTTAACAAAAACAAAACAAAGTGTCATTCAGCTCTACGGAGGGAGCTCCACACAGTGGGTTTGTTATTTCCGTCTCTCCCTTTGTTTTGCTGTGTGTGGGTGTCCTGGACTTGCCATGCTTGTGTATTTTATTTTGCAAACAAAGAGTTGTTTGCCTTGGTGATGCTCTACTCCACTTTTGAGTGCTTGATTAATATAGTCTGTACCATCTGATTCATAAAATACTTCACTATATTATAAGTTGGCCACATCCATAATGGAGATTAAAGCCTTTAATGTGTTTCTTGGCTGGATGCATTTTTGATTTGGTGGCTTAAGCTAAATGCAATTATTTGGTTAACTCTAGTTTGACGTCTATTCTGCTGATGTTAGTTACAGAGCAGGACTTCTGCTCAGAGTGGCACTGACCTCCTGTTACAAATCCTCTTTTCAGTCCATCACTTAAATAATTATTGCATCTACACTGCTGCCCTGTGTTTAATTTAAATTCTTTGAACATCAGTGCAAAGTTCTTGGAATCAAGATGGGGATTAATTTGTTTTTATACTGAGAACCCATATCGACTAGAGTCTGCCCTCAATTGACAAATGCCCGTTGGGTTGAGCACCACATAAAATAAAGTGTGGCACTTTATTACTTATAAAGGGATTTGAAGGTTGGTGTCAGGTTTTGTTAGAAATTAATTCACGCTTTTGGTTTAAGTCAGCTACATTACTGTAATGCACTACTAACCGAACTATTTAAAAAAGACGTCAATCTGTGGCCGTTGGTTTAGAACACGGCAGCAAGAATCTTAGCCAGAAAAAGAAAATCTGAGCACATTTCACCAGTTGTAGCACCAGTTTACATTGGGTACCTGTGTCCTTTAGAACTGACTGTAAAATCTTTAGTAATCTTGGTCCTTCCTAAATGTAGGATTGTCTGTCCCCCTACACTCCAAGTCATAACCTTAGATCTTTAAATGGTACTCTGCTTATTACTCCAAGAGCCTAGCATAAAAGAAGTGGTGAGGTGGCCTTCTGCTGCTCTTCTTCTTCTTTATCTTTTCCCACTTCTATGTGGGGGTCGATGTGCTTGAGCAACCTTCTCCAAACAGGTCGGTGCTGCACATTCATCCCAGTCAGACGCTGTCCTTCAGATCTTCTTTCACTTTATCCATCCACCTCTGCTTTGTCCTCCCTCACTTCTTCTCCCCTTTTACTGCCATTCCCATCACCCTTTTGCCCACATACTCCTTGTCTCTCCTCATCTCATGTCCATACCACTTCAACCTACTCTCCTGTCCTTTCTTAGATGTCTCTCCCACTTTTGTTGTACCTCTGATTGTGTCATTTCTTATTCTGTCTTTTTTGTAACTCCACACATCTATTTGAACATTTTCACTTCTGCCACACCTAACTTCTACTCCTGCACTCTCTTTACTGTCCATGTCTCAGCTCCATACAACACTGCTGCTCTTACCACTGTCTGTAAAACCTGACCTTTAACCTTTGCATGAATTCTTCGACCACACAACACTCCTAATACCTTTTTCCAATTGTTCCATCCACACTGCACTCTATGGGTTAATTATGCATTTAATCCTGATGCACTGATCCTAGATATTTAAACTTGTCCACTCGTTTCAATGGCTCTCCCTGTAGGCTAAATTCTGAATCATGATCATCATTAAGCCTCAGATATTCTGATGTCTGATCTCCATTCTTTCAACTTCCTCTCCACTTCTTCTTTTTTGGTCATCCACGACGCAATGTCATCAGCACAAAGCCCTCTCTAGGAGGACTGGTCTTTCAACAGATCCATAACCAGATCAAAGAGGTAAGGACTTACACAAACGACCCCTGGTGTAGACCTCCTCTAACTGTGATCTTGTCTGTCACCCCAACACTACATTTAACTCAAGTCCTCACTCCCTCATACATATCCTGGACAATCCTCACATACTTCTCTGGTCCTTTCTCTCTCATGCATTCCCAGACCTCTTGATGTGATACTCTGTCATAAACCTTCTCCAAATCAATGTCACAAGATGTGTGTGGCTCCCAATGTGGCTGGGACACTGTTCTGTAAATATGGCACTGACGTAAAATTGAGGACTTGACTCTCTTTGGTCATTAAAGATCTGTGGGCATCTTTTGAAAAGAGTAGGGTGTATCCCGATGTGCTGGCTGAATTGCCCATCACGGCCATGGGCATTCTGGCCCCCTAATCATCCCCTGTCTCTGTTTCTCTCTCTCCATCTTTCATCCTTTCATCACCACATAGCTAACATGTGGTGAGTGCACTGGTGCAAAATGGCTGCCATCACATCATCCATGTGGGTGCTGTGCATTGGTGGTTGCTCCCCAGTGTCTATATAAAGCCCTTTGAGTAGCAATAAAAGCGCGATAGAACTGGATTTATTATTATTATTATTAAACGGTCTTATCATTGGGTGCTCATTTAGAGACAAAAAACACAAAAGGACTCTGTTGCTCTTAATTGTACAGTGGTGTGAAAAACTATTTGCCCCCTTCCTGATTTCTGATTCTTTTGCATGTTTGTCACACAAAATGTTTCTGATCATCAAACACATTTAACCATTAGTCAAATATAACACAAGTAAACACAAAATGCAGTTTTTAAATGATGGTTTTTATTATTTAGGGAGAAAAAAAATCCAAACCTACATGGCCCTGTGTGAAAAAGTAATTGCCCCCTGAACCTAATAACTGGTTGGGCCACCCTTAGCAGCAATAACTGCAATCAAGCGTTTGCGATAACTTGCAATGAGTCTTTTACAGCGCTCTGGAGGAATTTTGGCCCACTCATCTTTGCAGAACTGTTGTAATTCAGCTTTATTTGAGGGTTTTCTAGCATGAACCGCCTTTTTAAGGTCATGCCATAGCATCTCAATTGGATTCAGGTCAGGACTTTGACTAGGCCACTCCAAAGTCTTCATTTTGTTTTTCTTCAGCCATTCAGAGGTGGATTTGCTGGTGTGTTTTGGGTCATTGTCCTGTTGCAGCACCCAAGATCGCTTCAGCTTGAGTTGACGAACAGACGGCCGGACATTCTCCTTCAGGATTTTTTGGTAGACAGTAGAATTCATGGTTCCATCTATCACAGCAAGCCTTCCAGGTCCTGAAGCAGCAAAACAACCCCAGACCATCACACTACCACCACCATATTTTACTGTTGGTATGATGTTCTTTTTCTGAAATGCTGTGTTCCTTTTACGCCAGATGTAACGGGACATTTGCCTTCCAAAAAGTTCAACTTTTGGCTCATCAGTCCACAAGGTATTTTCCCAAAAGTTTTGACAATCATTGAGATGTTTCTTAGCAAAATTGAGACGAGCCCTAATGTTCTTTTTGCTTAACAGTGGTTTGCGTCTTGGAAATCTGCCATGCAGGCCGTTTTTGCCCAGTCTCTTTCTTATGGTGAAGTCGTGAACACTGACCTTAATTGAGGCAAGTGAGGCCTGCAGTTCTTTAGACGTTGTCCTGGGTCTTTTGTGACCTCTCGGATGAGTCGTCTCTGCGCTCTTGGGGTAATTTTGGTCGGCCGGCCACTCCTGGGAAGGTTCACCACTGTTCCATGTTTTTGCCATTTGTGGATAATGGCTCTCACTGTGGTTCGCTGGAGTCCCAAAGCTTTAGAAATGGTTTTATAACCTTTACCAGACTGATAGATCTCAATTACTTCTGTTCTCATTTGTTCCTGAATTTCTTTGGATCTTGGCATGATGTCTAGCTTTTGAGGTGCTTTTGGTCTACTTCTCTGTGTCAGGCAGCTCCTATTTAAGTGATTTCTTGATTGAAACAGGTGTGGCAGTAATCAGGCCTGGGGGTGGCTACGGAAATTGAACTCAGGTGTGATACACCACAGTTAGGTTATTTTTTAACAAGGGGGCAATTACTTTTTCATACAGGGCCATGTAGGTTTGGATTTTTTTTCCTCCCTAAATAATAAAAACCATCATTTAAAAACTGCATTTTGTGTTTACTTGTGTTATATTTGACTAATGGTTAAATGTGTTTGATGATCAGAAACATTTTGTGTGACAAACATGCAAAAGAATAAGAAATCAGGAAGGGGGCAAATAGTTTTTCACACCACTGTATGTCTGTCTTATGTATTGTAATTGTGTGTTATTTATTTTTTCTATGCTATTTATGCATTATTTTTCTTATTTCATTTTAATTCTATGTAATTACTTCTTTGAGCCTTGTCCATTGTATGAAAATGTGCAACAGAAATAAATGTTGTTGTTGCTGATGCTTGGTTGTTTTGTTCCTCACTAGTGATGAGAGAGAAGAGAACAAGTGATGAGTGACTTGGGAAAAGTGAAAATGATACATAACATGCACTAATTCTTGATGACGGAAGAAGTGAACAATAAAATCGACATGGCAAGCATACAGTGGATGTCTTTTCACCTTAGATTTCAGCACATAAAGTAGAAAATGAAATCTCAGCATAGAGAGTATGTCTCACCTGCACACTGCATGCGTTTCAGCTTACACTGTAAATGTCTCAGTACACAGGGTATACAGTAATCCCTCCTCGATCGCGGGGGTTGAGTTCCAGAACCCCCCGCGATAGATGAAAATCCGCGAAGTAGAAACCATATGTTTGTATGGTTATTTTTATATATTTTAAGCCCTTATAAACTCTCCCACAATGTTAACATTATTAGAGCCCTCTAGACATGAAATAACACCCTTTAGTCAAAAGTTTAAACTGTGCTCCATGACAAGACAGAGATGACAGTTCTTTCTCACAATTAAAAAATGCAAATATATCTTCTCTTCAAAGGAATGTGTGTCAGGAGAGGAGAATGTCAGGGAGAGAGAGAGCGAGAGAGAAAAGCAAACAATCAAAAAATCAATACATGCTTTTGGGCTTTTAAGTATGCCGAAGCACTGTGATAAAGCGGCATTTTTTAGAGGAGCGTCCATATCCTCTAGGCAAACAGCCCCTCTGCTCACACCCCCTCCGTCAGGCAGAGAGAGTGAAAGAGACAGAGAAAAGCAAACAATCAAGCACCGCGCAGGAAGCATATCATATATCATTGAGGAGTTTTATTTAATATGTAATACATGCTCTGATTGGGTAGCTTCTAAGCAATCCGCCAATAGCGTCCCTTGTATGAAATCAACTGGGCAAACAAACTGAGGAAGCATATACAGGAAGTAAAAAGACACATTGTCCGCAGAACCCGCGAAGCAGCGAAAAATCCGTGATATATATTTAGATATGCTTACATTTAAAATCCGCAATGGAGTGAAGCCGCGAAAGTCGAAGCGCGATATAGCGAGGGATCATCAGCATTGTGTCTTAACAAATAAAGATGAATTGGGTCCTAAAAGGTACCTCTGAAGATGCTTAAAAAATGCATAACTAAGTTGTGAAGTAAACGAAGCACATCGGCTGGCAGTGAACCTTCACTTTGACATGACGGGTGTCTAGGAGGATGAAAAGTATGTTGGCACTTGGCATGTGGCATTTATCGCATTATGAAAACAAAGCGTATATTTTAACTTGTTGGTCGTACTACATTTTTCTTTAATGACTTCACGATGAAACTTCATCATTTTCTACATGAGTTATTTTAACAACTGGAATGTGGTGTTTATGATATTTTCCAAGGAAACTCTCAGTTTATTTGTGTCCAAACCACCTTGTGTCACTTGGGTAAATAATTACATAAAACTGCCGTGATTTTTTGTATTTAAAAAAAAAAACACCCTAGCCGTCCACATGAAAGCAGGCCTTAAAGCATCTTTGGGTGTCACATGGGAGAAGGTTTACAGGCTTAAATGGTGTCATTGCTCAGCCGGACCAGGGGTTGGCACTGCCTTCTAATCCTCTCTCCTTTTGTCCCTCTGAAGACCAAGTGAAGACCATACTTCCCAGTAGTACCACCTCTGATCCACCCACTGATGACGCAGCCTCTGACACCCTCTAAGAACATCCTATCCAGTCCAGAACCCACCTCTACAGACATAACTTCCTTTTCCGGCCTCCCTGACTCCTCCTCCTGTTTCTGCTTATTCAATATAGAAACAACAGAAGTCCCTTGTTAGTCCGCTCCATTCTGAACTCTGATTGTAAATACTTGTTTTCTTTATTTTGCTGCCTATTTTTTCAGTATATGGGGTGGCCATCCCCAAACCTTTTTCTGCCACCAACTATTTCTTATTACAGGGTCTTCCTAAATCTCTCAGTGTGGGTAGTTGGCCCACTTCTCTCCTCAGTGCCACACCAAGCACATCAGTTTCTCACTTCATATTCCTGGTTTCCTCAAACCTCTAATGGCTGATCCCAGGTCAAGAGTTTAAATTAATAAGCCAGATGAGTGGAAGATGCTTTAATACCCCAGCCTGGAACTCTGGGGTAATCTCACATAATAAATTCAAGACATCCTTAGGCTATCCACTGACAGCCCCCTCACCATGGGCTCCTGCCATGCTCAATTCCAAATGATATGTTAGGGTAGTAGGAAGTCTCCATGAAGCCTGTACTAACCAGAATATAGAAGAGGTTTATATAAAATGGAGACGTCACCCCCTAGCTGTAGTACAGCAGTCTGGAGAACTTCTGTCACCTTGTAAAAGAAGAAGTAAGAAGAAGATCACTAAAGGGTTATGTCCACCCAGTCACCCCATTTAGTACAAATAAAAATGAGAATAGTGAGCATAAAGTCCAAAGAAAGTAATCGAAGGGCGAACGATATTGTCCTATGTGTCCTAGACTTTGCCAACTTTTCCTAAGCCTGTACTCTTTTTGGTTTTGAGTGTCTTCTCCAGGAGCTCCATTCTAGTTAGAAATTGGTTCATCAGTGGACACTGGCTTCCAGTGCTTTTACTGTTTAAATTGGTCCCAGGGTGGAAGCAATGGAATTTTCTGGCAAAACCCAGGAGTGACCTCAAAACTCATTGTGGAACATGTCCTCTAGTCTGCAAACGAAAAAGAAGGAGCTGTAAGCAGCTACACATCCTCAAATGCTTGTGACAGGAGGTGTGACCTTTCCAAAGCCTGGTGGAGCACGCATGTAATAATCTGTCATTCTTCACTGCCACTCTCCTAGACCTGTGCCAATGGAGTCACTGCTACCTCGCTCTGGTACAACACTAACTGTCAAAACCACAAGAGGCAATTTGTTTCTTTTCAGTCAGGACCACCATGTGGCAATCGCTTTGTCTTAAAGTCTAAATCCTGAGCAGGCTTCCCACCACAGAAGCATCAATGACAACAATCTAGCACTGTGATTTCCTAAGAGAAGCAGCCTCATTTTTTTATTTCACCAGCCAGATGAAAGGAATTGACTAAGAATACATTCTGATGTTGTTGTCAGAGAAGCTATTAAGGAACAATCCATCAACATCAAGAAGAAGTAGCATCAGAGATGGGAAGCAAATTGTACTTTAAATCACAGAAGTGTAAAGCAACGGAGAAGATCAATGGGGAGGGTGAAGCTTTATGGGAGCGGGTGTTTTTCTCAAGCGTGCTGGCGATGACCTAGCACGTTGCTTAGTAAAGGGATGACAAACAAACATTGATTGATGATTTCACTGCACATATTTAGAAAAGATGAGCTCTGGCACAGGGGCAGTTGTAAATTCCACTGAGGGACGGTTATAATGAGGTCCTGGAATGGCCGGATTTAGAAATGGTGAGGCACAAAGCTAATGGGAAGCTGCACAGACTCTATTTGGCAACTATTAACAGAAAATAACACTGAACAAGACAAGGCCGCCACCAAGATACGTAAGAAAGCTGTATTTTAAAAATATGCAAATGCAACTGTAACAAAAAAAGAGAAATGTTGAGAAGTGCATTTTGTCCATTAGGCCCTAAACTGTACTTGTTTGGCTTATGCCTAAATCCGGCCTTGGATAACTCTCACATTTGCAGTATACAATTTAATGTCAAATATCCCACACATTTATTTTTACAATAAACCTTCAGGAAAACTCCCCAAAATGCTACTACCAATGAATGCTCATAACAGACTGTTTGATCCTAATTAGTCAGACTTTAAGGGGGGCCATTCTACTGGGATGGCTCTACTTACTGTTGTGAACACGTTACAGCTGGCTAGAGCTATAAACATGTCATCTGTCCTCTTTCTGGTAGACCTCTCCTCTTGCTCTGATGCTGTCAACCATCACATCCACCTTGGCATCACTGGTATTTACCCTCAGGTGGTCTGAGGCCTACTACTTGGGAAGCCCCTACCATGTGTCCTGGTGAGGAGAGATTCCAAGGATGCATCAAGCAAACATGGCAGTGCCCCAAGGACTGGTGCTGGACACATTCCTCTTCTCTCTATGCACCTCCTAACTGAGCCGCATCATCTGCTCCCATGGTTTCTCTTATCATGACGATGATACGTACCAGTTGTTCCCTCCAGATAACCGCATGGTGTCAGCTGGGATCAACAAATGTCTCACTGATACTGCAACCTGGATGAAGGAACACCATCTCCAGCTCAGCCTGGCAAGGACTCCCAGCTCGTCTGTTTATGTAGCACCCCATCTCTGTTCAGCTCAGCTCATTATTACTATCACCCACCAAGCTGGTATGCAGCCATGAGGTGGTTATTAATGACCAGCTGTCCTTCACTGACCTTGCTGCAATGATCTCTCACTTTTGCAGATTCACTCTATACAACATCAGCAATATCAGACCATATCTGATGGAGTATGCATCACAGCTCCTATTCTGGGCTTTGGTCTTGTTGCATCTGGACCACTGCAATTCTCTACTTGCATGGTGCCTGTATGTGACACCAAGCTTCTTCAGATGGTTCAAACTACTTCAGTATATAGGGTGTTCTCCTCTTTTCACATTGCTACATTGGCTCCCTCTAGCAGTACATATTAAATTCAGATCCTTACTGCTTGCCTACAGAGTTGTCAACGGGTCAGCACCTGTTATATATCCTGTGATAGATGGCCAGGAACCCTGCCCTGCCAGGATGCGAGGAGGAAGGAGGAACCGACAGACCAGGGATGGTTTATACCCGGAGTGCTTCCAGGTGCAAGGGCAGCACTTCCGCCACACTGGGGAGTGCTGCCGGAAGTTCATCGCCAGGCACTTGGGGCACATCCGGGACGGAATAAAAGGGGCCACCTCACTCCAATCAGGGATGCCGGAGTTGGGTGGAAGAAGGACGGAGCTTGCAAGACAGCCAGAAGAACCAAGGACTGGACTGTGTAAATATGTGTAAATAGTTGTTGTACAAATAAACGTGTGTTGTTGCCACTGTGTCGTCGTGTCTGTCTGTGGCCGGGCTAGCTCTTACAATGGACACTCTTGTGAGGTCCTGTGCTCCATCTCGGCCACTCAGGTCGGCTGATGAATTCCGTCTGGCAATGCCACCTCTGAGTAGCATCAAATCTCTATCCAGGACTTTTTCATTTGTAGCCCCTGGCAAGCAGAACAAGTTCCCCACCTCCATCCGAAATTGAGACTCCCTCAATGTGTTTAATAAGCATTTGAAGATTCTCGTGTTCTCTGAATTTCGTTCTAAATGATATTCGCTAGGTTTGGTTTTGGTAACCTAGGAATTGTAACTCGCTTCTCACTTTCTTCACTTGTGATGATCAATTTCTAAACTTGTCCTGTGAAAGTTGTTACTAAACAGTCCCTCAGACTGATGTTTACTCAATTATGTTGACCTCTTCTGTAAGTTACTTTGATTAAAAGAGTCTGCTAAGCCAATAAATGTAAATACGTACAGTGATCCCTCCTTGATTGCTGGGGTTGCATTCCAGAACTCCTCGTGAAAGGTGAAAATCCGCAAAGTAAAAACCATACGTTTACTGTATATTGTTATTTTTATATTGTCACCCTTGGGTCACAGATTTGCACAGAAACACAGGAGGTTGTAGAGACAGGGACTTTAAAACACTGCAAACAAACATTTGTCTCTTTTTCAAAAGTTTAAACTGTGCTCCATGACAGGACAGAGATGACAGTTCCGTCTCACAATTAAAAGAATGCAGACATATCTTCCTCTTCAAAGGAGTGCATATCAGGAGCAGAGAATGTCAGAGAGAGAGAGAGACAGAGAGAGAAAAGCAAACAATCAATACGTGCTGTTGGCCTTTTAAGTATGCGAGGCATCGTGATAAAGCGGCTGCAAGAAAGGGAGCAATGTGAAGGAAGTCTTTCAGCATTTTTTAGAGGAGCGTCTGTATCCTCTAGGCAAACAGCCACTGTGCAAACAGCCCCTCTGCTAACACCCCCTTCGTCAGGAGCAGAGAATGTCAGAAAAAGAGAGAGAGAGAGAGAAAAGCAAACAATCAAATATCAATATGTGCTGTTAGAGCTTTTAAGTATGCAAAGCACTGCGTGGGAAGCATATCGTATATCATTGTGGAGTTTTATTTAATACGTAATACGTGCTCTGATTGGCTAGCTTCTCAGCCATCCGCCAATAGCGTCCCTTGTATGAAATCAACTAGGCAAACCAACTGAGGAAGCATGTACAATAAATTAAAAGACCCATTGTCCGCAGAAATCCGCAAACCAGCGAAAAATCCATGATATATATTTAGATATGCTTACATTTAAAATCCGCGATGGAATGAAGCCGCGAAAGTCGAAGCGCGATATAGCGAGGGATTACTATATTCTTATATGGCCTTAAAGGGTGACATGGCAGTGCACTCATTAATGTTGCCTCCTCACTGGTTATTGTGGAAATCGAAAAGCTCATTCCCATGTTTAAGTATTCCAGTTTTCCTCAGTTTTCCAAAGACATACAAGTTACAATTTCATCCAAACGCTTAAACACCACTTTCCAATTTAAATATTTTGTTGACATTTGAAGAAAAAATAATAAGTGTAACTTCAGCAGCAACAAACTAAAACAATGGCATTTCTGTCAGAATACTTAAATTAATAGAGTGGTTTATTAAGCAGCAACTTGGTGATGAAGCATAAGTTGAAAAGTTAGGAGGGTGGTGTTAAAGTCCAGCGTTAAAGAAGATGACACCTTGTGCGGTTCTCATTAAATTTATGTCCTCTAGTTTAATGTAGAAAATAATCTAAAGTAATTCATAAGTTATTTTACAAAGATGAGAGCTTTCAAACACACATTAAGTCGAGTTAACATTAGCTAGCAAGTGGAACAGAAGTTATGATAATGCTAAAACGTAACTTCATACATGTGTCACACCCTTACATGCTGTTCGTTTTGGTCAAATTTCTGCCCTGATGCAGCATTGGCACATCTAGTGGCATAGTAGGTGAGAAACAGGAGAATCAGTGGGCGTCAGAGATGGGGCAGCCTGTCCATTTATGTCAGTCAGACTCCAGTAGCACATTATTGATAGATCAATAGGGAATGCAATGTGCGTAAGTGCTGAAGCGGGTACAAGGGTGGTTGCTCTCTGGCTGATTGTTGAAGACCAGTCTGGACAAAAAGTCCAAAGCCAAATTTTGATTCAAGCTCATCCTTGGATGCCAGTATGTGTATCCTGTTCTCTTTAGCAGTGGTGGTGAGATGTTGTAATGCATCAAACCGAAAGTAATAATAGTAAAAATCCCACAGAAACAGATACAGAAAATTAGACACCACAAATCAGGAGATATTCTAATGAGTTCCTGATGGAGGGACGATTTTTATTATGCACCTGACTGCTGATGGTTGACTGACTGCACCTGGAATTTCTTAAGATTAAGGTATACCAGAATTAGATTATCTTCAAGTCCTTCTTTGGGGCACACAGAGTTAAAATGGAGAGTGGTAGAACTCAACACATTGGTAGGATGACCAATAATATAAAACCCTATCTGTTCTACCTATTCTATTTGTGGTAGGCTTGTCCAGTGCCATTTTAACAGACCAACAGCCAACCACTCAGCTGTAATTTCCTAGGTATGCCTATGCCAGAATTCTTCAATCTCTTCAATAGTGTATGTTTGGGACATTTTGGGATACTCACTACAGTCTACTCCACCATCTTCCTGAACCATTTCCTCCACTACAGAACACCATTTAGCACAGGTATTGCCCCACCACACTTTGCAGTCTGAAGTGTATATCTATCATCTGCTGTTGTATTCATTGTCTGCTTTCTGTCCTATGCTACTATTCCCAGTCTTTGGGAAACATGCAATGGAAACTCTCATTGTGCCGTGTTCACATCTCATTTCATCATCTGGAACCTCTTCTTCTGGTGAGAGTCGCTCAGACTTCCCTGTCTCCAGCTACAGATTCCATTTTTTTTTTCTGTGGACATCTAAGGAGTTCCCAAGTCAGCTGAGAGAAGGGATCCCTCCAGCATGTCCTAGGTCTGCCACAGGTTTTCCACCTAGTGAGCCAAGCAGCTCTAGGGTCATCCATACAACATGCCCAAAACACTTCAACTGGCTCTTCTAAATCTGGAGAAGCAACAACTCTGCTCTGAGACTCCCCTGAATCTCTGAGCATCTCACCCTATCATGTAGTGTTACCCAAGCCACCCCTAGAAGAAACCTCATTTCTGCCACTTATACTCATGATCTCATTTTTTCAGTGATTAACTACATTCATTTATGATCATAGGTGAGGACAGGGATGTATATCAACCAGTAAACCAAGAGTTTTACTTTTAGGTTCAGCTCCTGCTTCACCATCAGGGACCTGTACAGCACTCACGGAGCAGCTGCCACTACTCCAATCTACTTGTCGATCTTATGTTCCCTTCTTCCATCACTCATGAACATCACAGGATTATCTGCACATGACAATAGTACTGGGGTGTTGTACCTTGTTAGCCATTATGAATGGAGTGAGAAGTCAAGCAAAATGACCCCTTTTATTGTCTAACTAAAAAGATTACAATATGTAAGAGTTTGAGGCCCCTTCTTCTTATATCACAACTTGCCTGAAGAAGGGTCCTGAGTTGCCTTGAAAGCTTGCATATTGTAATCTTTTTAGTTAGACAATGAAAGGGGTCATTTTGCTTGACTTCTCACTACACATGACAATAAACATGAATTGTGAGGCCATATCACCACCTAGTGGCCCCCATCATTATCCATGCTGATGGAATTACTGGCACCACCAGTTTTGCAAGGAAATTTGCATCAGTGCTTCAGGAGCATCCTGAATTTAATCATGTGGTGTACCTTGGTCTACCTCAAAATTCCAAGGTATGACCAATGAAAAATGACACCAAATGTGTGCCCCATTAGAATTTTTGTCTTGGTCTCTGTCTCAGACCTCCACTAAGTATTTTGGTTAGCAAAAAAGAGAGATCTCGGTTTTCTTTGTGGATAGGTGGGTTATCTGTTCCCTTAGACCTCTCCATATTGGGTGCATTTTGTTTAATATCCTTATGTACACTACATTGGGATCACTGTTTTATGCCTGGGGTACCCAAGAAAAGAATGGTCCAGCTGAATATGTGGATGAGTGAACTTCAGATGTGTGAAGGGGTGGGCAAACCCTGAAGGCTGATCTTCATCCATACCACCATTACCACTATACATTTTTTCATTTTTTTGAGACATAGCTGTACTGATGTGACGTGACACCAGGTATTTTTGATGACAAATGAACTGGAGAAACATAAAAATAAAATCAACAAAGTAGAAGTCAAAACTAGGGAGAGTAACAACAAGGAAGAAAATCCTGATTACTAGACACACTTGGAGTTTGCTAATATTGTAAAATTTGAATCCAAATGATTTATATACCTTTTGGTAAACCCCAATGTGCAATCCTAATTTAGAAGTCAAAGGAGAATTGTAGAATTTCAAGCCCTAAAAGTTTTGATGCTGTATTTATGCACAATCTTGGCTATCAGTAAACATGTAGAGATGGCTTGCTTCTGAATCATCGCAGGATCGCATTCCCAGCAACCGTCACATCACACCAATGGAGCAACTAAATAACAGAACTCTTAAAGAACAACAAGCAAGATATGCAAAAAAATAAAATATATATATAAATGAAACATAATGTCATAATTGAAATAACCCAGCCACAGGGGATGCATTAACCAGTGCGTTTCTTCTTGCCGGTCCCAAGCCAAGATAAATGGGATGGGTTACATCAGGATGGGGTTCCAGTATAACATTTTGCCAGATCAATATGTGGACAAGACATACAGGTAGTGGATGTGACAGAGCAAGATGCAGAGGACAGGAGGACATGGAAAAAGATGACCCGCTTTGGCGGGAGCAGACAAAAAAAGGAAGAAGAAGAAGACATAATCGAAATCTCCATAATACACAACCTCTAAATAAAACAACAGTACTGGGAAACAACAAAAGGGTATTGGTAAATAAAATAAATACAAAAAACATGCAGTTAGAAACTATAAAAAAAAAATATTTTAACAAAAAATACAACTTACCCTGGATATGCCAACTATCTGTTCATCTGGCAGCAAACTGATACGGACAAAGCAGGACTCAAAGTTGATCTCTTCCTTCTCCAGAAGATCTTTTCCTTGCACCAGTGTGACGTACAAGCTGTTGGAATTCATGTCATATTCCATGTTTACCTCAATCTGTCCAACTGTGAGGTCATTGCCAAAATTATTCCCGATGGAAGAAATTGAAGATAAAGAATCAGTGGACACAGATTTCCGAAGTGGCCCATATGACGTCAGCTCCACATCCTTGCTCATCAGCTCCAGTGTTCCCAGCTCATTGATTGTTTCATAGGTGTCGTCAATTCCCAGGCTGCTCTTCCGGCTTGCTGGCATCTTCTCCATGGCTCTCTTGTGATTGGATGCTGCCACTCTCTAGAAAGAAAACAGAGAGGATGGATCTCAAGCACTTTGGGCTACATTATTTGTATGAAAATGTGCTATATAAATAAATATTGTTGTTGTTATCTATTTAGAAAATGTAAATCTCAATACATTCTGCAAGGGGCACCATCAAGAGTGTTCTGACTAGCTGCATCACTGTCTGGTTTGGGAACTGCAGTATCTTACAATGCACGGTGCACACAGCAGAAAAGATCATCGCGACCTCTTCTCTCCTTTACAGATATCTTTATAAAGTGTTGCGCCCACAGATCCTACATTAGGGGTGTCCAACTCTGGTCCTGGAGGGCCACAGTGGCTGCAGGTTTTCATTCTAACCCTTTTCCTTATTAGTGAGCAGTTTTCACTGCTAATTAACTCCTTTTCCCTTCATTTTAATAGCCAATTTTAAAGAATTCAGTCCTCTGAATTGATTCTTTTCTTCATTAAATGGCAGCCAAACAGAAATGAGACATGAAATGAGCCAACAGATGACCAGCTAAATCAGGCTTTCAAACTCCGGCCAGTTTCACTCCAATGAGTTTCTTATGAGAAGCCAATTCTTGCTGTTATTGAATATCAGGACTTGTTCCTGCTCTCATTCTGCCACAGCAGACTGTTGATTTTCAGTTTTTTCTAAGACTACCGTCAAGATGTTTTGTTGACCTCAGCAGCCAACATGACAGAGACCTTCACCTTTCTTTATTTTCAGGGTTGCTGGTCATGTGGCGGCTTGTTTTGTGTCTCATTATTGTTTGGCTGCTCATTAAGGAAAAAGAAACAACTAAGGGGTCTGAGTCACATCAATTAAAACTAAGGCAAAACAAGTGAATCAGCAGCAAAAATGGCTCACTAATTAAGAAGATGTTTAAACTGAAAACCTGCAGCCATTGCGGCCCACCAGGACTGGAGTTGGACACCCCGTCCTACAATATTGTGTAGGACCCCTCTCCATCCTCCCATGGTCTCTTTGTCTCATTGCTATCTGGCAGAAGGTGCTGTGGCAACAGCTCTGCCAGGTTCTACAAAAGCTTCTACCCCTTGACTGTCTGGACTCTGAACTCGGTGCTGCCCTCAGATCTGCTTCTAGTAGTTTATTTATATGACATACATTTGTTATACCTGTTACTACTGTTGTATTTTATTATTACGTATTATTATTATTTTGATATTCATTAATATTTCAGATTATTGCCATGAGTGAGAAGTTAAGCAAAATTACACCTTTAATTGTCATTTTGCTTAACTTCTCACCACATCCATAATGGCTACCATGGTACAACACTCTAGTACTTCAAATTATTGCCATATATTCACATACTTGTTATTTATTATTTATTCACCTGTTTATACTACAGTCCGTCCTGGGTATGACGTTAATCTGAATCCAGCCCTGCGTGTAGGCCCTCAAACCTGCAGGCGAAAAACCTGGAGGGTGGTGGCAGAATTGGCACTCCAGCCACCATAGAAAACCTCACACTGTTCCACTCCTTCTGAACTAGTGTGGTGCTGAGGTATCACCCATTGCATGGCTGCACTCGGGTCCTAACCTGGGGTCCTGAGTTGGTTTGTCATGTGGTGGGTGTGGCAATGTGCTGTATCAGCGTGTGCTCCTAACATCGCTCTCTCTTAAAGTACAGTAAAGTTTATTACCCATCTTGCACTTATCTATATATTGTATTGTGGTCCTGTGGCATGTTATATCATGCCACTGTATGCTACAATATAGTGTATGGATGGTACGAAATTAATGCCCTTTGACTTGACTTGAGAAAGTAATCAGATGTTCCTTTATCAATCAAGAATATAAATCATATTAACAACAGTTTAAAAATTAGCAGTAAAATCATTGGTTTGCAGCAGACGTCCGTCACTGAGTTTTATTACACACAGGTTAGAAAGGAGGCCAACTCAATTCAGACAGTTGCTATCTTCTTTTTCCTAAATATAAGTTGTTGCCATCAGGCTGCAGATTTAGGTTTCTGAAGAGCAAGAGATTTAAGAGCTCTTTTATTCCCAGAGCTATAAGCATTTTGAATTCTGTTACTTGTAGGAATGCTGCTAAATGCTAAATTCTGAATTACTGTTTTGAGTACTGTTTAAACAAATTATTCTTTCTTTTTACTATTATTGAGTGTGTGTATATATGGTTACACTAGTTGTCAGTTGTAGTAACTCTGTATATTTTATTGGATTTGTGTAACAATGTCTTATGTTTTTGTACTTTTCTGTGCCACACACACATGCCTGGGAGACAAATTCAGGGCTTGGTTACTTGTAATTCCACTCCTAGCCAGTGGTTGGCGCTACCTTGTAACATTTCTCCTATTCTTCCCTCTTCAGATCTGGCAACCATTTCATGTTAACTCATATTTATTAGTTTTGTCTTGAAGGGTTTGCCTTAGTGTGCTCCAACCACTTATCCTTGTTCTGTGTTTCATTTACACTGGCTGCAAACAAGTTTCCCTCTGGGATAATAAAAGTCTACATAACCTAACAAAAAAAGATTCAGCAGGGTAGTGTTTTCGCTTTATTTCCAGTTAGAATGAACAAGTACAGCCTCAGACCAGAACCCTCCATTCATCGATATTTGGCTGCTAATACAAACTGGACTGGGCTGTCTTGGCCTAGCAGTTTGACATCTGGGGTATTGCAGGAATCTCTTTAAGAACACGGGACGACCATGAAAACCTTGAATCGCACTGCTTGCTTCTGAACTCCCTATTCTCACCACACAATAAATGATAAGTTGTTCACATATTTTGTCATGCAGTGAAATAAGCCTCAGTGTTTAGTTGAACATAAGCAGTGGGAGATTTTTATAGTCTTTCACTGGTAATGGTATAATAATGATTTTCAGAATATGTATGGAAAGTTAACTTTTTAGGCAAGAAGAAATTGACACAATGCCTTCAATTAGAAGTATTTCAGCATTTAGGGGATTAAATTCTGAGGGGAACTTGGAGGAACTGCTGCCACACTTTTTCATACAAACTCAAACAAGGACACTTTCACATTTTGGTCTCTTCCATGGATTTGTAAATTGTTAGTCACACAAGCTTTTGGGGAGAAAAGTTATTAAGGGTACTTGGGGGTCCACATTAATGACAGGTTAGACTGGACAGAGGGAATGAATAAGAAAAGGCAGAGCAGGCTCTTCTTCCTTAAGAGACTCCATTTCTTTAATGTGTGAAATGACGTCCTTCACATCTTCTACAACTCTGTGATGGCCAGCATGGTGTGCTGGGCTGGCAACATCACTTTAAGAGAGGCCCACCGAATCAACAAGCTAATTAAAGGGGTAGGCTCAGTTATGGGACACACTCTGGACCCCCTGGAGGTCATAGCAAAGGAGGGAATTAAAACAAAACAGAGTGTCATTATGAACAATGCTGCACATCCTCTGTTTGTGAGACACTGAGGACTTTCAGTCAACGAATTACTCAGCAGAAGTGTGTCAAGAAACACTAGGGTGGCTCCTTTATACCAACAGGAATACACCTGCATAATGAACACCTCACTGGGAATGGGACTAACAAGTCAAAGGCTTTCTTTAATTTTCTTGCTTTATTGTCATTCTGGTGTGTGTGTTCAGACAAAAGGTTGTATGTATATTTATTTATTTACTTATAAACGTACCTAGTTATTCATTAAAATTAATTAATTTGTTTGTTTATGTATTTACTTGTTTGCTTGTTTATTTAAAGAGACCCAGTAAAAAGGCAAATTCCCCCCTGGGGACACATAAAGTCCTATCTATCACTAATACTAGGGGGCTTTGCCCCCTGCTCACTTCACTCGACTGCCTGTGCTATGTGCCGTTGTGAAGAGGGGGGCTGAACGCACCCCAAGGACATGCGGTCGCTTCTCTGAAACCCCCTCTTAAGCCGTGATACAATGGGAAACAAATACAGTTGTTTTTTTACCTCCACTTTGCTCGATCAGCTGCTGGCTTGCTCCTGCTGCTGTGCCGCGTGATCTGCATCTCGCGTGGCACTTAAAATGTTTAAAAGCCTGTACAGCAGCTGTCCTTTTGTCTTACTGCCTTGTCTCTCTTCTCTCCCAGACATCCTCAAACACTATGCAATTTCTTTTCGCTGTTCTGTTATTTCACCGAGTAATATTTCCCGTTTGTTTGCACTAATGTGATCTTTACTATCATTTTTTTGAGACTTTCAAATTTTCCTACTTCCATTATCTGTAACCTGCTCTGCATGTGTATCGTGCCAATGTTTTTGAATTCTTTACGACGTTCTACTTTGAAATCTACTCTTTGTCTTTTTCTGGCCCCAGGCGTGGTTAAATCTCTTGGCCCAAAGTCTTGTCTCGTGAGACGTGAAAGTGTATTTTTTCTTTCTGAGAAGGTCATGTCTCGTCTCGTCCCAAGTTTTTTTTTTTTTATATAATAGAGAGACATTGTCAAAAATGTGCACATGGGAGGCAGCTAAAGGGCTCAAATGATTTTAATTTCTTGCCAGACCAGGGGGTGGCGGAGTGCACTAATCCTTTCTCTTTCCTCTGCAGACCAGTTATGGAAAATTCCGCCTGTCCCTGATGATGCCACTTTCGGTCCCTGGCCTCAATGGCATAATTTCCGTCCTGACCCTGATGGCATCACTTCCTCTGCATTTCCATAAAACCACCATTTTTTACCTCCTTCAAGTCAGTTCTGTTCTGTCTGGACTCAAATCTGTACACAATTGTGCAATTAATGTACTATTTTTGCAGCCAGGTTTCAAATAAATGGGTTAGGGTTAGGGTTGGGCTGCCCCAAACCATTTTCGGACTCTTTTGTCATTTGACAACACTTCCACTTATTTCATTATAGTGGAGGAGAAAAACTGAGAGGACTACTGACGTCACGGAATTTAAACCATTGTCCACCTGGAAGTCGGTGTTCATGGTTGGGCCAACTCAAGATCAGGATGGAGCTTATCCGGTATCTAACTTATCTTCACGTGGCTCTTATCTGATTGTTAATATATGGATGTTACATGCATATTCTTCTCTCCTTTGGACATTGATGTTAAATGGGATATCCTTTGGGACCCCATCACTCCATTTTAACTGTTGTCCTCTTCTGTGTACTTTAAGTACATTTTTTGAGATTTTTCAGGGTAATGAAAACAGACGTTTTAGGGTAAGGTAGTCATACTGACTAATCTTGGCTCTGAAGAGCGGCACTGTGTTGCCTTTTGATAAGCAATAGGGTTTGTGAATAATTCAATAAAAGTGTGCAATAAAGAAAAAATTAACCTATTGTAACATCCAATAGCACACTGCTTACACAAAGGCTGGTTTTGCTCAACTGGAAGAATTCCAGTCCACCTTTGTTTACTCAGTGGGAAAGAAATGTTCAACGTTATCTCAAATTGTAAAGCATAAAATTATCTGTATGAGCTCAGTTTAGGAATTATTTTCAAAATTTGACAATAATTCATCAAGAAACCTAAAAAATGACAAATGAGTGGACACCAATCAGTCCATCAAGCTCATTTGTTTAGCTAATAGCTAATCTGCCCCAATATCTCATCCAGGTCCTTCATAAAGGTTGTCAAGGTTTCTGCTTCAACTCCATGTCTCTGTAGTTTGTTTTAGAGTCCCACAACCCTTTGCATAAAGAAGTGCTTCCTGGCTCCAGCCTTAAACATGCTTCTCCCTAATTTCCACTGATGTCCTTGAGTACGTCATTCACCCTGAAGCTGAAGGAATGTTGCTGGATCTCCTTTATCAGCACCTTTGAGGATTTTGAAGACCTGGATGAGGTCTCCACGCAGTCTCCTCTGCTCGACACTAAACAGTTTAATTCTCTGAGTCTCTCACTGTAGGACATGTCCTTAAGTCCTGGGATGCATTTGGTTGCTATCCTTTGCACAGTGTCAAGTGCTGCTAGGCCTTTCTTGTATTGTGGTGACCAGAACTGCACACAAACCTCCGGATGTGGTCTCACTAGTGCATTTGAGCATGATGTGTAAAATTCAACAGTTCTTTTGATGTAACCTAACATTTTATTTGCCTTTTTATTTGCTTCTGTACATTTCTTAGTCAAAGAATATATTGTATCAACATAAATCCCTAAATCATTTCCAGATGCTGCTTCCTATAGCTTGGTGTCTCCCATCTTGTATTTAAAACTGATGTTCCTTTTGCCCACATGTAGCACATTTAGCTGCATTTTATAGGTGTTTGCCCAGTTCTGAAGCTTGACCAGGTCTTTTTGAAGCCCCTGCAGTGTCTGCAGTCTCTACCATTATAGTGCCAGAATCAGAGTCATTATTGGTCTGTAATTATCAGGATGCATTTTGTGTCCGTACTTGAGGATTGAAGTCCCATTTACAATGTTCTTCTTCCATGTGGCCCCAATGATCTTTTCTCTGCCATGTCTGTTGACTGCGTGCTGACAATACTGGTTCTGGTTCACACTGTTCAGTTAGAATCAGTGACAATATCATCTGCACTTCTGCAACTCTTTGAAGTGATTCAGGCCAGACTCAGCTGCAGTCACATACCCAAAACTATTGATTTAAGCAGAGGATCAAGTCTCATGAGTGCTGCTCTTTAGGTGCTTCATCATCTCTCTCTCTCTCTCTCTCTCTCTCTCTCTCTCTCACACACACACACACCCTCTGCACAGCTTCTCAGAATAGCTTCACCCAGTTTGACACTCTTTCTCTTCCAGGTTCATGTGGTCCCACCAGAAATTTCTTTCTATAAATGCCACTGATTCTGAAGAAACCCAAACACCTTTTATTTATGCTGCCTGTAATGTGCAAAACAGGCATGTTCTTAGAATAGTTTAAAACAATAAGCTGTTCAACAATTGTATTACCTTCTGTCTGGATTCAGAATATGAAGTGCCGTACTTCTGTTCCAGGTAACGATAATCATAGTTGGGGAATGGTGACGGTGTTGGGTAACTTCCAGATTTCCACAACTTCCAGAGATTGACTCCTGCGGCTCCGAGAAGCATCAAAAACCCAGCTATGTAAACACCAACCTCCCATCTAGGAGGGCTTTGGACCACTGTGGGAGGATTAAACAAATAAATGCATTAGCTACTTTACAAAATGGAGTTTATAGATAACAGCATAGTTCATAGAGCACAGACAATTCAGGGTATTTTACTAGAGGGACCACTCAGTAGGCTGACACTAGTGTTCCCATTGGAAGGCTTTTTATCTATCTATCTATCTATCTATCTATCTATCTATCTATCTATCTATCTATCTATCTATCTATCTATCTATCTATCTATCTATCGATTGTGGTCAATGAGACAAATATTATAGGGTCCTAAATAAAGGTTGAGTTGTCATCAAGGCTGCCCTGTTTAATATACAAAAGAAAATAGTTTTAGGGAAAATAGGAAATAGGGGTTTGAGGGCAAAGCAACAGAAATAAAGGCAGTTGCCTTGGAAATCAGCCTGCAAATGGCATTTTAAAGGTTGGGTCAGGGTTTGGGGAGCTCTTTTCAGGTTGTTGCTCTGGTCCAAAAGCAACATCACTTTTCAGGGATGTCCACTTTTATACTATCTGGGTCAGAAGGGGCAGGGCATCTCTGTCTTAATGGCCCCCATTCGGTGTCTTCTTGGCACTGTGAGAGAAACAAAAGGAGATGAAACTGTTAGCGACAGCACCCCCTCTGATGAGTCTGGAAGGTGATCCTCTGACACTCAAGCATGACACAAATTATCTATCTATCTATCTATCTATCTATCTATCTATGATATAGTGCATTTCCTGTCTGTCTATCTATCTATCTATCTGTTATATAGTGCCTTTCATATCTATCTATCTATCTATCTATGATATAGTGCATTTCCTGTCTGTCTATCTATCTATCTATCTATATGTTATATAGTGCCTTTCATATCTATCTATCTATCTATCTATGATATAGTGCATTTCCTGTCTGTCTATCTATCTATCTATCTATCTGAGTGAAGGAAAAGACAGGGCAGTCAGAAAAAACTTAAACCTAAAATATTAATTCACTTCTTACCAACAAGATATTTCAATTCAGAGCTGCAGTTTTACATACATAAAATATTATACTAAGCAGTTTATATATTGCTCTGGAAAAAAAATTTCAGCTAAATATAGAATATGATAATACATGGTGTATAATGCAGAAAAATCTGTTTTGAGATAAATGAAGTTGTGCTGTTTGGATGTTAAGTTACAGTATAGAGCACCATGCTTTGTGAAGTACTAGTCGAGAGGTTAGGTGTGATGTAAATGATTGATTTTCAAGATGCTCCTCTGAACTGCTGGTGTGCTATTATGGCACCTCAGAGCCTCCTCTGCTCACCTTTCAGGAGGAGACCTGAAGTGCAAATCAATTCCAGGGAGTCAGCCTAAGTGGGTTCATTAGTGAGAAAAAGAGAGACAGACAGACAGACAGACTTGCATATCCCAGTCGTTTGGCTCCAGAAGATTAGAAATGGAGGATGAGACTGTCAAAAAGTCATTTCAAGTATAATTACTAGAGGTGGCAGACCCCCGTGTAAGAGTCTAGTCCAGGCCAACAAATTTAAGCAGTTCCATGCTACGTCAGGAAAGATAGTTTATACTTTTACTGTCAGTGAAAGATTTATTTTAACAGATTAGCAATGGATAAAAAGACATTTCCTCAGTTAGTAATAATAATTGATAATGAATATCCAGCATGTGTGAAGGACATCTTCAACAGTCTTATCTTTTGGTTTGCTCCCTTAATGCTCCTAATTTGAAATTGTTTTATGTTTTATTTTAAATGGATTATTTTTTAAAATGTGTTCATCACTTTGTGCCTGTCTAATAATAACTGAGCTATTTAAGATATTTCAGTCTACTAACTATTTATTTAATCTGATTTCCTAAAACACCATTAAAGAAAGGCTGTGTGTTTGTCCATACGTTTCTTGATTCTGATGCCAGAGATTAGCTTGGAACGTCAACGCAAGTCTGTATGGAGAAACTGCTCAGACCCTTTCACTTTTTTTTTACAATTTGCTGTATTCTCTTTCAGCTTTGTACAAAAATCATTTAAATTCATTTGTCTTTAAAACAAGGAACTCTCAATCCCAGAGAATGACAAAGCAAAGCAGGACTTTAGACACTGCTGCAAACACTGAACTATCCCATCGACACAAGTGTTCGGACCCTTTGCTCTAACGCTTGAAATCAGATTCAATTGCATCTGTTTTATTGATCATCACCGAGATGTTTCTACCTTCATTGGAGTCCCCTTGTGCACAATTCAGTTGCTTGGACATGATTAGGAGAGGTTGTTCATAGAATGTCTCACAGTTGAGCAAAAAACAAGCCATGAGGTTGAAGGAATTGCCTGCAGAAGTTAGAGACAGGATTGTGTCTCAGGATCTGAGAAAGGCTACATAAAAATGTTCTGCAGCATTGAAGGTTTACAAAAGCACAGTTGCCTTCATAATTCTTAAATGAAATACGTTTGGGAAGTCTGGTCAAACTTAGCAGTCATGGGGGAAGAGTCTTGGTAAGAGAAGTGACCACCAACCTGATGGTCACTCCAGAGAACCTTGCTGGAGACAAGAGAAACTTGTAGAGGACAACATCACTGCAACACTCTACCAGGCTTTATGACAGACTAGCCAGATGACACATGAAAGCCAGGTGGGAGTATACAAAACATGTCATCTAAAGTTCTCACAAACCACGAGAAACAAGATTCTCTGGTCAAATGAAACCAACATTGAACAGTTTGGACTCGTTTCTAATCAGCACATCTCGAAGAAACCAGGCAGTGTTCATCACCTGCACACTGCCATTCCGTGATGCATGATGGTGGTAGGGATTGCGAGACTAGTGAGGGTTAAGGGAAGATGAATGGAGCAGAGTTCAGAGATATCCTTAATGAAAACCAGCTCCTCAGCACTGTGGACATCAGATTGGACCCAAGGTTCACCTTCCAGCCAGACAATGGATGACCTTAAGGCACAATGCAATGACAACAAAGAAGTGGCTTAGAGACAATTTTGTGAATGTTTGTGCATGGCCCAGCCACTACTTTGACCTAAACATAATCGAACATCTCTGGAGAGACCTGAAAGCAGCTGTCCAATCATGTCCTCCATCCAACCTGACAGAGCCTGAGTGTATCTGCAGAAAAGAATGGCAGGAAAGCCCCATATCCAAGTGTGTGAAGCTTGTTATGTCAAACCCAAAAAGACTTCAGACCATAATTTGTGACAAAAGGGGCTTCAGTGAAGTACTGAGTAAGGTGTCCAAATATTTGTGTATATTTCACTTTTTCATTTTTAATAATTTTGCCAAAATTTTTAGAACCCTGTTTTCACCTTTGTCATTGTATTGAGTGTTACTTGTAGGGAGAAGTTGAATTTAAGTGATTTTAGAAGAGCCATAGCGTGGCAAAACAATGCCTGGTACCGAAAGAGAAAATAAGCGCCCTTCTTCAACCAAAATGGATAAAACAAATTTATTGTATTCACAAAGAAAACAAAAAATTATTTTTTAATTTTATTTATTTACATAAACAAATTACAATACTTTGATAAAATTAATACAATATATAAAAAAACAAAGATTCAGGACAGAACAAAATTCGTCCATGTAACGGTCAAAAACTTTGCACCCTATCAGGATTAATCAAAATCTAATTAGCTTCAAAGGACTGTATTTGGAACTCAGAAATCAAGTGTCATCAAACTCCGTCAATAAATGCAGATTGTACACATCAAACGTCCATAGTTGTGTGTGGTGGGGGAAGGGGTGCAAAGCAAAATTGTTTATTAACCTTAACAAAAATGGCAATATTTTCAAAAAAACGACAGAAAAACACCAAGAGCATAGAGCAGGGGTGCCAAACTCCAGTCCTGGAGGGCCGCAGTGGCTGCAGGTTTTCATTCTAACCCTTTTCCTAATTAGTGACCTGTTTTTGCTGCTAATTAACTTCTTTTGAATTCATTTTATTTGACTTGTTCTTGGAGACTCAGACGACTCAATTGTTTCTTTTTCCTTAATTAGCAGCCAAACAATCATGAGATACAACATGAGCCAAAACAGGACCAGCAACCACTGTGACCATCATACAATATCTGAAAATAAAGAAAGGTGAAGGTCTCAGGAATGCTGATCAGCTCTTAGAAAAGAGAAAATCCACGATTTCGGAAATGTCTGCTATTGCACAATGAGAGCAGCAACAAGCTATGGAATTAAAGAGCGGGTTTAATTAACAACAAGAATTGGCGCCTAATTAAGCAACTTGTTGGAGTGAAATTGGTTGGAGTTTGAGGCTCTGACTTAGTTGGTCTTCTGTTGGCTCACTCACTTCACATTTTACTTCTGTTTGGGTGCCATTTAAGAAAAGAAATGAAGCAATTTAGAGGAACAATAAAGAAATTCAGGGAAACATTTCTTAAAAACCAAGTCAATTAAAATTAATTCAAAAGAAGTTAATTAGCAGCAAAAACAGATCACTAATTAAGAAAAGGGTTAGAATGAAAACCTGCAGCAACTGCGGCCCTCCAAGACTAGAGTTGGGCACCCCTGGAGAGATACGATTAGATAGAGCAGTGGTTCCCAAACTGTGATACGCATTGCGGTCCCTGAAATTTAATTTATCTGTGCAAAACCCTTTATGACAAGCCTGTTGTGAGCAAAAACCAATGAAACTGTTTAAATACAGTAATAAGTGGATTCCCAAATTTAGTGTGGTGTGAAATTTCGTCATTTGAATAAATAAAACCTATTATTTGAATCAGTATTTAGTTCATTTAACGCTACCATAATTCCGTTTCGCGGAGGTCAACTTCTACTTCTTCACTGTTTGAGCTTTTGGTCATTAGATGAAAGCACAACGGCGACACTATTTAGTCTTCGGTAACTCTGCCTCACAGAAACCGCTCGCGTTTGTTGTTATACGTGCACTGCCGCTGTATCGCATCGTAGTCACTTGATCTAAGCACAAAGCCGATACCATTTTGTCTTTGGTAACTGCATCACATACAGGCCGAAGGCAGGATTTAGTTTCGGGGCGGAATTTATCAATTTATGTACATGCACAAATTTTTTCATTAATTTTATGCATAATTTCTTCCAATTCTTTAACTTTTATTCAGATTTCGGGGCGGTTTAGACCCGAACTCCCCTCCCTACAGCTTTCCCTCCCTTTCAACAAGGTGCGGGTGGTACGCAACGCAACTCACTTAACCTCAGGTGGTACTTGACGTCCAAAGGTTTGGGAACCCCTGAGACAGAGGATCACTATGAGAGCGTAATGATTGGTTGTGCATCGCGGTTCCGACAATAATGGCACGCACTGCTCATTTGTGCATTTACATATTAGTGGCATGGCGGTTTTCAAGCAGGGCGTCATTCTCACTGTTATTTTACTTAGAACTGCACTTTTATTTCCAATAATTCACCTGTGATTGTAAAAGACAATATAAACATATTTCAATGTTGTTTACAAAATCACAAAAAGTAAAGGGAAACATCTATAAAAGTTCTACTAATTTTCAGTGATACTAATGTTTTTATTAATTTGTTTTCTTCTTTTTAACCTGAATCAACTACGTCGTCAATAGGCGCCCTTTGAAAATAGGTGTCTGGCGGAGGTGCACAATTCACACCACCCACGCTATGGCTCTGGATTTTAACACATGGTTGCAACAGAAAATGAAAAAAGTGAAGAGGTCTGAATATTTTTTGCATACAGGTAGTTATTGATTTCCGACTCATGCATCGTACGGCTGCTATTGCGTCTCACGGGCAAACGACAGTTTTCGCCATCTATATATGCCATGACTCATTCATCGCAATCTCAGTTTCGGCTACACTCAGTTACATCTGTCTTACAATTACAGGAAAAAAATGCAATTGATCTTGATACTAATATGAAAGTGATCAAGCATAATGTGGGAGGAAAGTGAATGCAATTGCATGTGACTTTAAATATCCCCATTGTAACCGGTGTTCACCACACACATTGTACTACCGCTCTCTGGCTTTGAATCCGGTTAACCTCTGAACCTTCTGCATTATAACTCATGATGTGTCATTAGAACATTAGAACACTCTAGACGAGAACAGGCCATTCAGCCCAACAAAGCTCACCAGTCCTATCCACTTGTTTCCTCCAAGAAAACATCAAGTTGAGTTTTGAAAGTCCCTAACGTCTTACTGTCTACCACACTACTTGGTAGCTTATTCCAAGTGTCTATCGTTCTTTGTGTAAAGAAAAACTTCCTAATGTTTGTGCAAAATTTACTCTTAACAAGTTTCCAACTGTGTCCCCATGTTCTTGATGAACTCATTTTAAAATAACAGTCTCGATCCACTGTACTAATTCCCTTCATAAATTTAAACACTTCAATCATGTCACCTCTTAATCTTCTTTTGCTTAAACTGTAAAGGCTCAGCTCTTTTAATCTTTCCTCATAATTCAACCCCTGTAGTCCTGGAATCAGCCTAGTCGCTCTTCTCTGGACCTTTTCTAGCGCTGCTATGTCCTTTTTGTAGCCTGGAGACCAAAACTGCACCCAGTACTCAAGATGAGGCCTCACCAGTGTGTTATAAAGGTTGAGCAGAATCTCCTGTGACTTGTACTCTGCACATCGTGCTATATAACCTGACATTCTGTTAGCCTTCTTAATGGCTTCTGAACACCTTTGGGAAGTCGATAGCTTAGAGTCCACTATGACTCCTAAATCCTTCTCATAAGGTGTACTCTTGATTTTCCGACCTCCCATTGTGTATTCAAACCTAATATTTTTACTTCCTATGTGTAATACTTGACATTTACTGACATTAAATTTCATCTGCCACAAATCTGCTCAATTCTGTATGCTGTCCAAGTCCTTCTGTGATGATATAATGGATTCCAAATTATTTGCTAATCCACCTATCTTGGTATCATCTGCAAACTTAACCAGCTTGTTACTTATATTCCTATTTAAATCATTTATATATATTAAAAATAGCAGCGGCCCTAGCACTGACCCCTGCTGGTCACCACTCTTAACATCGGCCAGTTCTGATGAGGTTCCTCGCACCATCACCCTCTGCTTCCTGTGTCTGAGCCAATTCTGCACCCATCTAAAAACATCATCCTGAACTCCGACTTCTTTTAATTTGATGCCCAACCTCTCATGTGGCACCTTATCAAATGCTTTCTGAAAGTCCAGATAAATAATATCATCTGCTCCACTTTGATCGTATCCTTTTGTTGCCTCCTCATAGAATTCCAGCATGTCAGTAAAACACGACCTCCCTCTTCTGAACCCATGCTGACTGTTCAGAATAACTCCTGTCCTTGCCATGTGTTGCTCAATCTTATCCTTAATAATTCCTTCCATTAATTTTCCTGTGATGCTTGTTAAGCTCACTGGCCTATAGTTGCTTGAATCTGCCCTGTCGCCCTTTTTATATAATGGGATGATATTTGCCATTTTCCAGTCCTTCTGAATCTCTCAAGTGCGCAGCGACTTCCTAAAAATATATGTCAAGGGTTTATATCTGCACTCACTAGCCTCCTTAAAAACTCGAGGATAAATACTATCTGGTCCTGGTGTTTTGTTTGATTTCATCTTATTTAATCTGAGCAGCACTTCTCCCTCTTCAATTTCCAAATCCCTCAGTACCTCCTTAGTAGTTGCGTTTACCTCTGGGAGGTTATCCACTTGCTCACGTGTAAACACCTCCGAAAAATGTAAGTTTAGGGCATCTGCTATTTCACTGTCTGTATCTTTTAATTCCCCTTTACTATTCCTGATGAACTTGACCTCCTCCTTGACTGTTCTTTTACTACTAAAATACTGAAAGAATCTCTTGGGGTCTTCTTTCGCCTTATCTTCTATATTCCTCTCCAACTGTCTTTTAGCCTCCCTGATATCCTTCTTAATGGTTGCCCTCATGTTCTCATACGCGCTACGATTCACTTTGCAGTCATTAGTCTTATATGCCTTATACAGAAGTGTTTTCCTTTGCAACTTCTTTTTTAAATCTTTATTAATCCACCGTGGAGTTTTTTTTAGTTTCCTATTAATTCCAAATTTAGGTCTGTATCTGTCCTGCATTACATGTAAAACATTTTTAAACCTGTTCCACTGCTCCTCGACTGTCTCCACACTTAAAAGCTTATCCCAGTCTATCCTACTTAGACTTTACCGCACCTGCTCTAAATTAGCCCTACCAAAGTTCAACTTAACAATTTTAGTCTTTGCATCTGCACTCTTACAAAATACTGAGAATTGTATTACATTATGGTCACTTGACCCTAGTGGTTCAATCACCTCTACACCCTCAATTCTATCCTGATTATTACAGAATACTAAATCCAGACAGGCTTCACCCCGTGTTTGTGCTCTAACATGCTGTGTCGCTTTGTAAGATCCGTCATGAAGGTGTAATGCAACCACACTGAATTCCTTTCTCTGTTAATATTTATTATTAACAGGCTGAAATGTTAAAACAGAAAACATACAACAGCTCGGACTCTGCCGGTATAATTCCTCCTTTCACAGTTAACACAATGAACTCTGGGAGAGGTAAACACTGATGACATAGCGTAACACAGAAAAAGAAAGGATTTGTGAAGCTGTTAAAGATTCTGCACCCATGCGAGCAACAGTAATAACAAACTAAATCATAAAATAAAAAAATAAATTGCACAAAACAGATAAAAGATCTACATACTGTGCTAAGAATGATGATTTAAAAAGATATAAAACAAACCGAGTTCGCTTCCCGGGTCCTCCCTGCATGGAGTTTGCATGTTCTCCCCGTGTCTGCGTGGGTTTCCTCCCACAGTCCAAAGACATGCAGGTTAGGTGCACTGGCGATCCTAAATTGTCCCTAGTGTGTGGGTGTGTTTGTGTGTGCTTGGTTTGTGTGTGTGTGTGTGTGTGCTGGTGCCCTGCCCAGGGTTTGTTTCCTGCCTTGCACCCTGTGTTGGCTGAGATTGGCTCCAGCAGACCCCCGTGACCCTGTAGTTAGGGTACAGTGGGTCGGATAATGGATGGATGGATGGATAAAACAAACAATATGACTTAAGGAACCTATTATACAGTACTATTCATATGGTCAGGTCTAAATACATATACCGGTCTGTCTCATATCCAGATCAATTTTCATCCAGTCCGTCAGAACCGAAAGTGGCTGTAAGTCAGCACATACCTGTATTTGAATGTGGAAAATGAATATATTTTGACCAACACAGGTAGCCTCATTAACAATTCACTCAGATGTGAATGGTCTCTGTGATAGACAAACATCCTATTCACGTCTACTTCCTGCCCTGCACTCGATGCCCCCAGACTCTGCTGCAGTTCCCACCTAGGAATAAAACATCTGGATCTTAAACGAATGTATGAATGGTGACCAGTAAACAGAAGGCAGTGTTGCCCCCTAGTGGCTTAGACAGTGGATCGTAAACTGTGCCATGCCAGTTCAAAGCCACCAGTGACTCCGTGTTTGACTTTGCATGAACTGGAAACTACTGTGCTGTTCACTTGTCAATGTTTCGCACAAGAGCATCACCTCAGTAATATCAAGGTAACTGTTACAGGCAAATGGACATTGCTCCAAGACTCCCAGTTAAATATTTACACTCCTTCAATTCAACATATTTTTCAAAGTGTAACAGCTTTTACTGAAGAAGCTGGTGCCCTGTCATCATTTCATAACCGATGCACGCAATGATTCTCAATTAACGTTTATTTGTATTCCACTGCTAGCCACAGTTTTTTTACAAGAAGTAAAAAAAAAGGCTGCCACCAAATCAGGGCGTAATGCTGTGCATTCTAGAAAGATGGCATGATATGAAATATTCATACCAGTATGTCTAATTTCGATGAGAGTACATGGCCATAAAAAAAGGTTCTATTATAAAGCCAGGGCCTGCTGAAAGTGACAAGCTTTTGTCTTGGCTCGATGTATCAGCAGAGGAAAAGAAAAGCTCGTAAAGACGTGTTCTCCTTCCTGAACGCTGCTGATTGTATCTATCAGACAGATAAAGAAGAAGGGCAAAGCTCCCTGAATTACAGAGTCTGGCGCCTTATATGCAATTATGGCTTTATTCGTTTCTTCATTTTTTTCAATCTGCTTGCTCTGTGCTCTACATAATTGAATTGTAAAAGTCTAAATCTATAGTTTTAAGGAAGCAGATCCTCTGTCCTATCAGAGGAACTTCATCATCTCTGACCCCTTTGTAGTTCTGACAAAGCTCATTGGTGGCTAAATACACTGGGTAATGATGCTTTTGCTTCCTAAACACATTTGGGTGTAATTTATGGGTTTAGGATTATGCAGCCAATCACAAAAATCACCTTTAAATTTTCCTATTGCTTACAATTCTACTGCAATCGCTGAAGTCTGTGATTTCCTCTAATGTTATAAGTATGCATGTTGTCACACGTGTACGTCAGAGGAGCACCTTCCAGACTCATCAGATGTACAGTATGTCATACCACTCCAGGACAAGAGGGGGAGCTGTCACTAAGTGTGTTGTCTCCCTTCCATCCATAGCTCTGTGAAGATGCCCCAGGAGGGCAATTGACTCCGCCCATTCCAGTTAGAGTGCTATAAAACTGAAGAGAGGATGTCTGTGTTCTGACTTGTCAATGTGTGAAAAAAGCAAAACAAAACAAATAAAAAATAAATAAATCAAGGGATTGAAACCCAAACAAGAGGCAAAATCACAGATCAAAATCAGGCAAGAAATAGAAAACTAGACGAGAGGCGAAAATCAAACGCAAAGAATTTCTACGAGAGTTTTAAAGGATTTAGCTTAGTGTAACCGCTGGCCTTTTATCCAGTCATTCTGATGAAGTCAAGGAAATGATCTCCAGAAAAACGTGATACAACCCTAGTGATGGTTACCCAAAATGGCGGCTACTTGAGACAAAGGCCATAAGCTCTGATCATGACAGTCTGTTGCTGGACTGAGCTGACCGAAGGTTGGAATTAAATCTCGTCTTCCAAGGCTGCTTTCTTTGTGTTTAATACATGATGGTTTCATCGCTGGCATCCCAACTTTTCGCATCTCTGGGCTGTGTTGCTCCCCTACTTGATGACAATATAGAGTATTATAACGACAACATCTGTGCTGAACTAAAAGTATACTCAGAAATACTGTGAATGTAACAGCCATGTTGGAGAGCCCCATTACATTAAAAGGAGCTGGCCACACAGTAAGGGTACAAAAGTGTGGCACATACACCACATGTTGATCCCACAAAGATACTTTTGCCTCCTTTCCCTATAGAACATAGACTACAACATTTCATGAAAGTAGTAAGCAAGGAAAAAGAGGAATTTCAATATTTGAGACAGACACTTCCATCAATAACTGAGGCCAAGATTAAGGAAGACATCTGTCTTGTTGCACAGATCTCATGCATCACCAATGACAAGCAGTTTGAAAATTGGCTAGTGGGGCTGGCAGAAATTGCATGGTAGGCATTTAGAGACATCATTGGGAATTTTCTTGATCATTAGAGAGCACCAAATAGTATGCAGCTGGTTGACAATGTAGAAAACTATAACATGCAACATGTCAAAAATTCATTTTCTTGATCTACACTTGAACTTCTTCATTGCTAATTTTGATGCAGTTAATGACAAAGAGTTCTACCGATGGAAAAGCGGTATCAAGACAAGTAGAATCCATCGATGTTGGCCAACTATCGTTGGAGCCTGAAAGGAGAATCATCAGATACTGTGTACAAAAGAATTCCAGAGTTTCAAAAGAGTTTCAGCCCTAAAACATTTTGAGTTCATTGAAATAATGCAATGTGCCAGCATCATTAAGCGGTGTGGCGGACGGCTGGGGGTGGTACCCAGCTGGGATGCCCAGGAGGACCGGAGGAGGGCTTGCTCCTCCTCCAGATCATGAGGGGGCGACCGCCGTGGTTGCACTGGGGACCATGGGTGCAGAGCTTGGATGTTCAACCCTGTAGGGGCCCGTGGTCACTGCCATGTGGTGCCCCGGTGCCTGAAAAGCCCTGGACCTCAGCACTTCAGCCACACTAGGAAATGCTGGGGGGAAGAAGACTGGGGACACCCGGAGGGCTTCTGGGTGCGCAGCCGGCACTTCCACCACACAGGGGAGTGTCCACGGAGGGAGCAGCTGGAGCCCATCCGGGCTGCTATAAAAGGGTCTGCCTCCCTTCATTCAGAGTCAAGAGTCGGGTGGAAGCAGACAGGAGTCTGGTGAGAGAGGAGTGGAGGCAGCCAGAAGGCAGGCACTGGACTGTAAGGCCTGGACTTTGGGGCATCGGTGCTGAAGGCACTGGGTTTGTGCACGGACTTAACTGTTGTAAATATTGTTAATAAATGTGTGTGCTGGGTGAAAAACCGTTGTCCGTCTGTCTGTGTCCGGGCCACGTTCCACAGCGGTTAAACACTCTAAATTCATTAAAAGTGAATTTCTTGTTTTTCCAAATTTCTGCATGATACAATCAATCGGAAATGATATTTGTGTTCAGCTTGAAGCTGCTTATCATAATCACCACAAGTTTTTCTGGAGGCAAAACTTTAACAAAGGGGGCTGTTGAGTTTAACACAGCTTACTGTATTAGTTAGCTTGATGGTTTTCTTATATTGTATTTTTCTTTTTCCAGGCTATCATCCAAATGATTTGTGGCCAGGGGCAGATTAGTAGTTCTCAGTCCTTTGCTGTTCTTCTATTCCATGTTGAACACATGCAGAGATGTAAAGGCAAGCAATTTATGGCTTTGAGCTGCTAATTGCTTTGTCTTTTGCATCTCATATTTAATTATCAGCTAGTAAAGAAGACGGGAAGCGATAAAAAGCAGAAAATGCAGCTGTCGACAACTGACAGAAGCAATCTCGGAAGCAACTAAAAAATGTTACGTGAGCAATAATTAACTTCTAATTAATTTAGATTGGAAATAAAAACCTGCAGCCACCTCAGGACCGAAATTGAGAGCCCCTGTTGTACACCCTAGTGTTATTGCCCCAGTGGCACATTTTTGCTTAATCTTCTTTTGAATTGAATGTTCCATTAATGAGGTACATTGTGGCTAGATTTGACATTCTGTTTGAAATCTTCGAATCTATCCTGAACCATTTTGCTGGTTGTGAAACACAGAAAATGATGGCAATTTCTACGACAAGTCTGGAAATAATAGGAATTGGAAACTGAACAAATAAATGACTGGCCTACTTTAAATAATGATTTTTCTATTTCAGCCAAAATATACTAGGACAGTCTTAATTAAAGCGTTTCAGGTCTGAACTTGTTGAAATTGTCATTCGGAAACTGAAGTGCCATGCTGCTCCTCTCCACCATCACAAGCCCAGAGCGTGAAAACTTCACAGGCTTGACTTTGGGGGATTTTACCATCAACACGACTGCCATCTTCATCAGAAATTCTCCAGGAATCGTAGTTAAACTCAGGACTTTCCTCTTTCTTCCCCTCCTTACTATTCCCACCATGTCCATTATATTCTTTAATTTTCAAAAAAATGCTGTGGCATATCTACCATATAATAAAACAGCTCTGACAGAGCATTTTGATTGGTCAGTTTGACTTGGATGTGATTGGTCAGTTTGGCTTTGGTGACGCCCTTGAAAGAGGAAGTGCGAGTGTGAGACACACAAGGAAGAGTAAAGGCGTCAGATGCATGTTGAGAGTCGCCTTTACAGACTTAAAGTATAAAACCAGACAGGAGGCACGTAATAAAGACAGAGTCTCAGAAACTGGTTTTACAGAGGGAGCACCAGGCATTCAGAGCAAATGCAGTGGAAAGGCACTGAAAATCCACATAGGACAAGAGATAAAAAAGTATTTTTAAATTATTCCATCACCTGTCTTTGACAGGCACCATGGCTGGTATTAATTAAAGCAATAAAAATCTTCTTGCAATACGGACCTGTCAAATATCACACTGATTCTCTGTGACTCACAGAGCTGTCTGGGAATATCAATTTCTTCTTGAAGTCTAATGTCATTATGGGTTACGGTGTGTAGATTGATGGGAAATATATTCGTTTAAAATTAAATCTGCAGCACAATACAGTGTGCAGAAAGTAAAAGAATCTGACTACTTTCTGAATCCAGTGTATACAAAAGAGATGGCATGGTGGTGTAGAAGTGTAGAAATCTCTCGAGACCCGTCCTTTAGCATCATGGCTACTGTAAGGCTGATGTCAGCACTGGGCTAGTGACACTACAATTAAGATTTTATCTGGTTAACTAAGTGTTAAACCAATGGCTTAAAATGTGGATTCAGTTTTACCAGAACAATAGTGAGAAGCCTGATGAAGTGACTGTTGGCTTCAACAGTGTACCAAGTGAAGGGGCTTAGGGGGCCCAAGTGTTGCATCTACGGGACATGAAAACAGCAAATCCTTATGAGCTTATTTAGCTTTGTTAGTCTCAGGCCCAATATGTCAGGCCGACTTTCACAAAACAAGTATATACTGCTCAAAAAAATGAAAGGAACACTTTTTAATGAGAGTATAGCATCAAGTCAGTGAAACTTCTGGGCTATTGATCTGGTCAGTTAAGTAGCAGAGGGGCTTGTTAATCAGTTTCAGCTGCTTTGGTGTTCATGAAATTAACAAGAGGGGCACCAGAGGGGCAACAATGAGATGACCCCCAAAACAGGAATGAATGGTTTAACAGGTGGAGGGAGGCCACTGGCATTTTTCCTCCTCCTCTGTTTTCTCACTAGTTTTGCATTTTGCTACGGTCAGCATCTCTGCTGGTAGCATGAGACCATACCTGGACAATACAGAGGTGGCACAGGTAGAACAACTTCTCCATCAATATGTGCCATTGCCAGAAGGTTTGCTGTGTCTCCCAGCACAGTCTCAAGAGCATGGAGGAGATTTCAGAAGACAGGCAGTTAGCTGGACAGGGCCCTTCATAGAAGGTCTTTAACCCATCAGCAGGACCTGGATGGAAAGCAACGCTTTTTGCCAAAAGCTAGACACCCAATTTGCCTACTCCTCGAGTGGAAGGTCTTCTTGCATTAGACATTGAGCTGCTCACTCTTTCTGGCAGGGCCTCCTGTTGCAAAGGCCCCAGACTGACGATGGGGTATCGAAGATGGCCAACACATGGTGGACTCTGGCCCCTCAATCAATTCAATCTAGGTCCCACCTTTCTTCTCAAATGCTCCATTAATCAATGGTTTATCCATGACAACAATCTCACAGGGCATACCTCGTGTATTTACACCTTTGGCCCATGCAGACCTCAGACACCCCTGTTAACCACTTCTAGTTGGTCATGTGGCAAGCCAAGCAGCTCAGCAAATTTTATAATGGAGTAAATGCTAGATGAAGTATGTATTTCTAGTACATGTTTTTATCACTATTGTAGTATGTGTCTAATCAATACATTCATCCATCCATCCATCCATTATCCAACCCGCTATATCCTAACTACAGGGTCACGGGGGTCTGCTGGAGCCAATCCCAGCCAAAACAAGGGAACAAGGCAGGAAACAAATCCCGGGCAGGGCGCCAGCCCACTGTAGGGCATCAATACATTCATACCATAAAGAAAGCAAAGAGCACTTAATTATTTATAGTCCATTATAGTCCATCCCAATATTAGGTGCCCATTAGAAAATTATCCAAAATTGTGGCATGTTAATTAACAGCAAAAGCACAACAATCATAGAAAGTAAACTAAAACCCCTGAGACGTATTTATGGCACTGCAGTAATTAGAACTGCATTTACCTGAGAGGTATATTTAAGACTTCAGCTTGTCATATGCATCCATTTTTTGCTGTCCCCAGAAGTAAAATTTTGGAATATTTGCCTTTTTACTTTATAGGTTGGCTTTTGAGGACATAATATTTAGAATTTGCAATTTTAGCACAGTAAATTTGCTCTATAAAATAAAAACTGAGTATTCTTACATCCATTTTAATAACCCAGTTATTCACAGAAACACAGTTTCTAAAATGCCGCGTAAACCCTTAGAGAAACCGGGCTAACACATGTGGATTTCTCCTTTAGTAACCCGGTTATTTGTCCATGTAAATCATTAACTGGATTACAGTTAAGGATTTTGTAACCTGAACATGTCTGTTGCACTCTGTTAGCTTTGCACACAATTGCTGTAGCCACGGGTAGAAAATGGTTGAAGTATCCACAAAGATCAATTTCCAGAGGTAAATACTCGGTTGAAATAAATCTGCTTCAATACTTCAGAAATATCTACATTTTTGTTGATGGGCTGAATGCACAGTGCTAAGCTCAGAAGCACAATCTTGGGAGCAGTGACGTGTGTTACGTAGTCCGGTTACTTTTTACGAGTACCGAGTAACGTAACACAATACTTATTCTACTGAAATAAAAATACCTGGGTTATTATTATCCCAGCAGCACTAGTTGTAAGACAAGCACTTTTAACAAAACACCAGAACTTTAAAGGGCTCAGTCGCTCACTCAATCAGAAAACAGAAACATTAATAGAGTGCCAGTTTAATTTTCATCCAGCTATTTGCTATAAATATGTTGAAACAGTGTGATCAGATGATGCAGCGGCCAGTTATCATACCGCGATTCATTGGTGGCTCAAGTTGGGGATGTTTTTCACTTCACAGCATATGAAGGAACTAAACAAATGTATAAAACACAACAAAATGATGAATTTCGCTGCGTTTCTAGTCAGTTTAATAAAGTTTCATATATGGGCTTAGGATTTAATAACAAATGTTGACCAGGCAAATAGGCTTATTTTTTTAATACAAAAGAAAAAAAATGCAACAGAAATGTAACATGCTGTTTGTAACACATTACATGTTATAACAAGTAATTTATTTATTTAGTTGTATTTTTGATAAGTAATGAGTAATGTAATGTGGTGGATGGTTGGTACCTGGCCAGTATTCTGGTTTAATGCAAGGGCCGGGGGAGAGAACTTGCACAGGGCATTATCTTCCCCAGATCACTAGATGGCAGCCCCCGGGACACAGGAGCTCCATGGGAGTTGGAGTTTGGCATCGTCCTGTTAAACTCCATGGGTGCCACCAGGGGGTGCTGCAGGAACTGCAGAACCCTACTTTGTTGGGCTTCCACCTCATCCAGAAGTGCTAACAGCCCACCAGAAGTGCTCCTGGGTGCAGGACTAAAGGTGTCCTCTGCCACTGCTCCAGGAACCAGCATGGGAAGGTGGAGAATGAAGCTTGCTGGAGGAGGAGTGATGGCGGAAGACACTTAGAGAGCGAGGGTGAAAGAGACACAAGACAGAGAAAGAAAAGCAGTGTACTGTTGTGCTTGGGAGTAATATACTTGGGTGCTGGTGGGAAATGAATAAAAAGCGTTTCCCACTGAAATAAAAGCCTTGTGTGCTGCAGAGACTTGTGCTTGTGTCGGGTCTGGGGAGCTGATGTGCCCCCTATGGGCCACAGTAACTAAATTACTTTTAAAAGTAACACTCCACCACAGTCCTTGCAAGACACAGGCTCAATGCTTGTTTTTGGAATCACAGCAGCTAAAGGTGACATTTATCTCCTTTTATTTGGGCATTTAAATGACATCAGCACATTTTGCCACACCATAGTAATTTATTTATGTAAACTTGGATTTTTCAGAAACCAGGTTTATGCCTTTTCTGGGTTTTATGTGTGCATGTAAACACACTCATTAACTGAACTGAACAGCCCTCCTTCCAGGGGGTTATTCATGTCAATTCAGTCTACACCTTCTTGCAAACTTGATTTGGATAAAAACAAAAACGTGACTCATGAAAATGAATGGGTGGAAGGGTGATTCACATGGTACTCACCGCTTGTGTGGTAATTTGAGATGTCTTGTCCAGCCACAGAAGACATTCTTGAATGATTTTTCCTAAAGAAAAACAGTTATTATTAATATTATTATAACATAGCATTCTCAAGCTTTATTCCGTTTCAGGGGGATGTTTGGTAATAACAACAGAAACCAAGCAAAAATGGGCGTGAGGTTTCTTACAAATCATACAAATCAAGGCCAGGGGCCTCATGCATAACGCCGTGCATAGAATTCACACTAAAACATGGCATACAAACAAAAACAGAAATGTGCGTACGCACAAAAAATACAGATCCATAAATCTGTGCATACACCAGCTTCCACGTTCTTCTGATACCTAAATCCCAGTCAGCGTGAAATGTAACACATGTGAACTTGCCTGCCACCCCACCCCAACTCTTACCAGAATTACGCCTCTTTGAATATGCAACTCAATATAAATAGCTCTTAAGCTCAGCGTTCTGTGAAAAGGCAATGGCAAAACCATGGGGGAAAAAGAAAAATTTCAACAAGTACCAAGTGGGGGCAAAGAAAAATGTACTATTTGTTGGTTTAAGCAGTGGTATAAACAACAAAAGGAAGTTGATCAAGTGACATAGAGTGGCGGAGAAAGTTCAAGTTCAGAAAGTCGCACAGTGCCCGAAATAAATAAGAAGTGGTCAGATATGAAAGTCGCTGTGAAAAGGTGAGTCATAGCCCACCATCTGAGTCTCATATGGAAGCGTATTAGGGTACAGAGAAAAAAAAAATAAGCACACAGTGGGGAAAAAAGCACGAAATATCAACTTTAATTTCAAAATTTCCACTTTAATCACTTATTCTTAAAAATAATTTCGTTTACTAGTTTCTCAAATCCCATTATAACTAAAGTAGCATGTTAAATGATTCGTATTCTATGTATTCTTCTATGTGCTCTATGTGTGTGAATCACTACGTGCTTCTTAAACGGGCTTTATCTTCCGACAACAGGAAACAGAATACATTACATTCATGATATTATAGCTCTCTATGCGTATACTTGATATCATTTTCATGATGATAGGAATTAAAGCATGTATTAAACGTGGGAACACGGTGGCGCAGTGATAGTGACGAGCTGGCACCCCGTCCAGAGATTGTTCCTGCCTCCTGCAAGATGCTTGCTGTGTCGTGCGCGACCCTCGATGAAATAATTTTTTGTTGCAATACTGTGTCTTTTCCAGTTCCTGTCCTTCCATTTCTTTCTCCAAGTAACCAATCACCACACAATTAGCTCTGTAATAGACGTTCAGCCATCTGTAAGCTTAGAACGCAGATTCTTCAAAACTTTTATGGAACATTGAAATATCTTTTTAGTACATGTTTAATTATTCTATCCATCTATCCATCTGGAGTTGCGCCAGTCCCAGCAAGCATAGACCGCGAGGCAGGAACAATCCCTGAATGGGGCGCCAGCTCATTGTAACCGCTGTCCACTGCACCCTCACATTTAATTATCAACAGTATACATTATTTAAATGAATTTAAAAATGTATCTGTATAATGCAATATACATACTTTACTGCATTTCTTCTTGAAAATTATATCAAGAGCTCCAAGAAGATAGCACTTGGAAATCTAAATTGACTTAGAAGCCAGTTGTCATCATCTGTAAATACACGCTATTGAATTGAATTGAATTCCTTTATTGTTATTGTATGGTACGATGAGATTCAATAAGCAAATCCTCTATAAACTTATTTTCCTGTAAAATGATAAAATAATAATAATAATAATAATAATATAAAAAACAATTAAAAAATATACAATATGAAAGCATAAGTACAATATACATGTACATATAATGTAGATAGTGAAATGGTTCATAAAGTGGCTCAGGTTGTGCAATATTATAACTGTATTGCAAGTTTACGGTGAGGCAATTGTACTTATAAGTACAAACAGTTCTACCAGGAGAACTTGATGGACTAATTGAGTGCGTTTATAGCTCTTGGGATGAAACTGTTTCTGAACCGTGAGGTTCATGCAGGAAAGGCTCTGAAGTGCTTGCCGAATGGAAGAAGTTCAAATAGACTGTGCATATGGCTGAGGCAGCGTGTGCTAGAAGCTCTACCCCTAGAATTCTCTCTGCTCTTGACACAATCTACCATAGAACTTTCCGATCAGCTGCTGTAGAGCTGTGATTCCACACTCAGATATGTTGGGTTAAAATACTCCAAGTGGTGTACTGAAAGTAACAACACTAAAGCAGCTATGGTATTTAGAATAGTTTGGCCATTCCGTGCACCATTATATGGTATATAATATATTACAATCAGATACCTTAAACTAAATAAACAATATGTGGTTAATTTCAGGGATGTGAATCTAAAAAAGAAAGGGAAACCACACAGGAACAGTTACACTGCTTTGATGCTGGGAGTTTGCAAAACCAAGTCGAAAATGTGCATGCGCAATGGTTTGAGCTGGCGTGAGAATGTGTGTGCCTGTATGCCAAGTTTAGTTTTTATACATCGCAATGTAAGTGTGGAAACAGGCGTACGCAACATTTTTGTTATAAACGCACTTTTTATATATGAGGCCCCAGGATCTTCAGCAACCTGCCCAGGTGTCCCTTCACCCAAGGCAGCCAGACCCTCACACCTACAGTGAGGCTTCAGACTGCAAAGACCTAAATGGGAGAGTTTTTCTGTTGAAATCTTTTGTGATTCAACGTGTTAGAAAAATAAAATGTGAAAATTTCCAAGGGGGTGAATATTTTTTATAGGCGCTTTATCTCATATGGCCATGCCATGCCTGAGTTTGGACTGTAGAACTTCAAGGCAGAATCACTAACTGCTAAGTAACTCTTAAGAACAATTGAAATCCAAGTTAAGCATTTTGAAGAAAAAGTTTTATTTTATATATCTCCTTCCTTGGTAACCACCTTCTCAGGATGAATTACAAAGCAAATGGGAATAAAACACACAGTAACAGAAGATCAGACATTAAATTACACAACAGTACAAAATACATTTTTATAGCTCCTTTCCATGATGATCACCATTCTAGAGCTATATAAGAAGAAAGCATACTTATCAAATAATGTAGCACAAAAAAATGGAATTGAAACTCAAATACAAGGTAATCTATTAAATGAAAAGGTTTTATTGCAGGCAGCCCTTTTACATTTTGACTTTTTAGCACTGCTGTTCATATGTTCTCCTCTTGTCTTCACAGATTTCTTTCTCAAGGCTTCTCCGCTTTTTCTTCCAAACCCTCAAACTCACAATGTCGGCTCTCCATATTGGTCTGCTAATGGTGTGTACATATAGGACTTGCACCCTTGGTAGATTTGGTTCCTACTTGGACAGAAGTTGCTTCAACTCCAAAGCTGACAAAACTGGTTTGAAATCAGATGGATGGATGGATTCTCCATAATGAACACAATGTCAAGGCACTTTGTAGAAGGAATACAATTTTTTCTTTGTTTCTTCAGGTTTGGGGGAAAGAGCAACTTGAATGATTTACTCAAAATGGTCTCCCTCTACTCGATTCTTTGTGACGTGGATTCCACAAGATGTTGGAAACATTCATTTGAGATTCTGTACTATGCTGACATGATTGTGTTACACTGTTTCTGCAGATATGTCAGCTGCACATTCATCCTATTCTACCACATCCCAAAGGTCTCCTACTGGATTCAGGTCTGGTGACTGGGAAGGCCACTGAACAACTCATTGTCATGTTCAAGAAACCATTGTGACATGCTATTAGAAGATGGGTTAATTGTGGCCATAAAATGACATACATGCTCAGCCACAATACTCAAACTGGTATTGGTATGGCTGTGGCATTCACATGATGACTGATTGGTATTACCGGGCCCAAAATGTGTCTAGAAGACATTCCCCATACCATTACAACACCACCACCAGCCTGGACTGTTGACACGAAGCAGGTTGGGCTCCTGGATTTATACTATTGGCACCAAAGTCTGACCCTATGGTCTGTGAGCCTCCACAGACACTGAGATTCTTCAGACCAGACTACGTTTTTCCACTTTTCAGTTGTCAGGTTTTGGTGAGCCTGCACCCACTGCAGCCTCAGCTTTGTGTTCTTGGCTAACGGGAACAGAACCTGACATTGTCTTCTGCTGTTGTAGCCCATCCACCTAAAGGTCTGACACGTTGTGCATTCTAAGATGCTTTTCTGCTCACCACAGACATACTAGATGGCTACCTAAGTTACCAGAACCTTTCTGTCAGCTTGAAGCAGTCAGGCCAATTTCGTCTGACGTCTCTCATCAGCAAGCCATTTTTATCAAGTTATGCTCTGCTCCCTGGATATTTTTTTTTGTTTTTTACTCCAGTAAACTCTAGAGACTGTTGTGTATGAAAGCCCCTGGGGATCAACAGTTATGGAAACACTCCAACCAACCTGTCTGGCACCAACAATCATGCCACGGTCAAAATCAATGAGATCACATTTAGTCCCCTTTCTGATGTCTGATGTGAACATCAACTGAAGCTCCTGACCTGAGTCTGCCAGTCTTTATGCACTGTGCTGCTTCCACATGATTGGCTGATTATTAGCCAGTTACGTGGATAAACAGATAGGTGTGCAGGCGTTCCTAGTAATTTGCTCAGTATGTGGTGCACACTTTAGTAATGTGTTCAACCCTGCAGTCATTGAAACTGAGTCAGCATTTGGGTATGAATCATTTTGTATTCCAATTTAATTTCTGGCCATGCTTGGCTTTGCATTTCTGTTTGCTTTTGGGAGTTTTTGAATATGTATACTGTACTGTAAAAGGCACTATATAAATGAACAGTGTTTGTCTCAATCCCAGGAGGCCTGGGAATTCTGTGGTAGTTTGGAATGAAAGCATCAACTGCAGTGGGAAAGGTGTCCTCTTCCTCCTCGTCCTCCTCCTATCACACACCATACAGGACATTCTGTTTAGTCTCACCATCCACTATAATAAAAAAAGATGTTTATAATATGGTTAGCCTATCATGGGAGTTGGATTTGATATATTGTTTGTTCTCTGTATCATTTGTTGTTATTGAATGTTAAAAGAAACTGCAATTTCACAAAACTGACTGAAGTCATGCTCCATAACAAAGCAAAATCAAATTGTAATTAAGCTTATTGGCGGCTTTTAAATGCAGTAACAGGCGGCAAAGATTGATTGTAATTAAATGACACTTCCACTTATATTTGCTGGTGAAAACGCTTCGGCAACCTGAAGTGTCTTATTCCCTGTGCACTGCTCATTCTGATTACAAATAAATGCTAAAATATTTGTCTCTTCCTTTTCAGATGCAACAAATGCCAATTTCACATTTACATGCAATGCCTAAGAAGACATAAACCCTGATAGGAAGTCATTTAATAAAGAGATGGTCCTCCATAAACACCAAGACATCTCAGCAACATCAGCAGGAGGAATGCCATACAATTCTTACAAAGGAAAGGCAACCAGCTCATGGCGTGAAAAGCAAGCACTGCTCAACGCAAGAGTCCTGAACCAGATCTGGTGATAGATAGATAGATAGATGTGAAAGGCACTATATAATAGATAGATAGATAGATAGATAGAT
>JANRMT010062852.1:28787579-28799784 GCA_026402145.1 Polypterus bichir lapradei | reverse complement strand
GATAGATAGATAGATGTGAAAGGCACTATATAATAGATAGATAGATAATTAGATAATTAGATTTGAAAGGCACTATATAATAGATAGATAGATAGATAGAAAAGACACTATAGATAGATCGATAGATAGATAAAAATACACTGTATAATAGATACACTCATCATGCTGTTTTCTTCTTGCTTATTACAATGCTTAAAGCCATGGAACAAAGCCCAGAATGACACTGAGATGACATCATAAACTAGACAGACTAAAAATAAAACATAAGTAAAAGCAATTCATAGTAATCAAATACATTGCAACCTGGTGTGCAGCATATTTTCTTACACAAGGCACAGTTGTTGCAAAACATGTCCTCCCCTTTCTAGCCACGGCCCTTCCTTTTAGATGCGCTCATATGTAATGAACAAAGCAATTATTACGATAGCCATGCCTGTCTGTCTACATGAAACAGTTTGGCCCCCGTAGACCAATTTTATTAAACTGTGGCACACTTATTCTTCAAGGAAATTTGTCAAGGAATTTCAATTTTCATTGAGATTTCTGAAACAGATCACACTGTAAACAATTTTAAAATTTCAACCTCTCCCATTGAAAAACATTGGTGAATTTGAAAACATCCATCTTTAAACAGAGGAGCGTTCTGTGCCACTTCAATTCAAATGAGTATACTGTTTTAATTTTACCTTGACCGTAGGTACACCCACTTGTATGTTTTTTTTACACTTTCCTCTTTTTTACCTCCAGTAGTCACTACTGACAGCAAACAGATCTCCAGTACAAGTTAATGAAACACTGGCAGATTACATGCGTGGGTGAGAATTCACTTTCTCTCCCTTAGTGCACTTACAATGTATAATAGCGTGGTGTGAACTCCAAGGGAAAAGCTTGATTAAAAAGTCATGAGGAGGACAAAGGAGCAGACAAAAGCAGAGAGTACTGTCATTTATTTATTTCCACACTCTGTATTTTTGGATGTCTTCATTTGTAAACGTGTTTTTTTACTTTCTTGTATATGTACTGTAGTATAGGGAATGTATCATAATCATTCAAAGATTTGATATCGAGATTTTGATGAATCTCGATGTTTTAGACCTCCCTCACTTTCTCGTATACGAAGTATAAGGGAAGTATTGGAATCCTCCAAAAGTTCCATTTTGAGATTTTGATGAATCTCAATGTTCAAGACCTCCCTGAGTCCGAAAATACCATTTTAGAAATTACTTCTGTGTGTGTGTGCAAACACGGTAACTTGAGTACGCTTTCACTTAGGTCAACCACATTTTGCATGCAACTATTAGGTACAAAACGTAGATTTCTGTCAACTTTTGGGCTATTTCCGCTAACCGGACGTGGTACTTTACCTTTTATTTATGCAGCTGCAGAGTCCGATTTATTCAAATTTACTTTTATAATAATTGTTCAATACATTATTAACTTGATTTGATTTTTTGTTGGTGGTTCTTTAATATACATTATATAAAAATTCAATCATTGTCTTGCAGTGTAATCCTCATATATCCATCTCCATATCTGAGGTCACACACAAGCGATTAGGGGGCAACCAATGGGCCCGACAGAGCGTGGAAAACTGCATAAGGGGACTACCAGACAGCGCATTAATGTCCTTCTCTTTCTCAACAGAAAAAATGAAGATACGAAGTCCGACAAAACATAAACAGATGACTTACCAACAACACACTTTTGCATCGCCCTGTAGTTCCCCATGATGACTTCATTTCGGTCCCTCATTGATGTCCTCACTTCCTATGCTGACGTCACCTTCATCCAGCCTCGCCTCCGTCACCCTCATTTCCCCTACGACTGTACTTTTTCCAGTTCCTCGCCATAAAACCTCCCTCTGGCAATTGTTTTTTGGTCTGACGTGTACTTTTGTATGCATACGATCAGTGCCTCAGTGCAAATTCCTTGCTTGAGCAGTACAGACTGTACATTTCCCCAACCTTTAATCAGTTCTTGGTCTTTTTATACTTCACACTGAGTCTATGAGAAAGTCTAGGAGAGACCACTGTATCCAGCAGGGGGCACTAGCACCCTTGATTGGATTAAGTTCTTTTCTAATTGCGGTGTGTTACATAACCTGGAATTATATAGTGTGGCACGTGGCTGGGGGTGGTACCCAACTGGGATGCCCAGAAGGATCAGAGGAGGGCTTACGCCTCCTCCAGACCATGAGGGGGCGACCGCCCTGGTTGCACTGCGGACCACGGGTGCAGAGCTTGGAAGCTCAACCCTGTAGGGGCCCGTGGCCACCTCCAGGGGGCGCCCCGGTGCCTGAAGAGCCCTGGACCTCAGCATTCCCGCCACACAAGGAAATGCTGGGGGGAAGAAGACTGAGGACACCCGGAGGGCTTCCGCCACACAGGGGAGTGTCCACGGAGGAGTGTCGGGGAGCAGCTGGAGCCCATCCGGGCTGCTATAAAAGGAGCCGCCTCCCTTCATTCGGAGTCGGGTGGAAGGAGACGGGAGACTGGAGAGAGAGGAGTGGAGGCGGTCGGAAGGAAGGCACTGGCAAGAGAGGCCTGGACTTTGGGGGATTGGTGCTGGAGGCACTGGGTTTGTGCACTAAACTGTTTGTAAATAATTGTAAATAAAATGTGTGTGTTGGGTGGCAAAACGATGTCCGTCTGTCTGTGTCCGGGCCACGTTCCACAATAGATATAATATTAAAAAGTGATACCCCTCCCTTAGTGATACAGCGGTAAGAAATCGCTTAGGAGAAATAACTAAGCTTTCTTTAATGTCAGCTTACGCTGCATAACAGACGAAGGAAGCCAATGGCAAAACCCAGTTCGGGAGTGGGAGCCCGATGTGTAGAGGCTGCCATTTTTGTCACTGTGTTGGAAGGATTTTCAGGATCGGATGACATTATCTCCCAAACGTCCATCAGCTTCAAGGGTGTGCCGGGCAATGTTCCAAGACTTTATAGTCTTTCTTCATGTGCAGGTCCCCACTTAGTAAACCATGCCATTCCCAAACAAGGCAAAGAGGATACAATTTCATGCTGACTTTGACACACAAAAAATAGTGCATGTTTCCCCAGCTGTCTTTATCTGTCTTGACTTCTAATGCTTGCCTAGCAGTTCCAAATGATGAGCCATATTAGCTGTCCATGTGAGTAGAAAGAAAAGTAGATTTATAAAATTATATTTGTACAGAGGACAGTGACATATTAAACATATACACTTATTACAACCACTCCCGATTTTTTTTTCTCGTACTTTATGAGAGGACATATATGCTACACAAGTGTCCTGATTTGGAACTTTGAAAATCTGGTCACGGGCAGCACGGTGGTGCAGTGGTAGCGCTGCTGCCTCACAGTTAGGAGACCCGGGTTCGCTTCCCGGGTCCTCCCTGCGTGGAGCTTGCATGTTCTCCCCGTGTCTGCGTGGGTTTCCTCCCACAGTCCAAAGACATGCAGGTTAGGTGGATTGGCGATTCTAAATTGGCCCTAGTGGGTGTGTTTGTGTGTGCCCTGCGGTGGGTTGGCACCCTGCCCGGGATTGGTTCCTGCCTTGTGCCCTGTGTTGGCTGGGATTGGCTCCAGCAGACCCCCCTGACCCTGTGTTCAGATTCAGCAGGTTGGATAATGGATGGATGGATGGAAATCTGGTCACCCCATAATTAACCTTCAGAGTGCCACATCCACCTGATATCCATAATGGTCACTCGCTGTAATAAAGTTTGCCTTTCACTTCCGTTGTATGTCATTACTTTGGTAAAGAAGGAATTTATTACAAGTTACGTTAATTGGCAATTGCAAATTGTCACAGTGTATGAATATGAGGTGTGCGTGTATGTGTGATTTAGAGTGGTCCCTGTGATGGACTACAGTCCCATCCAGACAGGTTGTCAGCATTTTGTCCAATCCTGCTGAGACAGTCTTTGGTCCTTGCCACCCTGAAATGGACTTAGAAGGTTCTAGAATCTACCTACTGAGCTCAGTTCATTGAGGGCTACGTCACACAGGGCACAGTCCTTGAACATACCTGACTGTAACGTTAGTCATATATTTTGTAACTTATTCAAATTGATGTTAATCTCTGTCTCAATGCACTCATCACCTCAGTTTGGTCTTGTGAACATGACTTCAGTTCTCCTGTGCAGTCCCCATATCTCAGCCCACCAGGGCACCTTTGGGGTATGGTGTGATGGGAAGCTCACAACAGGAAAGTCTGAGTGAGGACCTGCTTGATGCTACTGAGACAGCATCAACCCAAATATATAAGAAATGTTTCCGTCACCTTGCTGAACCCATGGTTCAAATAACTCCATCTGTTAAATGGGCAAAATGGGTAGGTAAGTGGATCTTGTAAAGTTTTCATTGAGGGTAAATGACATTCAATTTAAAATGTTTTCTTTTGAACAGATTAGAAAATTCTTTTTGATGCCACTTCAGTGTAGTCACATTTCCAAAATATCTATTTTTAAAAGTTACATGATCTTTGATTTCAAGAAGCTCACAGGGAAATAATCCAGTTTCAGTTTTGTCACAACGCCTCTCCTCACAAGCTGTCAGTATTTGGGGTGAAATAATTGTGTGAACATTCAACAGTAAAAGTGCGTGATCATGAAAATTGGCCTGGATCCACACTCACATTGCAGTTGTCACTCTTGTGGACTACACACTTTGCAAGGAATAGATTTCAATTTTCAAGCTTTTTGGTGTACCGACAATCGTCTTCTGTAGAGATGGCTATTGTGTTTCTCTATTCTATCAAATTCCTCATAAAATTTAGGATGTGGCAGACAACTAGGGCCCTTGCCCAGCTGGGACGCCTGTATTAATGGATGGGCTGGGGAAGAGAGTGTCTTCAGGGCTGTATCTACCCCCTAGGAGGATAGAGGGCAGCCCCCCTGGGTTGCTACAGCACCACAGATTCCCACAAAGCATTCTGGGAGCTGGAGTTTGCTACAGCCCTGTTGGGTTTCCTGGGTCCTGAAAGGGGGTTCTGCAAGGCCTGAACAGCCCTACTACACTAGGCTTCCGCCTCACCCAGAAGTGCTGCCAGAAGAAGATCAGCGGACACCTGCAGCACCTCCAGGTACCCCATAAAAGGAGTTGGCCGCCACTACTCCGGGGAGTCCAGAGTCCGGAGGAAGGAGATGAAGCTTGAAGGAGGAATGGAGGTGGAAGAAAGTGAGAGGAAGAAGAGAGAGAGAGAAAATGACTGTGTTGATTTGTGCTTGGTACTGTGCTGTATTAGGTGGGGAGCGAGGGAAAAGTGCTACCCCAATGAAGTAAAACCCCTGTTGTGCTGGGATCTGTGCCTCTGTCTGTTGTGTTGGGTGTTTGGGGAGCTGTACACCCCCTGGTGTTCACAAGGGTTGTGAGGGGTTATTATGGTAGCATCAGGTACAAGGTAAGAACCAAACCTGGAGGGAATACCAGTTCATTATAAAGATAAGTGACACACTCATGGACAATTCAGAATTAGCGTGACTGACACTTCATTGAGTTAAAAAGTTCCCAAGCACGTCAATCTTAAAAATTCTCAAAATACCTAATAGAGGGAGAATAACCATCAAACCCTGGTGAGTCACACAAAGGGCAATGAAGAATCTTTAAAATAATAATCATTAATTCTTTACATTTATATCATACTTTTCTCACTACTCAATGCACTTTACATAGTGAGTGGGGAGCCATTTCAACCACAACCAATGTGTAGCACACCTGGATGATATAACGGCAGTCATTTTGTGCCGGTATGCTCACTTGTTAGCTATTAGGTGGTTACGGGATGAGAGAGACAGAGAGAGATAGCCAAATAGAGACAGGGGATGAGACAGGAGGCCAGGACATCAGGATACATTCTGCTCTTTAAGAAGATTTTATAACATCAGAGAGTCGGGACCTCGATTTTATTTCTCATCCAAAATATGGCACCATAGTTATAGCACACTGTCCCCGTCACTGCCCTGGGGTATTGGGATCTACACACAGACCACAGAGTGAATACCCCCTGCTGATCATACCAACTCCTCTTCCAGCAGCAACCCAAGCTTTTCCTAGATGGTCTCCCATTCAAGTACTGGCTGGGCACAAAGTTTCATAGCTTTAGGTGGATGACCTCTTGTGAAGTGCATGTAGTATGGCTGCTGGCTTTATAAATAAAAAAGTTTATTATTCACAAAAGTATTCTATAATGAAATAAGCTCCGAAGAATGCAAAAGGCACAGAAGGGTATGAAGAGTGCAAAAAGCGCAAATAGCCAACACAATCCCAAAACATATTCGAAGTCATGAAGTTCAAAAACAAAGCATGGATTCAAAAAATCCAGATAATGATTTGAGCACAGAATAAATGCTAGAGAAAACACACCGCAACATTCACAATGAACCGCAAGGGACTGTGGGTTTTTATCAGCCATTATAAGTCTAAGAGCAGTCTCTTGACGGTAAAGGCACAGGGAGAACAACCCCAAAGGAAATACATAACTACATATAAACTAAATGACAAATAATATTAACACAAACAAAAAAATCAAAATGAACAAAGAACATATATAAATGGCCAAGCAGGAGACGAACCCTGGCTGAAGTGCAACAGATATTGGAGGAAAACCAGACTACCCAGAAAAATACCAACTCCGACTTAAGAGAGACAGTATCATAATTACATTTGTCACGTCTTAGGAAGGGTCTCAACCTTGGCCTAAGTGTATTTGCAAAAGGTACAATAGATTATACTTTTGGTTTGTTTAAATTTTATGCAGGGTGGAAGAAATATGCAGTGGCAGTGCTGCTGCCTTTTAACAAGGGGCCAGGGGTTTGAGTCCCAGGTGTTCCCAGTGTAGTTTTGCCCCTGTGGATTTCTTGTCACCATCTATTTGTACTGGGGATGGAACTTTTCTTGACAGATTACCTCCCCCAGTCCCTCCATTAATCTTCCATCCCAACTGAGATAATAATTAAGCACCATCCCGGCCAGGTTATGCCTCCATCTATAGTGGCCATCCATTATGGTCTCCCAACAGGGCAGCAAATCACCCATCATTCCACTAGGAGTGCCAGTCACTCCCTTAGTGAACTTACATTGTATGATAGCGTGGTGTGAACTCCAAGGGAAAAGCTTGAGGAAAAACTCATTAGGAGGACAAAGACGCAGACAAAAGCAGAGAGCAATGCCTTTTATTTATTTCCACATCAAGCGTTGTGTATTTTTGTATGTCTTCATTTGTAAAAGTGTTTTTACTTTCTCATATACAAAGTATAGGGAAAGTGTTGCAATCGTCCAAAGATTCGAAGTCTAAATTTTGATGAATCTCGACGTTTTAAACCTCCCAGAGTCAGAAAATACCATTTATGGAATTATATCCATGTGTCTGTGTGTGTGTAAACACGATAACTTGAGTACGCTTTCACTTAGGTCAACCAAATTTTACATACAACTATTAGGTACAAAATGTAGATTTCTATCAGCTTTTAGGTTATTTCCGCTAACCAAATGTGGTACTTTACCTTTAATTCATGCATCTACAGAGTCCGATTCATTCTTTTATAATAATTGTTCAATATATTATTAATTTAATTTGATTTGTTGTTGATGGTTTTTTAATGTACATAATATAAAAATATAATCATTGCCTTGCGGTTTAATCCTCATATATCCATCTCCATATCTGATGTCACACACAAGCGATTAAGGGGCAGCCAACGGGCCCGACAGAGCGTGGAAAACTGGATTAGGGGACTACCAGACAGCACATTAACGCCTTCCTCTCTCAAAGACAGGCAGGTTGGGTGGACTGGCAATGCTAAATTGGCCTCGTTATATGTGCATGTTCACCCTGTGATGGGCTGGTGCCCTGTCCAGGGATTGTGCCCATTGCTTTCTGGGATAGGCTCCAACATCCCTGCAGTGAATAAAAGGATATGGAAAGTGGATGTATATTTTATGTATTAATTATTGTTTATTGTATTTGGCTGTTTATTAATGTGTTTTGTTATATGGCCTGTTCCCTTTATATAGAGCCTCATGGGACAGGGCCAGCCTGACGCTATACTTGAGGATCCTCTCTCAGCCTTTATATTGGGCTGAATGGCGTTGATCATCTGGGTGACACTGAGTTGCCGTGAATGAAGATCATTATAAGTACTGTTTTAGTTTTCAAAATTTTTTGATTATTTGGCCTTCTTTTGCTATATTTATATCATTGAATTGTGGATTGTTTTTTGATTCTTTGAGTTGCATATTAAACAAAGTCTTTTCCCTACTTTTATGCACAAATGTTTATGTTATTCCTGTTTCTAATTTTTTTTTCTTTCAATTATAAGGAACCTTTTGTTCTGTTATTTCAGAACAAGAGGTCTTACAGTTCCTCTCCCTGTTCTGCACTCTTTGTTTATTTTGATTTATTTTTTTACCCTTTTTTTGGTTACCTATTTAGACTAAAGCCTGCTTGTAGTGTGGAGGAGAAGCCAATTTTGGATTCTAGACCTCGGTTTCAGCTTGCTGTTTGATTTTTGGAGGCCTTATTTTACATTAAAGTTATGAACCTTCAGGCCTCACAGCATGAGGCTAAATTCAAGAGGCTAATCCTTGTTGGAGCATTCTGTATTTTGTGTTTTTGTGAGTCAGGAAATACAACACCACACAGACAATGGCTAGATACAGGTCTCAAGCCCAGCATGCTGGATTCATGAAGCGTTAGTGCTAACCACTATGGTACCCCATTCTCACACTTGCAATCAATTCTGTTACATGTTTATGCAACTGATTGGAGAAAAAAAAAATGGTTTATTTTGAACTGTCTGGAGAATTCAAGGTCAGGTCAGCATGTTGCCACACCCACCACATGAAGAAACAGCTCGGGATCCTTGTTGGCAACTCCCTGGGCAGACATGTGGTCCAGTCCCACCCTCTGGAAATGACCCTCTATCTGCCGCAGCCAGGTGTTAAGTGGGCGACCTCTTGGCCTGGACCAGCCGCTCTGGTCCTCAACAATGAGGGTCCTGTGAGCAGGTTCACCCTCGGGGAAATGCACCACACGGCCGTAGTGCCATAACTGATGCTCCCTCACAATGCAGGTAATGTGCCTCATTCGGGACTTCGTGAGTAACCCCTCATTCAACACAAAGTCAAACCAGCGGTACCCAAGGATTCTCTGAAGAGACACAGTACTGAAGGAGTCCAGTCTTCATCTCAGGTCACTGGATAGCGTCCATGTCAAAAGAGTTGGTGGTTAGGCTGGGTGAGTGTTATGGACATGTGGAGTGCACAAGGATTACTGAGAGCATTAAATAAATGGGAAATGATTAAAAAATACCTGAGGAGGCAAACAAGAACAAGCAACCAGGATTCAAAGGGCAAAAGAAATCAAGAGTGAAATTGTGAAACGATTCCTAACCAGAACACAAACTTCTAACACATAATTGATTGAACTAACTGATATAAATGTCATTACACACCCATGGATATCATGCATGTGTACACTTTACGAGCAAAAGTATGTGGACAGCCTTCAGAATTACTGAGTTTCTTTGTTTAATGGTCAACAAGTGAATAAAATGAAGTAGCCATGCAATCTCCATCGACAAATATCAGCAGTGGAATGGGTCATAGTGAAGAGCTCAGTGACTTTAAATGTGGCACTGTCTTAGGATGACAACTTTTCCACAAGTCAGTGCATGAAATTGGTAACACTTTACATTAAGTGTCCATTATTACACTGTAACTACTATGTAATTACCTGTATAAGTACAGTGTAACTACAAGTTATTACTCCGCACTTACTGTGTAATAAAAAAGTAATGCTCAGTTGTCATTGTTATTCCACAGTTTATATAATTACAATGTAACAATTTATCACTGATCCAAAAACAAGTGTACTTACATAGTTACGATGTATCTGTACTTTCAAAATGTAATAAAAACATCACGATATATAACTACAACTATGTAACAGATGTTCCATGGTCTGAGCAATTGTAATGGAGAATTGCAGTGATAACTGGATAGCTTTTTGATGATATTTCAAGATCTGTTTTAAATTGGTTAACACTTTTACCTCACAGATCCATTATCCTGAGATGGAATTCTGTCTGGAGATATGTGTGCAAAATTTGTACGTTCTACCCATGTCTCCCTATGTTTTCTTCATGGGTTTTACTGCCACATCTCATGGACATGTAGGTTGGGTTACGTGGCCATATGTGTGAGAGTGTGAGGCAGGAAACAGCCCAGGATGGGGAGCCATCCCATTGCAGGGCCCACTGACAAACATACCAGCACTGAAATATCATCAAACACCTATGCAGTTATCACTGCAATTCTCCATTATAATTGCCCAGACCATGGAACATCTGTTATATAGCTGTAATTGCATTCCCTGATGTTTTTATTACATTTTGAAAGTACAGATACAATGTAACTATGTCAGTACACTTGTTTTTGGATCAGTGATAAATGGTTACATTGTAATTATATAAACTGTGGAATAACAATGACAACTGAGTAATTAACTATAGCGTTACTTTGTATTACACAGTAAGTTCGGAGTAATAACTCATAGTTACACTGTACTTATACAGGTAATTACATAGTAGTTACAGTGTAATAATGGACACTTAATGTAAAGTGTTACCTTGAAATGTCTATTTTGCTAGCTTTGCCATGGTCAATTGCAGTACTAGGGTGTTGTACCGTGTTAGCCATTATGGATGTAGTGAGAAGTCAAGCAAAATGACACCTTTTATTGGCTAAGTAAAAAGATTACAAAATATGCCAGCTTTTGATTACATCTTGCCTGAAGAAGGGGCCTGAGTTGCCTCGAAAGCTTGCATATTGTAATCTTTTTACTTAGACAATAAAAGGTGTCATTTTGCTTGCCTTCTCACTGTGGTCAATTGTAAGTGCTATTATTGTGAATTGGAAGCGTCAAGGAACAACAACAGCACAGCCACAAAGTGGTAGACCACGAAAACTCACAGAGTGGGAGACCCCCAAGTGCCGAAGCACATAGCGGATAAAAATCCACCTAAGCTCTGTTGCATCACTCAGAAATAGAGGTTCAGACTCTCTTGGGAAGCAACATCGGTACAACTACAGTGCGTCAGCTGCTTCATGAGAAGGGTTTCCATAGCCGAGCAGCTGCACCTGTAACCTACTCATTATCTACAGGGGGCAAAATGTGAGGGGCTAAGAAAATGTGGGAGGCAAATTGTTGGGGGTGAAATGTGAGGGGTGACTTTTCCGTAAACCATCCAACAAGTTCATGCCAAAAAATGTTTTAACAAAAATTTTGGCCGTGTGCTCTATTTTGTGATGGTGCTGCTTAGACTGACATTTTAGACGATTGTTTGCTTCCAAGTTTTGCAACTAAGGAGTCTCTGTTCCTTTCCAACATGACTGTGCACAAAGAAAGGTTCATAGAGACCTAGAGGAATATGAGAGCCCTGCACAGAGCCCTGACCTCAAGCCTATTGAACACCTTTGGGGTAAATTAGAATGCCGATTGTGAGGAAGATCTTCTTGTCCAACATCAGTACCCGACTTCACAAATGGGCATACATTCGCATAGACACACTCCAAAATCTTGTGGAAAGAAGAGTGGAGGCTGTTTTGGCTACAATGGGGTGAGGGGAAACTCCATATTTTTGGATAAAAATGTCCAACATGCTCATACCGACATGTGATTGTCATGGTTTTAAACAAATCTTTGGGCCATGTGGTCTGTTTACTGATGGTGCTGTTAGGACAGACATTTGAGACAACTGTGCGCTTCCAACTTCCAAGTTTGAGGAGTTCTTTTCTGTTCCAACATGGCTGTGCCCCTGTGCACAAAGCCACGTCCTTAAAGACATGGAGGAACACGAGTGGCCTGCACAGATCCCTGATCTCAAGTTTATCGATCACCCTGAAATTAGAACATCGATTGTGAGCCAGATCTTCTCGCCCAACATCAGTACGTGACTTCACAAATGCTCTTTAGCTGAATAGGCACAAATTCCCAGAGACATACTTCAAAATCTTGCGTGAAGAAGAGTGGAAGCTGTTTTAACTATAAAGGTTTTGGGCATTGCCATTAGTCTTGGAATAGGAAGCCTAACAAGCTCATACAGGTACGATCGGCAGGTATTCGCAAGCTTTTGGCCATGTGGTTCATCTTGTGGTGGTGCTGCTAGGAGACAGATAGATAGATAGATAGATAGATAGATAGATAGATAGATAGATAGA
>JANRMT010062852.1:28773233-28787569 GCA_026402145.1 Polypterus bichir lapradei | reverse complement strand
AGATAGATAGATAGATAGATAGATAGATAGATAGATAGATAGATAGATAGATAGATAGATAGATAGATAGATAGATACTTTATTAATCCCAAGGGGAAATTCACACATGGCCATCTTAACAGCATTATAGGCCCCCGGGCAAAGCAGTGCACTGGGGTCCCTACCTACACAACCACTCACAGGAACAGAAATGTAAATGGTCGATAAAATTAAACATATATTTACTGTGTTGGTACTTCCAACAAAATCAGTGTTTAAACATTAAAACACACGCAAAGATTAATCAACACAAACGTTTGAATGATATAACATGAGCCTTGAAAAACGTACAAATTTCAACATATAAATAATGCTCAATCGGTAAACCATACAGAGGGAGATGGCACAATGTAAAATGACTATGAATTATTTATTATTATTCAAGTGCTCGACAAAAATATTTGCAAAGTTTTTTTGCAGATAATTGAGTTGAAGTGACGTTAACATATATACTTTTAAATTTCATAGTGCGTAAGATCCGTACACATACACGCATGTGAGGCTGCAGAGGTGACCGTAATACTAGATCAGAGGCGAATACCAATGTCTACTTGTAACACAACAACAAATATTTACAGCTTAGTATAGTATAGTATTTATTTATTGACAGCAAGTCACAACATGCAGTGCATCCGGAAAGTATTCACAGCGCATCACTTTTCCCACATTTTGTTACATTACAGCCTTATTCCGAAATGGATTAAATTCATTTTTTTCCTCAGAATTCTACACACAACACCCCATAATGACAATGTAAATGAGGTTTTTGCAAATTTATTAAAAATAAAAAAACTGAGAAATCACATGTACATAAGTATTCACAGCCTTTGCTCGATATTTTGTCGATACTGCACCTTTGGCAGCAATTACAGCCTCAAGTCTTTTTGAATATGATGCCACAAGCCTAGCACACCTATCCTTGGCCAGTTTCGCCCATTCCTCTTTGCAGCACCTCTCAAGCTCCATCAGGTTGGATGGGAAGCGTCGGTGCACAGCCATTTTAAGATCTCTCCAGAGATGTTCAATCGGATTCAAGTCTGGGCTCTGCCTGGGCCACTCAAGGACATTCACAGAGTTGTCCTGAAGCCACTCCTTTGATATCTTGGCTGTGTGCTTAGGGTCGTTGTCCTGCTGAAAGATGAACCGCCACCCCAGTCTGAGGTCAAGAGCGCTCTGGAGCAGGTTGTCATCCAGGATGTCTCTGTACATTGCTGCAGTCATCTTTCCCTTTATCCTGACTAATCTCCCAGTTCCTGCCGCTGAAAAACATCCCCACAGCATGATGCTGCCACCACCATGCTTCACTGTAGGAATGGTATTGGCCTGGTGATGAGCGGTGCCTGGTTTCCTCCAAACATGACGCCTGGCATTCACACCAAAGAGTTCAATCTTTGTCTCATCAGACCAGAAAATTTTGTTTCTCATGGTCTGAGAGTCCTTCAGGCGCCTTTTGGCAAACTCCAGGTGGGCTACCATGTGCCTTTTACTAAGGAGTGGCTTCCGTCTGGCCACTCTACCATACAGGCCTGATTGGTGGATTGCTGTAGAGATGATTGTCCTTCTGGAAGGTTCTCCTCTCTCCACAGAGGACCTGTGGAGCTCTGACAGAGTGACCATCGGGTTCTTGGTCACCTCCCTGACTAAGGCCCTTCTCCCCTGATCGCTCAGTTTAGATGGCCGGCCAGCTCTAGGAAGAGTCCTGGTGGTTTCGAACTTCTTCCACTTACGGATGATAGAGGCCACTGTGCTCATTGGGACCTTCAAAGCACCAGAAATGTTTTTGTAACCTTCCCCAGATTTGTGCCTCGAGACAATCCTGTCACGGAGATCTACAGACAATTCCTTTGACTTCATGCTTGGTTTGTGCTCTGACATGAACTGTCAACTGTGGGACCTTATATACACAGGTGTGTGCCTTTCCAAATCATGTCCAATAAACTGAATTTACCACAGGTGGACTCCAATTAAGCTGCAGAAACATCTCAAGGATGATCAGGGGAAACAGGATGCACCTGAGCTTAATTTTGACCTTCATGGCAAAGGCTGTGAATACTTATGTACATGTGCTTTCTCAATTTTTTTTATTTTGAATAAATTTGCAAAAACCTCAAGTAAACTTTTTTCACATTGTCATTATGGGGTGTTGTGTGTAGAATTCTGAGGAAAAAAATGAATTTAATCCATTTTGGAATATGGATGTAACATAACAAAATGTGGAAAAAGTGATGCGCTGTGAATACTTTCTGGGTGCACTGTGTATATACAGTACAGGCCAAAAGTTTGGACACACCTCCTCATTCAATGTGTTTTCTTTATTTTCATGACTGAAGGCATCAAAACTATGAATGAACACATGTGGAGTTATGATAACAAAAAAAGGTGAAATAACTGAAAACATGTTTTATATTCTAGTTTCTTCAAAATAGCCACCCTTTGCTCTGATTACTGCTTTGCCCACTCTTGGCATTCTCTCGATGAGCTTCAACAGGTAGTCACCTGAAATGGTTTTCACTTCACAGGTGTGCCTTATCAGGGTTATTTAGTGGAATTTCTTGCTTTATCAATGGGGTTGGGACCAGCAGTTGTGTTGTGCAGAAGTCAGGTTAGTTGGACGATCATTTATTTTTCAACAGGACAATGACCCCAAACACACCTCCAGGCTGTGTAAGGGCTATTTGACCAAGAAGGAGAGTGATGGAGTGCTGTAAATGGTCATGAAAATAAAGAAAACACATTGAATGAGGAGGTGTGTCCAAACTTTTGGCCTGTACTGTATACTCGGGTTTAAGTTCTCCTGCGGATAAGTCAGGCCTTGATTTTACCGTATCATGTCTGGTATTTTATAATGTCAGTCAAATAAGTCGAAAACTCCCGCTATTGGTCCATGAGGTTATGATATGCTAATGCCCACCTGAGAGAGTAACCATGGAGCACACGGCCTTTTTTTTCTATGTGGGTGTGGCAATGCGCTGTATCAGCGTGCGCTCCTAACCTCTCTCTGTCTCTCTCTCTCTATTGTGCCTACGTGACCACACGTTAATACCCAAACTATTCCAAAGTGATGTTTGCACCGTTTTGTGTTTTTTTTGTATCTCGCACCCTCATACACCTTTAATGTAAGAACATCCCTTATCTACGATGGAGCGTTCGATCAGAAGAAAATACGAAGCTGGTTTTAACTTGAAAGTCATTGAAGCAGCGAAAGAAATTGGTAACTGCTCTGCTGCAACAAAATTCAATGTGTCTGAGAAACTGATGTGAGATTGGAGGAGGCAAGAAGATGTAAAAAAAAAATAATAAATATCGTATTTTTGAACAGGCGTATAAATCGGGGTATGATTTTATGATTGATTTTTCAGGTTTCAAGACCCGACTTATACGTGAGTATATACGGTACATAGATTAGCACGGGGCTCCTATGCTCGTGGGGTCCAGCATGCCCATGCATTAAGACGACCCTGCTAGGAGAGGCTCTGACTTCAGCCAACCCTGAAATGACCCTGAGTCCAGGGATGAATGACTGATCTTTTTGATTTATTGCTCTAAATGTATTCATTTTCACTGTTGTGAACGCTGCTGCCTCCCAGCTCCAGTCTCGGACCTGGCACCGACTGTGTGGAGGTGGCATGTTCTCCTTTTGCTTGTGTTGGCTCTCCTCCTGCATTCCAAAGATGTGCAGGTTAGTTTCATAGTTTCGTGCCTCTGAACTGGCTGCCTCTAAGTGATGAGTGGACTGGTCTTTGTTCAGACTGGGCCCCCACCTTGCACTCAGGGTGGCCAGGATAGACGAGAAAAAGCAAGCTAGAAAACAGATTGATGGATTTAGTTAATCCTTTATTCTGTACGGTTCCATAATTCCACAAAGCATCGGTCGATTTTGTGTTAAGTGTAACATTTGTAAAAAGCTCACAGGGAAAAGAGTCATATAAAGCCAAAGACTGATGAGAGCGTTTTATGACGCATAGCTTTATAAAGATGCTGGGTCAGGCTTCTTGATTTCAATCAACAACATGTCAGATGAGACACGTTAGTGGTATTTTAATAGGGCTTTTTATAGCCTTAAAGAAATCCATTGATGATTTCTTTTTAATCTGCTCCTGAAACAAGAGGAAAAAAAAATGATTTCACCCCTACCGGGAGGACAACATTTCCCACTGTGACTCATTGCAATTCTGCGTCTCTGTGCGCATTTCACCTCAATTGTGAGATCCTGCAGGCAAAATGTCTTAAAGGTCTGACTAATGCTGAAGCTCTGAAGGCATTTGAATTAATATTCTCCCTTTATCTTGCTCCCCTCTTCTCTCTCTCTCTCTCTCTCTCACTTACAAAAAAGAAATAAATTAATATGGAGGTCTGAACAGATGGCCAGTTTATCACTGCCTATGGGGCGAATACAAGCATATACTCAACAAAGCGGCAACAGATCGGATTTCTTTAAATAGAGATGATGTGTTGAACCTCCGTGGTGATTCATCTCGTACCTGACACGAGTTATCTGGCAGGTGTTGCTTTATTCCTGATGTTCGTTAATATGTGTTTTGTTATCCCACATCCTTTTTAATCAGCTGTGTTTCTTTTCCTGCCTACATTCTGCTAACATTTTCCCCCCCACCCCGGTTGCCAAGCTGACAATTTTTACACCATTCACTTGCGTCTCAGACGGTGGCAACTTATATAATTACTAATGCTTACATTCAAAGGGTGCCCGCATGATTAGGTTTACCCGTTTCTCCAAACAGGAGGTTTAGCCCGTTGGAATGGGCAGGAGACTTGCGCTCGTATTAATCAAGCATCTCAAAATTACTCCATGGAATTATATTAATAGTCTGACTAGAGTGTCACACACGTGCACCTTGGGGACAACTTAAAGGCTCTGGTGGTGGTAATTCCTCAATATTCCACAGGGTGCCGCTCTATAGTAATGCTTCTTTTCTTCTTCCCTCTACAGACCACCTCTGATGTCACATCTGGTGTCCGTCCACCTGGACTTGCCACTTCCTGCCTGGCCTGTATTTAACAGGAAGTGTCACCATCTTGGAGCAGTCGCTCTTGAGACCTGCGTTTGCGAAGATATTTTTTTTCCTCATCTTAACACGTTTGCCCTTTGCATTTAATTTCAGTTATATGGGGTTTGCCTGCGGGTGCCCCAACTCTGTATGCTTGTTTGTGCCTAATCAATAGAGGGGCAAGAATTTGTTCAAGCTCAGAGTAGGATGTAAGAAGCAGTTATGAAGCATTCAACATCAACTCCCAGTGAGGAGCAGGAATTGAAATTTGAAGATGAATAACGTCACAGTTTTACAGCATCCTGAGTCACAAAATGGCACTCATAAAGGCATTTTTTTAGTTTTCTTGAAAATCATGATGATGCTCTGAAGTCCATACCACATACCCTTTAGGGCAGATCATCCATCTGAAGCAAAGCGTGTTTGAGCCCGGCCGGTACTTGGATGAGAGACAATCCAGAAAAAGCTTAGGTTGCTGCTGGAAAAGGAGTTGGTGAGGCCAGCAGGGGGCGCTTACTCTGTGGTCTGAATGTGGACGCCAATGCCCCAGTGTAGTGACGGGGATACTGTGCAGTAAAAATGGCACTGTCCTTCAGATGAGACATAAAACCGAGGCCCTGACTCTCTGTGGTCATTAAAGATACCTGAGAATCCTTCGTCAAGAGTAGGGTGCATCCTGATGTCGAGGTTAAACTGCCCTCCATGGCCTAGTCATTCTGGCCCCCGAATCACCGTCTCTCTCTCTAATTGGCTATCTCTCTCTCTCTCTCCCCACTTCACCACATAACACCCAATATGTGCTGAGCGTACTGACACAAAAATGGCTGCCACTGCATCATTCAGGTGGATGCCGCACATTTGTGGTGTTTGAAGTGGCCCCTCACTCATTGTGTAAAGCACTTTGGGTAGTGAGAAAAACTCTGTTTAAATTGAAAGAATTATTATTATTATTATTATTATTATTATTATCCATCCATCCATTATCCAACCCGCTATATCCTAACTACAGGGTCACGGGGGTCTGCTGGAGCCAATCCCAGCCAACACAGGGCACAAGGCAGGAAACAAACCCCGGGCAGGGCGCCAGCCCACCACAGGGCACACACACCCACACAACAAGCACACAGTAGGGACACTTTAGAATCGCCAATGCACCTGACCTGCATGTCTTTGGACTGTGGGAGGAAACCCACGCAGATACGGGGAGAACATACAAACTCCACGCAGGGAGGACCCGGGAAGTGAACCCGGGTCTCCTTACTGCGAGGCAGCAGCGTCACCGTGCCACCCCTATTATTATTATTATTATTTTCTGATACTAATGCTAAGGCTTCACCACAAAGATAATAACATCGTCATTAAGAATAAAAAAGAAAAAAGCTGCCTACCCATCAATATGTCCATCCTGACTGAAAGAAACACCTTAGTAAAAGTAACCAAAAAACTGTTAGAATATAAAGACCTTGAAATTGAAAATGAACGAATGTGGGGAATGAAAGCCACAACAATACCAATAGTGATAGGAGCCCTCATACTTATAAAGAAGAAATGGAGAAATAAACCCAACAAATCCTGGGTAACATCAAAACACAAGAATTACAGAAGACCACCCTATTTGGAACTTGTCATCTCCTAAGATAGGCACCGTCCATTAAACAGACCTTTACCTCATTCTAGTCCTGGGCCCAAGGCGAAGACCTGGTTATTATGTTGTATTATGGCATGAATAGTAATCATCATCATTTTAATGAGAAGTCAAGCAAAATTAAATCTTTTATTGGCTAACTTAACACATTACAGTATGCAAGCTTTTGAGACAGCTCAGGCCCCTTCTCCAGGTAAAATGTAGTCATTACCTTGCCTGAAGAAGGGCCTGAGTTGCCTCGAAAGCTTATATACTGTAATCTTTTTAGTTAGCCAATAAAAGGTGTCATTTTGCCTGACTTCTCATTACATCCATAATGGCTAACACGGCACAACAACCAATTACTACTCATCATCATTTTAAAAGAGATGTGATTATGTTCAAATAAAAGGATAATACCACTTTAATGAGGTACATTAGAGTCATGTGTTGAACCAGGCCACTTTGCAACAATGACAAGAATTATACAGTAAGCAACATCGAGACACACACCGAATGACAGATAAAGCCCAATAACGTATGTGCTTATTGACAGCCATTCTTTCAGAAGAATCAGCTTCTCACTGTTTACGCCATGGGAAACGCAACATTACTAAAAGCAGCCACGGCTATTCTTACGCTGTTTCTGAAGTTGTGTCCGCTTTGCCGGTGATCTCAATAGGCTTCTAGAGTCACAAGACATATGTGTCTACTCTGTGATCCCTCCATTATCTTCTAACAGGCTGTATTTGTCTAATCCTTTCTTAAACCTTGCCAAGCTTGTAAAGTGTAAGGCGAATATTCCTGGGATTAGTGGAATGTAAAGGTCAGGGTACCCATGTGACATTTTGCTGTCAATCACACATCCTGTCCCGCCTCTCTTCATGGTAATATGCAGGCTACCACAGGGCAGTTTGCATTCACAGGAGCGCACAGGCAGTGATTGTCACACAGAATACGTTACAATCATGTTATTACAGCTCTATGAACATTTTAGAATACTAAGATGTACACTTGATATCATTTTCATGATGAAATTAATTAAAGTATGTATTAAACATGTGGGGGCACGGTGGCACCGTGGTAGTGATGAGCTGTAACGGACCTGCTGGGAGTGCTGGATTGTGTTTATTAGATTTGTGAATTGTGGAGTGTGCTGTGCTTTCTGAACTTTATTGAAGAAAACATTAAAATTCTCCTTGGTGCTTTTTATAAGTGTACCTTGGACGTCTGTCTGGTGGATTTAATGAGGAACAGCGCCTCCAGCATCCACGGAGTATATATCCTAGTATTCTAACAGCACACAGCTCCAAGAGGATAGATTTTGGAATTCTAAATTGAAGTATAAGCCATCATCCACAGGGGACAAGAACTCAGTATGATTTCTAAATATGTACTCTCTTCTAATTCTTCCATTTGCGATGTCTTCTAACAATGCTAAAGCAGCCATTGTAGTTGGAATAGTTTGGCCATTCTGTGCACCATTGTATTATTACAGATTGATTACAATCAAGTGCTTTAAATTTGTAAATGATATGTAATTAATTTCGGTGTAATTGATAAAGTTGTGTCATGGATGCGAATATGAAAAAGAAAGGGAAATGACACAGAAACAGTAGCACTACTTTGACATTGGGTGGCGCCAGTTTACAAAACCGAGCAGAAATGTGGGTACGCAAAGCTTGAGACTGCCAATGAAAATAAGTTTTGTTTTTATACATCTCGAAGTGAGAGTGGAAACGGGCGAATGCAACATTTTTGTGTGTACACGCCATTTATACATGAGATCCCTAGTTCCAAACTTAGTATATATCAGTTTCTCGAAAATGAGAATGATTTATTTGTGAAAAGTATAATTTTTATGAAAAGCAAACAAAAAGCCGAAAAGGAGAACCAGGGTGTGCCAAAAGGCAAACCAAATCAAACAATACCAGTCCAAAATCACAATACAGAGTTAAAACAATCAAAAAGAAAAAAATCTTTATAGAAAAATTCATAAAAAGAACAGTAACTCCAATCCAAAACATTCAGCTCTCTGATGGGCTGTCATAGGTATATTCTGGTGCTTCAAAGAATGCCTTAGTGGTGGACCTGCCTCCTGCAGGACCACCACCAAGACACAGTGTAGGTAGTCATAAATATTAATACAAATACACTACATAACTACTAAATCATCATAGTACAAACCTGTAATCACAACAAAAATAAAATAAAAAAGATCAAAAACAGCCTAAAACTTAATATGCAGAATTATCATTTAACCTTCTTGGCATTAACCCCAAGTGTGACGCAGGCTTGGAATTGTTTGTAAATATGGATGACGTGTATTTATCCTCTAGTGGGTGAGATAACATAATATTTCCATTCATCGATATTCATGAGTGGGGCTGAGCCTTTGAGCAAAACGCAACTGCAAGTAAATGAAACGCTGTAAACCAAGTTTTAGAACAAACTGAAACTGAACCATTAGTTCAATCAAGTGATAGTGATAACAATGTGAAGTTAGTAGTAGAAGGGTGTTGTACTGTGTTAGCCATTATGGATGCAATTAGAGGTCAAGCAAAATGTAACCTTTTATTGGCTAACTCAGAAGATCACAATATACAAGCTTTTGAGGCAACTCAGGCCCCTTCTTCAGGACTGAAGGGCCAACCTGTCTGAAGAAGGGGCCCCCGTTGCCTCGAAAGCTTGCATATTGTAATCGGTTCAGTTAGCCAATAAAAGGGGTCATTTTGCTTGACTTCTCATTGTGAAGTTATAAAGACAGTGAAACCACAGGATATGGCAATGTACGACTTAATCGCCATGAATTGACCGGTGAACCAGTAGAACTTTAAGGACCTTCTAAACTCGACTTGATGTTATTATGGAAGAATTAAGTGAATAGGACTGGCGAGCTTTGTTGGGCTGATTGGCTTCTTCTCATGCAGATTGTTCTAATGTTGAAGGTTCACCACGGTGCAAGTAGGTGGGTGGAAAAAAAGAAGTAACATCGTTGTCATCAAGTAGAAGGTCAAGAAAGACGTTAGCCCCCTAAGCACTGTTCATAAAGCAGAAATATTCATTTGTATCAGGAGAAATGTGGAAGTCATTAAGCCTTGTGCTATGATTTTCATGGACTGTCTCTGGATTTAACCGCAGACTTTAATGGATTGGAACTTGTAACCTTCACCTTCACCCTGTTTTTATGGATTATTAGGAGGCTTCTCCCTCTGCTTGCTTCGCTCACCCAACCCCCCCACCTTCCCCCCGCCAGCCTGTGCTACGCGCCATCCACTTCGCGTCTCTGCCACTCACGTTGTGAAGAGGGGGGCTGAACACACCCCAGGGAGACGCAGTTGCTCCTCCGAAATCAAATACAGTTTTTTTTTTTTACCTTCTCTTTGCTCGATCAGCTTCTGGCTTGCAGCTGCTGCTTTACCGCGTGATCTGCATCTGTATCTGCACACTTCTGTCATATCACCTACTGCAGGGGTGCCCACACCTTTTTAGCTTGTGACCTACTTTTAAAATGACCAGGTTGAAATGATCTACCTACATTAAAAATTATATATATATATATATATATATATATATATATATATATATATATATATATATACTGAGTATACTTTATACATAAAATATATGTTGTCGTACCTTGCATAACTGAATAACCTTTATGGCGCAATAACAATTCAATACATTTATGGTCACTACAGTATTTGGATTTAATAATCTTCATGTGGGAAAAGGCTGACTCGCATAAATAAGTACAGCCGAATAATGCAGTCAAGGAGGTAGCTCTTGGAAGGACTTCTTATGCTTAATGATTGAGTTACTCACCCAGAACGATGCTTCAGTGTGTCTGCCTTTGCTTTTGAATTCAGCCGAGTGAAAAATGACGGCTGTCCGATTAACTACGATTTTAGTTCCCTCTCCTTTCTCTTTCTCAGATCGTTTTTAGGAAGGACGTCAGTTTCGTAGTTTTTATGAACAGTTTGAAAGTGCCTTTCCACATTTTCCTTCTTTGGAATAGCAATGATACATTGACAGATCAGACAAACGCACTTCGATTGTGACGTTCTGAGAGAAAAAAATCCTCTTCCAATTCCACATGTCCAGCCCATACCTTCCCCAAACAATTCTTTTTTTAAATCCCTTCTTTAGTCGATATGAATTGGAAGGCTAACTAGATCACTTAGATAGCCGGAGTTTTGCGGTAGCTCGCGCGTTTGATCGTGCGTGCGGGATGACCAGTGTGTTAGAAGAAAAGATCTCAGACTGGCCGCCCTGTATGTCAATCAAGTGGCAAATGCCATAGGGAGGATATATGATAGACTAACGTTTAAAAAAATTTTTTTTTTAATGCAATGCAATCTACCTGCACTACCTTTGCGATCTACCTGTCGATCGCAATCAACGTCGGGCACCCCTGACCTACTGTATGTCCATATATACAATCTATTTTTGCTTTGGCCTTTTCATCAATATCGCATTGAATTTTGATGCCGTGTTTGGAATTACATTGTGACAATGCAATGTATAACTACCCATGAGTGAATATCGTTTCTTTCACTCTACAAGAAATGTGCCTGACAATATCTCGCAGGACGTGAAAGTGTCTCTCTGAGAGAATCACGTCTCGTCTCCTTCCAAGATTTTTTTTTATAATAGAGAGATTTATTTATTGACTGTCGGAGCACTGAACTGTTTTGGACACTGTTGTTTTGAATTTTTTTAATAAAAGCACTTTAGCAACTTTATATACCTATACCTTGCTATGTATGTGTGTTTGTCCTCTTCTGCTGGCTCATCCCTTGGGTACTTTATTGGTGGTAGCAGGTTCAAGTAGCTCCCCAGAAGGGTCCAGAAGCTTGTGACAGACCCGCTTCGTCACACCTAGTAACAATGCAGCCTGTGTTATCAATGCAGTCACAAGATGTTGAAGATGCAATAAGGCAACGTTACACACTCAGATATTAATGATAAAACTACTTATGTTGGTTTATGTCACACATGAACGTCTGAGGTTCACCTTCAAGGCTCAAACGAGGTAAGCACTAACACCTCCAGGACACAAGGGGGTGCTGTTGCCAACAATATCATACACTTTTTCTCCCACAGTGGTGAGAAACTGCCTAAGAAGGGAAATTGACTCCTCTCCTTTCTGTCCTGATGTGGTGTGATTGTGGGTCCGCGATGGCTGCAAGTCTTTATTTCTGTTCCAATGTTTCTAGGGTTGTGGCCTCTGAACTCAGGACTCACGCATAATCAACTGGATATAAAGGATGGCTATGAGTACAAACCCTTATCCAATCTGCAGATACCAAATGTTTGAAATATTCAAAGTTCATCTTTGTGCTCTTTTCTCGTGTGTACATTTGGTTTTGACTCTCTTGTCCTCTCAACCATGGTTATTGTCTCTCATATTGGGCTTCAGTTTCATTTTGCTTTATATTTTTTTTGTTTTGTTTTTTTTACGAGCATCTCCTAGATTTTTCTCAAAAGTATATCTGCCAGTTCGCTGATCGAACTTCTGTGGTCTCTCTACTATAAGACGTCTTATTCTGGAGAGAGCTGACTGCTGAATGAAGCTCCAATCCAAATACTGACAGCATGACAGAGCTTTGAAACCACCATGTGTTTATTTTTGCTTTGCTTCCCTTTATTTTGTTACATCTTTACATGTCATTGAGCATCTTTTTATTTTGGGGACATTGTATGTATATATTAATAGGCTTGGTGCCCCAACACTTTGCATCGTGGAACCATGTGTTCCCTTGGTCGACAACATTCATAGCCAAATTATTAGCAAAAAACGCACATTTATTAATATTCTTTTGGATTAAAACCTTCTAAAGACCTACAATAGTGCAAGGAAATAAAAATCATTAAAAATACTGAAAACAGGGCGTCCCATTTCATAACACAGTGTGACTGTACTGCAAATGCTCACTAACAACACCATAACAACTACAAAACTTCTTACAATTTCTTTCTTCTGTTAGCGACTGGGCAAAAAAAAAAATCTCTATATATAATGTTCATTTGGATCTTGATCTTTGTTTGTCCACGAATGAATTAGAAGAAGAAGCACTAGATGGCAGTAGAGAGACAGCTAAAACATAGACATTGCATTAAGAATCTCATCCAGGCTTATACTACTGAAGACTGTAGTAATCCAGTCACACCTCAAAACACAGACATTCAAACTAAACAAATTGTTGTGCTTTAAATTAACTAAAGAGATCTTCATTTAAATCTTGATCTTTGTTTGTCCGCGAATTCCACGCATGAGTAGACCACCTTCCAGTTTAGTACGTTGTTGTTACTCACGGATGTCAACAATGTGCCGGAATAATGAAAGGGGTGGTGGACAGTGTTACGCTGGTTAGCTCCTGAGGCCTGGTTAGAGAATGAGATTGCCGAAGATAAAAGGTACGTGCCTACATAACATATGAATGAAAGAAAGACAGTGGGTAAAATGAATGACAACGTAACAGCACGGTCCGGAAATTATTATTGTTACGTTGTAGCCGGCGAGTGCTGCGCGTCTCACAGTTGTACCGTGGCTTGCTCACGTCAGTGAAGTGATCCCTATTTATGCTTTAAAGAGCCTGGATACCTATGTGTCCCCCTTTTATAACCATTGCTCTGTGTATATTGCCTTACTCTTTGGATTGCCACAAAGCAACCTGTGAGATCGGCGTAAGGTTGAGAAGAGATCGTGAGAGGAAACGACAGCGTCATGAAAATGAGACGGACTGTGAATGGACAGAAGTAGAAATGCTCCTACACCACCACATAATTACAATTCGGACAGTGATTCAGAGTAGGCCGTTCCTATTGAATCAATATCCAAGGGTTTTCTTTTGTAATTTTGTTTCCCCGTGTTTAAACAGGGAGCCCTTCACAGACAACTTTAACAAACGCAACGTAGTTGGCCGCACATGGCTAGTATATATATATATATATATATGTTTATATGTATACATATACAGCATATATATACTAGCCATCCCTGGCAGCATCGCCCACGTATTAGTGAAACAGGATAGTGAGGAGGGCCAGGCCCAGCTTTCTACTCCTGGCGTCATTCTTCCCCCTCCCCTCAGCCTGCAGCCTCTGTCTCAGATTAGCGTGAATATATCGCTCCTGCAAGCGAACTATGATTCTTAGAGCGATGAGAGAAGTGGCAAAATCAACTGGAATGTTCAAGTGTATTTTAAGGTTACACCCCGATGCAGACACGTGAGTGAGGAGGGCCCCGCAGCCCGATGAGTCTCTCTCAGATTCGCCCCAATAAATCGGTACTGCAAGCGAACTATGACACGTAGCGCGATGAGAAAGTCGCAAAATCAACAGAATGTTCAAGTAAATTATAGAAAAACAACCCAATCTAAATCCGCAAAGTAGTTCTCTCGTGATACGTGAACAGACATACAAACGGGTCTAAAAAACTATAAGAAATTTTGCACTTGGACAACAACATTTTTAAAACTGTTTCTTAGCGAGCACTTATGGGCCAAGGGTAACCTACATTCCAAATTTTAAGTCCCAAGTCCTCATGGTTTGGGAGATTTCGTGATGAGTGAGTCAGTGGTATCTGGCTTTTATATATATAGATATATATATATATATACAGTACAGGCCAAAAGTTTGGACACACCTCCTCATTCAATGTG
>JANRMT010062852.1:28746628-28772833 GCA_026402145.1 Polypterus bichir lapradei | reverse complement strand
TAGATAGATAGATAGATAGATAGATAGATAGATAGATAGATAGATAGGTGTTGTGATGTGAGATTTTGCATTTAACTTGATATATATTTTGTACGTCTTTATTTGTAATTTAGGCAAAGCAATGTAATTTAGTGTTTACCAACCCCCCACCATCCCTTTACGACTAAGTCTGTTTGTAATTTTACGACAGGATTTGGGAGATGTGTCTTAAACCAGTTTGGCGAGTGTTTCTCTGCTAAAGTCTTTCAAACCCCAAGCAAGGAAGCCAGGATGTTTAAGATGTTCTATTTCCCCCCATTGGTCTAAGGTATGGCTGTTTGGAATTGGCTTGTCTCAGAGGCCTTTAAGTACCATGATGTCCTAATGGCTGTAGGGGTTGGACAGAACATCTATAAATGTACGTGCTTAACCTCACATTCTCTCTCTTACTAACCAATATATGATGAAAGAAGCATCTCTCTTGCTAACAACTGATGAAGACCATCACACTATGAACTGATGAAGACAACACAATGAAGAGCACAGCTCAGCAGACATATTGAACAGACATGTGGCTGAAAGCTGAGCACCAATGATGCCTTAACTAGAGACATTTTAAGTAACCACAAGTCTGTGTGCCACCTGAATTAAACATCACCATTTTATCAGGTTATATGGTTGCCAATATTCAAATGTACTTTGCATTTTGTTATTATTTATGAATATTATCAGTAATACATTATTTTATGTGTAACTTAACTCCTGCTTGTCTTTTTACTATATCTAATTGCCTGAGGTTATAGATATAGAAGGGAAGGTGGGGATAAGTTATATAAAATAATACCTTATAAACAGTGGTAAGTCTGTGAGATTAGGCATTCTAAGGCTACATATTAATAATACAATAGGGGAAAGTAGAGCAATATATATATTACTCTACCAAGATAAAACAATAGGAAAGGTAGTATATGATAGATAGATAGATAGATAGATAGATAGATAGATAGATAGATAGATATTTTTACTTATTCATTTCAGTACCAGTAGCCAAGCATTATGCTAAGTTAAATATAAACATTTAAGAACACACATTATACAAGCAACAAATACAGGGTCATTCTAATGGACGGATGCCTGTTTTATGATGCATTACTGTCTTAATAATGAAGCAATGCAAACAAAATAAAGATCACAGTATTCCTGGATAAATGTACGAATGAGTGAGGCATGGTGCTGTTCTTTCGAGACTGTCAGCAAACATTGAACAGGACGTTGCTGCCATCACCCCTACAATGCTTGCGGATACCTTTGCCAATATGGAGTGCCGTGTCGATTTGTGTTTGCAAGAAGAAGGTGATTATTCCCAACACCGAATGTGATTGGCTCGTTTACACATCCATGAAGGTATGCATTATATTTATTTAGTTTCTATCACTAACACATCATAACTCAGGGGCCCGCCTATTAGAATTTCCCTTTACTAAACAAATAATGCAGTCACAGGCTGGTGCATACAATAATGCCAGTGCAAATAATAGTAAAATGCCAAAGTGACAGGTGGCACATAATAGGGGTTGTTGTAATGATTGCTTGGAGAAAAAATCAAAACATTTTTAAATTGCAAATAATGCATTTATTTATTTACTGAGAGTGCCAAATTAGTCTTGAAAGAGTAAAGTGAGGTCAATCACTAGAACTAGAATCCAAGATAGAAATTCTAATCAAAAGCTCATAGTCAAAAGTTCTCTTCTAAGTCAAAGCCAAATCCAAATCATTTTAAATCTTTATCAAATACTCTTATGCAAAAAAATAAGAATTTAAAAGCCTTTCCTACACAACCCCATGGTTACATTTGCTGATGACACCTCCATCATTGGATGTCTACCTGCTGACTCAGTGCTCTCAGGACAACAATCCCACCTCTACTGCCAGCAAAACCAAGAGCTGGTCCTGGACTTCCATTCAGGCAGACTGCACTCCTTCATTAGAGGAGTGGTGTGGAGATGGTGAGCAACCATCAGTGGTTTGGAGAGACCATCACTGACAAACTGAAGTGGGTACAACACAAATTGGCTGTTGACAGCACCTCTACTTCCTCCGATGGCAGCTAGCATTTCTCCATCTGATCTCACAAAGGTGCACAGTGGAGTCCATCCTCAGTGGGTGCATCACATTCTTGGCTCAAAGAACTGCAGAGGATGGTTAGAATGGCCTTCAGGATATAACACAACATTTGCTGCCTTATAAAGGCAAATTGTGTAAATTAAAGATGTCAGCCATTCTGCACAATTCTTTCCCTCACTCATCCCTTGTGGACCATTGGCAATCGCACCAGCAGATTCAAGGACAATTTCTACCCACAAATCATAATGTTACTGAACAGTTAATCATAATAATTCAAATACTGTACCATAACAAACTGTGTAAATATATAATACTTACAAATACATCTTCCATACAATATATGGAGTAAAATTTCATAGGACTGATTACACATGTCTGAGTTGACAAACTCGCTTGCATCACCTGAACAAGCAGTGAACACCTTGGCTTCAGTTCTTTGAAAAAACAAACATACAGTCGTGACCAAAAGATATACTGAAGTATAATTACAAGAATTTCACAAGTTTGAAAGACTTGTATTGACAATTACATTCAGTTTATGCAAAGTGTCAATATCTGTAGTGTTCTTTCTTTTCCAAGACCTCTGCAATTCATCCCGGGATGCTGTCTGTCCATCAACTTCTGGGCCAAATCCTGACAGATGGTAGCCCATTCTTGCATAATTAATGTTTAAGAGTTTGTCAGAATTTATTTATTTATTTATTCATGGCTTGCCCATTTATTCAGAGCTTGCCCAGGAACGGCAGCAGGCAGGTGTGAGGGCACCAACACGCACAGTGAGGCAAAGACTTTTGGAGGATGGCCTGGTGTGTCAAGAAGGGCGGCAAAGAAGCCAAGAAAAACATCAGAGACAGACTGATATTCTGCAAAAGGTACAGGGATTGGACTGCTGAGGACTGCTGGGGGAAAGTCATTTTCTCTGATGAATCCCCTTTCTGATTGTTTGGGACATCCAGAAAAAAGAAAAGGTGAGCGGCACTACCATCAGTCCTCTGTCATGCCAACAGTATACAGTACAGGCAGTCACAATTTTGCCTAAAAACACAGCCATGAATAAAGAATGGGACCAAAACATCCTTGAGAGAAACTTCTCCCAACCATCTAAGAACAGTTTGGTGACCAACAAGGCCTTTTCCAGCATGATGGAGTACCGGGCCATAAAGCAAAAGTGATAACTAAGTGGCTCGGGGAACAAAACATCGTAATTTTGGGTCCATGGCCAGGAAATTCCCCATTGAGAACTTGTGGTCAATCCTCAAGAGCCGGGTGGACAAACAAAACCCCACCAATTCTGACAAACTCCAAGCATTGATTATGCAAGAATGGGCTGACATCAGTCAGGATTTGGCCCAGAAGTTAACTGACAGCCTGCCAGGGTGAATTGCAGAGTTCTTGAACAAGAAAGAAGGGCCAACACTGCAGATATTGACTCTTTGCATAAACTTAATGTAATTGTCAATAAAAGCCTTTGAAACTTATGAAATGTTTGTAATTCTACTTCAGTATACCATAGAAACATCTGAGAAAAAGATCTAAAAACACTGAAGCAGCGAACTTTATGAAAGCCAATACATGTGTCATTCTCAAAACTTTTGGCCACGGCTGTACAGCGCCTTCAGTAAGTGTTCAGATATCCTTCACTTTGTCACTTTTTGCTGTGTTGCAGCCTTGTGCTAAAAGTGTTTGCAGTCAATGAGAGCCAGGCATTTAATGCTCATCCAGACATTTGAATGCTTTTATGGAGTCACATCTGATGGACTTCTCGTTGTGCCGCAGTGGCCGTTTCATGAGCGTCAGTGTCACTTTGAATGGACCCTGCTCAGTTGTCACCTTTGTATAGTAAGCCTGTTCGGTGTCCCTTTAGCGCTGGCTCTGAATGTAACAGACAGGCAGACCTTTTCATTTGCATATCTAGCCATGTGACAATTATTTGTACAAATTGGAAAATTGCATCTGGGTGCAACTGTCTTTTTATTTTTTTTAATGTATAATACTGTGATCAACAGGGGCATTACAGAGCCCCAAACCAAAATTATTTATTTTAAAGTGGCGGTTCTTAACCTGTGGGGTGCGCCCCAACAAGAATCGAAAATATGAAAAATACATATATTGAAACCAAAACAAATGAACTTAAACTACATTCTGATACTAGAAAAATAAATGTAGAGTTAGATAAATGTTGAGGGGTGGCATGGTGGCGCAGTGGGTAGCGCTGCTGCCTCGCAGTTAGGAGACCGGGGTTCGCTTCCCGGGTCCTCCCTGCATGGAGTTTGCATGTTCTCCCCATGTCTGCGTGGGTTTCCTCCCACAGTCCAAAGACATGCAGGTTAGGTATATTGGCAATTAGAAATTGTCCCTAGTGGGTGTGGACTGGCACCCTGCCCGGGGTTTGTTTCCTGCGTTGCGCCCTGTGGTGGCTGTAATTGGCTCCAGCAGACCCCTGTGACCCTGTAGTTAGGATATAGCGGGTTGGATAATGGATGGATAAATGCTGATACATGTTAAGTAGGTATAATAAAACTTGTAGTGGTGCATCGGCAGCAAAAAATATGGGAATAAATTTTATTAGGGTTTCAAAAAAACATTAGGGGGGCGCAATTAAAACTGTTATGAAAACTCAGGTCGCAAATACTTAAAGGTTGAGAAATGCTGTTTTAAAGAAATACCTCCGTATTGCAATTACAAGCACTGTTTTTTGATCTTCACTGCTACTCCTCCCAGGCCTTTCTCCTCACCTGGCTCTGACTCCCAGGACAAGGCCATGCAGGTCTTTTTATTGGAGACCCGGGAGTGCTTCTGATGTCAGGGCATCACTTGTTGGAAGCACTTCTGGGTCAAACAGAAGTCTCATAAGTTAAGGAGTGTCACTTTCTGCAGCAACCCCTCGCAGCATTGACAGACCTCAGCAGGGCTGCCCTACTGGACTACAATTTCCAGCATCCCCTGTGGATGCCCGAATGGGTACCAAAGCCCAGGGATATTGAAATCTAGCGGGTTGGGGGGAGCATACAGCCTTGAAACAAAGCTTCCCCCCCAATCCCTCTGTTGTATTGGCCTTCCAGCCAGTTAAGGAACTAAAATCAATGCCGGCAGGGACGCCAGCCCATACATGTTCTCCATTACAAACACTAAATATCAATACAATTACAAGATGTTCTACAGTTTGCGACTTCTGATTGTGAGATATGCCAATTCTATGATCAGGGGCCAAACAGGAAAGCTTAAATTATTGAGTTATTCTAGTCAAATCAAAAACGCATAAAGTCAACTGATTGCGGAAATGCTGAGCAGCTGACATTTGGAAGAATCTCTCGGTCAGCTCTCAACAGTAAATGCTACTGGCTTGTGGTGCAGGTCTCTTTCCACAAGGAGTTGCTTGTCTGAAGCACTCTCAGTTTGAAAAGCTGCAATGCCGTGCTCTAGTAGGCGTTTAGCCATGCGGTAATTAGTCCTAATTATCTGAGAACATATGTACAGTAAGGCCTTGATTTAATCCTGCAGCTGCTCTGCTTAATACACACACGTGTTTCCTATTGCTTTTGTTTTTCATACTCCTGCATTACTTCTTCACCCACATAGAACACCCTTCAGCCCCCTTAATCATTGTAATAGACAATAAGGGTTGGCTGACATCAGGATGGATGGTTCTGGAAGGCCTTTTAATTGGAATGATGTGGGTGGACAGGTATCCTGACCAGGTTTGTTCGTGGTACCTTTCCTGGTCAGAGGGGCATTATAATGGGTGGACGAGGGGAGACTGCCTCCCCAGTACACTGGGTAGTGACATCTTTTTGGCATGCATCTTGTTTGGACATTAGCAGGGCTGCAGGGGAGTTGCAGTTTTGGTGGGCAGCTCTGTTAGAGGGTCCTCAGGTGCCACTCGGGGGAGCTGCTGGAGACAGACTCTCCTATTGTGTTTTGTGGGTGTTGCCCTGTGAGGCGGGGCCACCACGATGTCACCCTGCCTGAGCTCCTCCCTCTGGCAATTTAGGTCAAAGCAGCAGGAGAGTCCTGGCATGGCATATTGAGTATTGTTCTTCGATATTGAATTTACTGGCTTTTGATATTTTTTTGGGTAATGATATCTGGATCATGTATTGAGAATTGCATTTTGTTAATTTTTTAGTTCATCTTTCTGAACAAATACTTTCATTTTTAAAGATCCTTTTTGTAGACTGTCTCTCCAAACCAGAGTTTTACAGTTTCTCCTGTTCTTGGAAGACACTTGGATGTTTTTGAAACATTTAGGTTTAACTTTAAAGTTTTGACTCTTTTAGTTCTGTGGAGGCTGAAGCAGGTATGTGTTGTTAGAAGTCAGGCCCATTGGGGTAAGGCCTAATCCAGGCCGGCAAAGGGAGCCTGACCTGTCTTGTGAAGGCCCTTTTTTCTATGGATTCTACTCCAATTTATGAGTAAATGGAGCAGATAAACAATTTTAGAAACATTAAAATGAAGTAGTGACTGACTGAAGTTTATATAGCAAAACAAACTAGAGCATCTGAGGACTCCTGCTTCCACCATCACAAAACCAAATAACGTAATTAACACAAAACAAAGGGAGAATTAATTAGACCACTAAAAACAGAAAAATAATTGTTATGGTCTGTTTATTTATCTAAGATTTTCTTTATTTAGTGTGATTTTTGGATGCTTATTTATCTCACTTTATAGTTAACTAGCTGAAATACTCAGCGACAAATAAAACTACGGATATTTCATGATTAAACTGTTGGTTGTTTTTACGGAGCACACCAGAAACGTTCCGAGTGTCAACTGGATGATAACGTACATACAAGACCACAAGATTGTTACAGTCTAGTGCAGGGAGGATTACCGGTTCATACTGAAAACCATTTTTTATTCTTGTTACGGTATGGATTTTTCTTATACCACAACACCGGTTTAAATAGCTTAAACAACGTTTGGATTGTGGCGCAGCGGGAAACTGTTTAAGGGGGGACATTTTTCACTGCTACACCGCTAAACACGTATGCTACAGAGTACATGCGTTACTGGAGGTATTGAAAGGTGAAAATGGACAAAGAACATTCCGAAACTGAAGCTGTAGCAGACGGTAAAGTTGAACATGATGACACAGAAGAACTTTTGCCGTCTGTTGTCTGGAGATACTTTGGTTTTAAAAGGTCGGATGTGGACCAAACAACTATTTACTACAAATGCTGTTGAGCTAAAGTTGTCGGCGGAGGTGGCAACACGAGCAATTTGCTGCACCACCTTAGCCGCAAACGTGCTTTGGAGTACCATGAATTTATGGAACTAAGATTGGCACCCTCCACGTCCTCGGGTAAAACCGAAAAAGCTAGAGGACATTCGAGTCAGACATCACTTGTAGACGCGTTTGCTAGAGGTACTGCTTACGACAAAAAAAGCAAGCGGTGGATCGAGATGACCAACGCCATTACAATCCATATAGCTAACGTGTCAGTGGACAGAGATTGTTAACAATAACAGAAAGTGTAGTTGGTTTACAAAAAATATTTGCTGTTTATTCCTTTTCTAAGTCATGTTCAGTGCAATACAACTTTTGACAAGCACCTCTAGATTTTTTACTAAGTCTAAATGTCTCTTTGGATGGTTGAAAATACGTTGTCAAAATTATAGTTTAAGTTGTTTACAAAATTTGTTCAATTAAAAAGGTTCTATATTTTGACTGCAACTGTCATGCAATGTGATTCCTTCTCTTCATTAGTGCCACCCCCTTGAAAACTATCACTTTATGGGACCATGCAAACCTGTATTAATACTTGTGTGCACATTAAAGTGTTTTTTGTAAAATGTACAATTCTCATGACAGTGGAATAGGTTATTCTTGGCCAGTCTACTGCAGTAATTGCAGTGGAAAATGTGGTTAACATCCACTCATGCATGGGAAAAAAATACCATCAAATACCGTGAAACCGGGATAATTTTGAAAAATACCATGATGTAGAATTTTGGTCATACTGCCCAGCACTATTACAGTCTGCTTTATACTTTATATATAAGATCTACTATGAAGAAATGATCTTTTTCTCTACCATATGTTTCGTACCTGGGATTTCACTTAAAGTGGTTAGAGACCCAATATGTCTTTTCCAAAGCTATTTTGTGTTGTGGTTGTCAAAGCATAGCTGTGTTAATTCTATCGGAGTGTGCTGTTTATGATGCCATTGCTCCTGCTGCTGTAGAAGGTCAGAGCAGATCGGACGTCTGAGTTTGCAGATAAAACCAAAACCCTCAGTGAGTGATTCTCTCATGATTTAGTTCTTTTGGCTATTGACTTAGTGCTGCTTACTAGGCTAGAAATGTTCAAATTTAACTTCGTAAAAGATTACCAGTATCAAACTTAGCATCAGTACTTTTTAACGCGTCTTCTTCTAATAATTTATCAGTAGCTTCCTTCCTAGTGGCACAACAATAATTAACAAATGAAAAATAATTAACCAAGTAGTCATTTTTGAGCCACCTCAAGCAGGCAGCTAATGCAATAGTAGCGACCCGAAGATAGATGTATTAAAATCCAAGCAGAATTTTAAACCAAAAAATCTGATCTATCAGTTCTCTAAACCCAAGCGCTAACCACAAACCTTAGTCAAAACATCAAAGTAGGAGGACCATGACAACAGTTTTCTTTCAGAAAGCATCTGTTATGCATCTGTTTGACGTTATGTGTATTTTATATTTTAATGTAGTTGTAATTAATTTTGAATTGTTATTTTTCGTGTCAATGTTACTTCTGTTGAATGAAGAAAATCCAAAGGTAGTCTCAAGTGAAGGGCTAATACCAAGAATAAAGAGGGAGCAAGTAAAGGAGGCACTGAAAGAAAATGAAAAATGGAAAGGCAACAGGACTGAATGAAATACCAGCAGAGGTGAGGAAGAGTTTAGGAGAGGAGGAAGTTAATGTGTTGGATCTAAAGTGAAAGATCTAAGAACAGGAGGGGATACCAGGGAGTGGAGGAAAAGTGGGATTGTACCCATTTATAAGGAGAAAGGTGAAATTCAGGATTGTGGGAACTATAGAGGGACAGAGCTGACATCACACACAATGAAAATTTAGGAAAATGGCTATAGAGAGAAGGTTTAGGGAAGAGACCACAATAGATTAGTAGCAGTTGGGTTTTATGTCAGGGAGAGGAACACCGCATGTTGTCTTTGCATTGTGATAGCTGATAGAGAAGAATTAAGAAAAACAGAAAGATCTGCATATGGTGTTTACTAATTTAGAGAAGGCTTATGACAGGGTGTTACGTCAAGAGGTCTTGAGGTGCACGAGGGAGAAAGGAGGATCAGAGAAGTGTGTGAGGATTGTCCAAAGTAGGTATGACAGAGTGAGGACTCGGGTTAAGAGCAGTGTTGTGGTAACAGATAAAATCCCAGTTAGAGGAGGTCTGCACCAGGGGTCTTCTTTAAGTCTTTACCTCTTTGATCTGGCTATGGAGGTGTTGATTGGTGGGATAAAAGACCAATCCCCCTTGGTGCAGGCTTTTTGCTTAAGACATTGTGTTGTTTAGCACCAGAATAGAAGAAGGGAGAGGACATTGGATGAATGGAGAAGGGCTTTGGAAGATGGAGGATTGAAGATAAATAGGTAGAAGACAGAATATCTGAGGTATAACGATAATCAGGATTCAGAAGTTAGCCTGCAGGGAGAGCTATGGAAAAGAGTACATTTAAATATCTAGGATCAGTGGTAGCCCAAGATGAAGAATTAGATGCAGACATAACCCATAGAGTGCAGTGTGGATGGAACAATTGGTAGAAGATTTCAAGAGTGTCTTGTGAGGAAAAGAATTAAGGTGAAGATTAAAGGACAGGTTTTTAAGAGAGTGTCAAGACCAACAATGATGTAATGGAGCTGAGACATGGGCAGTGAAGGGGGCACAGAAGAACAAGTTGGATGTGGCAGAAATTACAGCAAAGGGATTGATCAGTGGAGTTGCAAAAAAGGACAGAATAAGAAATGAGACAATCAGAGGTACAACAAAACTGGGAGAGATATCTAAGAAAGTACAGGAGAATAGGCTAAAGTGGTATGGACAAGAGATGAGGAGAGACAAGCAGTATGTAGGCCATGGAATGGAAGTACAAGGGAAGAGAAAGTGAGGGTGGCCAGCACGGAGGTGGATGGATAAAGTAAAATAAGATATGAAGGAAAAGCGTCTGACTGAGGTGGAGGTGTAGAACCAAGCTGTAAAGAAAAGGTTGATTAAGCTCGTTGACCTCACATGAAAGTGGGAAAAGATGAAGAAGAAGAAGAAGAAGTAGAAGAAAGAAGTTATTTTTGGTGATTTCATATGTGATTTTATAATGGTGTACTGAGCCTTTAAATGTAGGTAGGTTCCTTGTTATTTTTTGGTGGCAGTGGAGCCCATCCCCATCCATAGGGTGCAAGACAGGAACAAACCCTGGACAGGGTGCCAGTCCATCCCAAGTCATTCTTAATTATATGTGATTGAATTTAGAGGTAACATTTAAGTAGAGAATTAGAGTCACATGCCAAGCACATTGAAAAATACTAAATTAAAAGTACAATTACACTTAAACTGTATATAATTATACCAGGTAGCTACCTTGATTAAGAAGGTGCTGAGGTGAATGCCTGAGCTGCAGCAGGTGATCTACACAGGCCACCAAGACTGAACTCCGAAGTTTTACAGAGAAAGGAAATTGTTTTCACCTAAAAGAAATTTCATCTAAACATCGCTTCTATTCCCTGGGACTAATTCCCCAACAGCTAAAAGTGGCTAAAGGAGGATGATAAATGCGTCTTTTGACCTGCAACATTAAAGGAACTGATAAGCAGCCTACAAAGGTTCACAGAGCCGTGGATATAGGAGAGATATAGAGATATCGCAAAATGGATTTCACATATCCTGAAATGCAGCCGAGCTTCTCACATACAGTATCTGAAACACATTTCGAAAATAAGATGCCCCATATTTTAAGATAGGCCCCCGGCAGCCCTGCATTGGATTAAACGGGTTTCAAAATGTTGTCGTTGACAGGTAATTCTGTGTTTAACAGGGCAGCACAGCTTAAAAACAAGCAACCTGGCAAGAGCAAAAATGATTTACATGAGGGTGAAATAAAATTAGCTACATCGTACAGTGTGTTTGTGTGCTTTAATAATTGGTTAAATTACTTAATCTCTGTTTGAGAGAGCAAAACTGTTAAGGAGTTTTTCCAGGATTCTTTTGGTTCAATTCACTTAGACAGCAGTTATGGGGATTCAAACATCAGCAAAAAGATTTGAGTGACAAAGAGCCGGCCTCCTGCAGCATCCCCTACAGAAATAATAAAACCTGAAATATTATAACGTGTCTCGCTACTGCAAGAATGGGGTGGGGAAAGCACTTTGTGAGGGCTCAGGGGGGACCTCCCTAGAGAGAGCTGAGTGACAGGAGTCAGAGTTACTTAACAGTAGCATTGGTGTGGGCAGAAAGACAGCATCAGGGTGAAAAGGGAGCACCTGGTTAAAGGGCAGGCAAGAGGCAGACAGGGTGAAGGCGACTTGTTTTTATTACTTTGGAGGGGTCTCCGTGACCCTGACAATAGGTGGTGGTAGGGCACCGTTTATATCGCGGCATATCAAATAAAAAGTCAGTCAGTAATTGGAAGACACCTCCGGAAAAGCGGCTCCCGTTTGTCTCATTTGACAAGTCGCCACAATATCACATAATAAGGAAGGGAAAACGCATAAGGGTGTAATAAATTAAAAAAAAATATTTGGGAAGGTGGTTTGTACTTTTAAAATTCAGGAGTATTTTTCTTTTCTTTCTTCAAACTTCAATTAGTCTTTTGAAAAAAAAACACCTCCTGTAAACTTAGTTCATCATAAGGATGTGAATTTACTTTAGCGTTATTCATTTTGCAAATTTAACTGCTGTTGTTTTAAGTGAGCTCTATAAATAAAATTGATTTGTCTTGACTATACTGTATTATGTGGAGACATAATGGTTAGCGTTGCTGCGTCACGTCTCCACATCTCAGCCTAGCCATCATCTTTGTGAAGTGTTACATGTTCTCCTTTGCCTCAGTGGGATGTTTTTGGAGTGTCCTTTCCTCTCCCATCTTTAAGATGTGCTTCCTAGGTTAGTTTTTGGTGATGTATGTACCTTGTAGTGGGCTTGCTGCTGGTTGCCAGCATTGTCCCAGACCCTCTATGAACTTGGACCTTATTAAGGTTGGGAGCATGTGCTGATAGCATGTTGCTGCACCCACCACAAAACAAGCCACCTGGATTGGGACCCGAGTGTAATGGGTGACACCCTTGCCCTACCCTGGAACAGTGTGAGTTTTTTTTAACACTAGAAACCCTGAAGCCTGCGAAAAAAGTCATAATCCCGACCCACCTTATATCCCTTCGTACCGCTCCATCAGTGTCTTTTGTTTTGTAAATGCGTCGATCAGCACAAGCAGCAAGCAGCCTGCTATCCTATCTCCCAAAAAATACCCAACGGAGCTCAACTTGAGCAAAACATTCCCCCAGCTCATAACCAACAGGTCACGGGTTCGATCCTGGCCTGGCTGCTTCCCAGAATTAACGTTTTGAGTAGTGAGCTGATCTTATTCTTACTATTATAGAATAAAAACATACATTTGAGTCTGTAACAGCCGGTGTAAGTGTATGGTGCTTGTAAAAGTTAGCATTTTTTTTATTCAGTTTTATTCTCTCAGTCACATTCATGCTCACCCCGATCTGACACTGTTAGTTTTCAAATAAAGACGTGCTATAACAACAGTCTGCGGTGGGCTGGCGCCCCGCCCGGGGTTTGTTTCCTGCCTTGCGCCCTGTGTTGGCTGGGATTGGCTCCAGCAGCCCCCCGTGACCCTGTAGTTAGGATATAGCAGGCTGGATAATGGATGGCTATAACAGAGGTGAACTTAGATGAGGATGAGGGTTATACATCGGAGAAAGAGAACAGAAGCCATCCCCGCAAGAAATGTCCAGTCACACATAAGAACAATGCAGCTGCACCAGGTGTAAAGGTGAAAGATGGCACCGTTTGGATGCAATACGAGCTCTGGCATCATCCTGCCAGTCAGTCTGCCACACACCTGTCCTTCAACGAAACAGCACGGCTTACAGAGCTCGCCAACATATTTTGCAAAGTCCTGTGATGGTCTTTACATAAAAATCATGTATATGTTACTTATATAAAAGACAGATCGAATGTTAATTATCTTGATTTATTTACTTACAGAGTAAAGTCACAAGTAGACTGCAGAGCTTCCTGTGTTTGATCGACACGGGCACACTGACACAGTACATGTGTACTGAAGTGACTTCAGCTCCATGTGGAAGCTCCACGCAACTGTTGTGTTCTGCCTTTGTCCAGAAACGGTTTCATAAGCTTTATGACCTTAGTCTTGGAAAGTCTTTCTCCCGTGGGGCGACAGGGATCTTTTCCTGAATAAGATCAAACAAAGTCGCAGGATATCAGGATATAATTGCAGGTTAAGGGCCTTGCTCGAGGGCCCCAATGGAGAAAAGTCACTTCTGGCATTTACAAGATTCAAAACAGCAACCTTCCCATTCAGATCCCCAGCCTCAGAGCCACCACTCCTCTCATTAGATTAAGCAGGATTGATTATCGGTATTATATTGTAACTGAGTGAGAAGAATGACTGTGAACACAATGGGAGCAACTGGGAACTGACATTTATTTTGAAAGAAACTCAAACACAGTGCCACTCTCCATCAGGCTGCTGCCATTCCACCAATCTCTCTTGATCTCGTGCACCAGAACACACGCCTTCTCCCAACCAGCCACACACAGACATGTCACTGTAGGGACAGGAGAACATGCTGTCCAATAAAAAGAATATTGTCACGCACGTGCGTTTGGGAGGCAACTAAAAGGATCAAATGAAGGTAATCCCATGCCAGGCCAGAGACAGTGCTGCTGTCCAACAGTTTGCGGCCACTCCACCTAACTCTTTTGATCTTGTGCATTTTCTCCCAATCAGTCACACACAGACGTGACAAAAATTGGGGTGCATTATCCAATAAAGGTAATCCAAACAAGGACAAATACAGAGCTCACGTGATACCCCAGCCAAAAAACTCAAAGCTATAGTACAAATATAGCAGCCTAGACAAGTGGTGCTGCATATCTGTCACAGTATTATATTTTATGGTTCTTGGCCCAAACCTGAGAGGGACACGTTGTAGCAGTGTTTGAAACTTCAACTCCCAGCAGTCCCTGCATTGGATCTGATTGGTCATCTGCCGAGGGTGCAGGGGCTGTTGGGTACAGGGAGGCCGGCACAACATTTAAAAGGGGGAATAAGTGTTACCAAAAAGGGGAGAAGTATTTTGTGTTTCGCGTTTGAAGTTTCCGTTCTGATACCTGTGGATTCTTGTTTTGTTTTGGATCGTCTCTTGTTTTGGGCTATGGTCTGTCTGGTGTCTTCCTGCACAGGAGGACTGTCCGAGGATTTGTTGTCATACTGCGAGGAAAGGAGCACTCCTGATCCCATTCATCCATCTTCATTTTCATCAGAAAATACTGGTAGGTCTATCTTTACATTACCATGCAACATGCTGATCTCTGGACTATCTGCCTCCATCGTGACATTTCATCAGTTGCCATTTTCCATGGACTTTATACTGAGTGTTTATTGTTGTGGTTCGTTTGTGTGTATTGTACATCGCCGTAAAGGGACTGGGGTGGGATTATTTAGCGTGTACCGTATATACTCGCGAATAAGTCGGAACTTGATTTTAAGTCGAATGCGGAAAACTCACGTTATTGGTCCAAGAGATTATGATATGCTAACGCCCACCTAAGAGAGTAACCACGGAGCACACAGCCTTTTTTTTATGTGGGTGTGTCGATGCGCTGTATCAGCGTGTGCTCCTAACTTCTCTCTCTCTGTCTCTCTATTGTGCCTACGTGACCACATGGTAATACCTGAACTATTCTGAAGCAACGTTTGCACTGATTTGTGTTTCTTGTATCACACACCCTCATACACCTTTATCATAAGAGGATCCCTTAATTACGATGGAGCATTCAATAAGAAGAATATATGAAGTTGGTTATAAATTTAAAGTTGTTGAAATAGCGAAAGAAATTGGTAACTGTGCTGTTGCAACAAAATTCGAGTTGTCTGAGAAACTGATGCGAGATTGGAGGAGGCAGGAAGATGTAAAAAAAAATAATAATAAGTGTCTCATTTTTGAATGGGCATATAAGTCGGGGATGATTTTATGATCGATTTTTCTGGTTTCAAGACCCGACTTAAACGTGAGTAAATATGGTAGTTATATTTCATATTACTGGTTAATACATTCTTTAATTGTTTTATTATTTGTTGTTTTTTGGCTCTGCTTGTGAGTGTGTGCGGGTCGAGCCAAGGCTGGGTGCATCCCTGGAATCTCCACCAAAAAAATAAATAAATTACTGTCTCTTCGACGGTGTGAATCTTCGCAGCACCGGACTGCTACAATGTTCCTCAGGAAGCTGACAACTGCCAGAAGGGTTGGGGCTGCCTGGAGAAGCCAGCCATAAGAAGAGTTCCTGAGAGAGTGGGTAGGCAGTTCAAGTAGCTGCTGCTAAAGTTCGTTCACTAACACAATGTCTGACTTGTATCTCAGAATGGATGAATAGTAACTTTCTCAAGTTAAATAAAGAGAAAACTGAAATCTTAGTGATTGGCAATAATGAATACAATGAGGCTATTAGAAATAAACTGGATACATTAGGATTAAAAGTCAAGACGGAGGTAAAAAGCTTAGGGGTAATTGTTGACTGTAATCTGAATTTTAAATCGCATATTAATCAGATCACTAGGACAGCATTTTTTCACTTAAGAAACATAAGTAAAGTTAGACCTCTTATATCACTGAAAGATGCTGAGAAATTAGTTCACGCGTTTGTTTTCAGTCGACTAGATTACTGTAACACACTCCTCTCAGGACTACCCCAAAAAAGACATAAATCGATTGCAACGAGTGCAGAATGCAGCTGCTAGAATCCTAACTAGGAAAAGAAAATCCGAACACATTTCTCCAGTTTTGATGTCACTACACTGGTTACCAGTGTCATTCAGGATTGACTTTAAAATTCTGCTTATGGTTTATAAAGCCTTAAATAATCTCGCCCCTTCTTATATATCGGAATGTCTGACACCTTATATTCCAAATCGTAACCTCAGATCCTCAAATGAGTGTCTCCTTAGAATTCCAAGAGCAAAACTTAAAAGAAGTGGTGAGGCGGCCTTCTGCTGTTATGCACCTAAAATCTGGAATAGCCTGCCAATAGGAATTTGCCAGGCTAATACAGTAGAGCACTTTAAAACACTGCTGAAAACACATTACTTTAACATGGCCTTCTCATAACTTCACTGTAATCAAAATCCTGATACTCTGTATATCCAACTCATCATAATAACTATTCATGGTGGCTCTAAAATCTGTACTAACCTCTACTCTCTCTTCTGTTTCCTTTTCCAGTATACTCAAAGCACCGTGATGTTCTAACAATGATGGATGGATTAAAAGCCAGAAGTCTGTATGACCATCAACATCAAGTGACTCTGTGAGAACCCTAACCACAAAGAGGACTGTTTGATTTATGTTAGGTAGAATGCCCAGAGGGGACTGGGCGGTCTTGTGGCCTGGAACCCCTGCAGATTTTTTTTTTTTTTTTTTTTCTCCAGGCGTCTGGAGTTTTTTTTTCTGTTTTTTCTGTCGACCCTGGCCATCGGACCTTACTCCTTTTCTATGTTAACTAATTTTGTCTTATTTTAATTTTTTTATTTTGTCTTTTATTTTTCTTTTCTTCATTATATAAAGCACTTTGAGCTACTTTTTGTATGAAAATGTGCTGTATAAATAAATGTTGTTGTTGTTGGCCTAGATGTATGATTTGGACCCTGGCCTTGAAATGGGGGAAGGTGTGGCAGAAAGGTCGCCCCTGACCCCAGGTAAATGGTTTGAGGTGAGGCCAATAGTGTGTATGAGTGGGCAGATGGACAAAGTCCTGAGCAGTGTTAATGAGCAGCTGATGAAGACGGTAGCGAGTCAGGCTTTAGAAGAAACCAACAGGCCTTCTATGGGCCAGCTACCACCAGTTAATTCTCCCTGGTCATAACAACACTAAATCAAGAACAGACAATCCCATCATGACCACCCCTGAGCTGCTAAGATTATGTAAATGAAATCTCTGACTAAAAATTCCTTGAAAAAATGTGTAGTGTGACAGGGCCTTAAGATATGTGTTAGCTAAACCCACCACAATATCCGGAGCTTTCATCATTTATCAAAGCTTTTTATTGTACAGGGTGGCCTGCCTCCACCGAGACAATTACAGTACACGGTGAAGAGGAAAAGTGATCAGATTTAGTGCTCACATTTACAGAAAATGCTGAAAGTGATCACCTTATGCATCAATACATCTCTGTGCCCATTTCTCCATGTTCATGTACACTCTTTGCAACGTCATGGGATGGATCGGAGGCGGGTCATTTTTCATGGGCCACCCTTCGGACAAGACAAGAACAACCCACAATTCAATATTTTATTCATCAATCCATTTCTCTGTCCATTGTCCCAGTAGAGCCCAGTTTAGCTGTGAAGGGCTTTAGGCCCACTGCAACTTAGTTTTGGAATGGTAACATACTGTATGTTACAAATAAATGAACATTTTATTATATTACATCAAACATGTCCTTTATCTTCATTCAGATTGTTTAAACATTTGCATACTTTTAAAACGTTACCCCAGCATCTGTAATACAATCACTAGTATCTATATAGGCAGGCAGTGTGGTGTAGTGGTTAAGGTTTTGGCCTTCAACCCCTGAGACTGTGGGTTCAAATCCCACTACTGACACCACTGTGTGACCCTGAGCAAGTCACTTGACCTGCCTGTGCTACAACTGGAAAACCAAAAGAAATAGAACCTACTGTTTCATAAATGTTGTAAGTCACCTTAGATAAAGGCATCAACCAAATAAATGAATTCAAATGTATATACTGTACAACCCAGTGTGTTTCTTTGTGCCGGTTCCAAGCCTGGATAAATGGGGAGGGTTACGTCAGGAACGGCATCTGGTATAAAATTTTGCCAAATCAGTATGTGGACAACAACACAAATGTCAGCTCAAGTTGGACAGTTGGGAGACAAAGTCAGAGAGGCGAGATTTCATTCGTTTGGACATGTGCAGAGGAGAGATGCTGGGTATATTGAGAGAAAGACGTTAAGGATAGAGCTGCCAGGAAAAAGGAAAAGAGGAAGGCCTAAGAGAAGGTTTATGGATGTGGTGAGAGAGGACATGCAGGTGATGGGTGTGCAGAGGACAGAAAGATATGGAAGAAGATGATCCGCTGTGGCAACCCCTAATGGGAGCAACCGAAAGAAGAAGATGTAAATTCTGTACATGTTCAAATGACGTATGGTGGTCCGATGCTCAAACAGTTCATTTCATTGTCTCTTCTGTTTGCTTTATCGGTGGTACGTTGATGTTTAAGTGATATATGTTCAAAGTGTTGGTCTCCAGTGATTCAGTCTGTTCATTCAGTTTCCACCCCAGCACCCCTTTGTTGGTCATGAATAGAACATTTATGGAAATTGAAGAAACTTTTTTAGAAGGACAACCATCACTGCAATACTCCTCTAATCTGGGTTTAATGACAAAGTGGCCAACAGAATCCTCTCCTAACTAAAAGACACATTGATGCCCACTTAAAGTTTGCAAAAAATGCCACCTAAAGGACTTTGAGACCTTGAGAAACAAGATTCTCTGGTCTGATGAAATTAAGATTAGCATCATGTCTGGAAGAAACCAGGCACCACTCATTACCTGAGCAACACTGTTCCAATGGCGAAGCAATGGTGGTGGCAGTGTCATGCTGCAGGGTTGGAGACTGGGTGACTGGGCAGGGTTGAGGGAAAGCTGAATGGAGTAAAATGTAGAGACATCCTTAATGAAAACCTACTCCAGAGTGACCTCAGACTGGGTGGAAAGTCCAACTTCCAATGACCCTAAGCCAGGGGTCTCCAGCCTTTATTCCCCTGAGAGCTACTTTTGCAAAATGAAAATGGCCGAGAGCTACTCATGTTTTCTAACGTTTATTCTCATAGCTTATTTCAACCCAAACAAACTGAATAAGCATGTTTTGGCTGAACATTTACAAAATGTCGGTGTCCACAACTCACATACCAAAAAATATTTAGTTCACCTGCAAGTGCAATTTGTACGTCTGTATGCATTTTCTAGTGTATCTCACACTATTGAATTAAAACATGAATGCTGTCAAAACAAAACAATGCAATTCCAAATCCACAGATATTCCTTATTAATTTGTTCCATGTCACTGTGTTACTTTATTCACATGTCCAGTTGCAGGTGTGATGTGTTTTTTAGTTAGTCAGATGACTGGCACTGCATGGAGTCAATAAGAGAGGCAGGTGTCTGGTGGAGTAGAGCCACTTAGGTTTACTCTTCTGGAGTTCTTTAAATGTTCATCTGTCCATCTTATTCTGAACTTTGATTTCATGACATTCACGTCAGACTTACAGAGGTATGGAGACCCAAACAAAGCAGGCATTTTTAGAGCATCTTGGTGAAGATTCTTATAGTTATCTGGCTCTACTAAGCTCCAGAAATGCTAAGAATGCTGTTGAGACTTTAACTGCACATTATTTTGAAGGTTTACTAATATGTAATATATAAAATCCAATGTCTATCTGTTTTTCACAAGAGAACTACTTAACGGATTTAGATCGGGATTTTTCTATAATTTTCTTGAACATTCCAGTTGATTCTGCGACTTCTCTCATTTCGCTATGTATCAGAGTTTACTTGCAGTACCGATTTATTGGCGTGAATCTGAGAAACACGGAACGGGCCAAAGGTGGGGGCCTTCCTCACTCACTCGGTCTTTAACTCCACTTAGCTAGCAAACGAGGGAGTAATTGAATTCAACTTTGTTTGATATCTAAAATAAAGTGTTACTTAGGTCTTGATGAGTTTGAGTCCGGATATTCTCTTAAGTGTATGCCACATTGAAAAGATAGATTGCAATTCAGATTATGGATCGTGATTTTGTGTTAAAAGGATCGTGATATGATTTTTTGGAAAGATTGCCCACCCCTAATTTGACTAATCAAGTTTTCAAATTTATGTAGGATTCATTAACCCTTTGGCGAGCTACTTGGAAAGGGGTTGTGAGCTACCGCGAGCGACATGTTTGAGACCCCTGCCCTAAGCATTAAAACAAAGACAACACAGGAGTGACTGAGGGTCAGCTCGGTGAATGTCCTGGAGTGGCCCAGCCAGAGCTCAGGCTTGAACCCAATCAAACATCTTTAGAGAGACCTGAAAGCAGCCGTCCACCAATGATCTCCACCAGCCTGTCAGAACTTGAGAGGATCTGCAGAGAGGAATAGCTGAAACTCCCCAAATCTAGGTTTGTGAGGCTTGTGATGTCAGGCTCCAGGCTGGAAGTTCTTACATAGTAAAAGGTCTGGATACTTTCATCAACGTGATATTTCAGCTTTTCATTTTTAGTAAATTTTTAAAAATGCCTGAAAATCTTTTATTTGCTTTATCATTCTGGGGCATTGCAGGTTGCTGGGTGACTAATTTAAATCATTTTAATAGACAGATTGCATGGTGACGTGGTGATAGCACTGCTGCCTCTCACTAAGGACGCACAGGTTCACATTCAGGAGTTTAGTTGTTGTCCCCAAGTCCTCCAGGTGCTCCAGTTTCACCCCACTGTCCAAAGACATACTTGTTAGGTGAACTGGTGACACTAAAATGCATGAGAAAGGCACTATATATATATATATATATATATATAAGGCACTATAGATTATATATATATATATATATAACGTATTGTTATTAATTATTAATCGTTATTAAATCGGCCCTAGCATGGCATGTATTTGGTTTGTGGCTGTTGTGTGTTTCTGTTCGCCCTGTGATGGACTGGCGCCCTGTCCAGGTTCTTTACTGGCCTGCCTACACCCTATACTTAATGGGATAGGATCCAGCTGCTCCGTGACCCTGGTCTGGATTAAACCGGTTAGAAAATGACATGACAGGACAATTTTAACACAAGGCTGCATTATAGCAGAATAAAGTGAAGGAGTATGAATACGTTCTGACTGCACTCTATAAAGGAACCATATCTTCTGATTTAAAGCTTTGAAAAAGTAAAGAGACATTTAAATATTCATCACTTATTCGATGCTGACTGTTGGGGTGAAATTATCAGACTGACTAAAGGAAATTCCATAGTATGTGAGCCCAGCCGCTTATCCCCTCCATTGCACGACATACCATGGGACACATTTAATTCTCCACATGCACCAGATGGATGTCAGGACCTCTGATTTACACAGCAGCAAAGTCCCATTGTCTGCTCAGCATGCTAATATAAAAGCTTAGGAAGTTGTCTTGGGATTGTTTTCCCTCATCCAGGTGGCTGAGATCCCTGTGGGGGAGGCCATCAGTATTCATTGAATGTTTCTGTGCAGAATTTCCCAGCTTGATGCAGACCAATATATTTTATTTTCCTCTGCATTGCTGGGTTCTCATAGAAAGAAATGAAATAGTGTAGCCATCAAGGATGATGTTTGTAGACACCGTAATTTCACAAAAATGACTTTTTTTATCTTTATAAGTTCCATAAACCAGTAGGCATTTACACATAATGATTTACATAGCTGCAGCCAAGGAATTACAAAGAGGGACATTAAATCTGAATGATACGCTCTTCATAAGTTCCTTCAGAGTTCTAGACTATTGAAGGAACTAAATCAGGTAAATAATTTAAGAATCAACCATTAATATTTAACGGTCTCACATTTCTCTACACGTCTTCCACAGGGCCTCAAAATTGCACTGAAAAGGGTGCGTTACACCTCATCACAACCAGCTCTGTCTCCTTGTAGGCCTTCAAGCCCATTCAGCATCACCATCAATATCAACAGCGGTAGTATGCTGATGTGAGGTTGACAGTCTTCCAAGGAAAGGTTTTGAGGGTTCAAAGTTGTCATGGGATCGATTGGAGGGGGGCCGCTTTTTCGTGGGATACTCTGCAGTTCGGACAAGACAAGAACAACCCACAATGCAATATTTTATTCATCAATCCATTTCTCCATCCATTGGCCCAGTAGAACCCAGTGGTGTTGCGACAGGCTCCAGGCCCACTGCAACTTAGTATTGGAATGGTAACATACTGTATGTTACATATGAATGAACATTGTATTATTATATTACATCAAATGTATCCTTTATCTTCATTCATATTGTCTGAACATTTACATACTTTTCAAAAGTTACCCCAGTGTCCATAAATAGAATACAACCACTGGTATAGGCAGGCAGTGTGGTGTAGTGGTTAAGGTTTTGGCCTTCAGACTCTGAGGTTCTGACCCTGAACAAGTCACTTGACCTGCCTGTGCACCAATTGGAAAAGCAAAAGAAATGGAACCAATTGTATCATACTGTAAATATTTCAAGTCACCTTGGATAATGGCATCAGCCAAATAAATTAATTCAAATGTATATACTGTACATGTTCAAATGTCATATGGTGGTCCCAACATTCAAACACTTCATTTCAGTGTCTCATGCTGATGTGAGGTTGACAGTCTTTCAAGAAAAGGTTTTGAGGGTCCAAAATCAATTATTTGGTATGACAGATAGAATGTGTGTTTGTGGATATGAGTAAAAATGAAATCAACATGACTTTGATCTTCAAGTCTGCAGCCCCCAATGCAGTATGAAGCGCAGCTATGCACACCTAAATATCTCTAATGTCTTTTTTTTAATTTTGGCCTTTAAAATATTTCTCTGTAGACTTTCCTCATTACTTGACTTGGAATTGAGGGTAGAACAATATGGTCATTGAAACCGCTAGTGTGGAAGGCAGTGTTAGCATGGCAATCCTCCCACTGGATCATTGGATATAGAGGATCTTCAGCAGGTACAATTTTTAGGAGGTCTCCAATTCTGTGACACGTCTTCTATTGCCTGTATTGTTCATGACTTATCTCCACATAGAACATTGGAACAATCTGGATGAGAACAGGCCATTCAGACCAACAGAGCTCACCAGTCCTATCCACTTAATTCTTCTAAAACTAGGGGACTTCGTCCTCTGCTCGCTTCCTTGCCAACCCAGAGCCTGCGCTACACGCCAACCACTTCACGTCTCTGCCGCTCATGTTGTCAAGAGCACCCCAAGGAGACACGGTCGCTCCTCCGAAACACCACGGTGATACAATGGGTAACAAATAACAACAACATTTCAACAACAACATTTATTTATATAGCACATTTTCATACAAAAGGTAGCTCAAAGTGCTTTACATAATAAAGAATAGAAAAATAATAGACACAGTAAGAAAATAAAATAAGTCAACATTAATTAACATAGAATAAGAGTATGGTCCAATGGCCAGGGTGGACAGAAAAAACAAAAAAAAAACTCCAGACGGCTGGAGAAAAAAATTAAATCTGTAGGGATTCCAGACCATGAGACTGCCCAGTCCCCTCTAGGCATTCTACCTAACATAAATGAAACAGTCCTCTTTGGATTTAGGGTTCTCACGGAAGGAAATACAGTTTTTATTTTACCTCCTCTTTGCTTGATCAGCTGCTGGCTTTCTGCTGCTGCCATTCCATTTGATCTGCATCTCGCGTGGTGCTTCGAACATTTAAAAGCCTGTACAGCAGCTGTCCTTTTGTCTCACTGCCTTGTCTCTCTTCTCCCTCAGACATCCTCTGCTCCTGTTGGGGGTCTCGATCTCGTGGTTGCAACCCTATGAAAAGTAAGATTTTCTATTCTTTTTAATTGAGAGACGGAACTGTCCCCTCCGACTGTTTGAAGTGTATGAATAACGTTTCTGTCTCCAAAATCTCCTGTGTATCTGTGCAACTCTGTGACCCAAACATGACAGCGTATGTGGATTTCACTTTCACCAAACAACAGATCTCTTAATTCTTGTGGATACGCCTCTTCGTTAGGAAGAAACACTACTTTTCCCTGATGGTAACACAATTTAGATGATCTACAAGTCTCTGACTTAAAGTTTAAATCCAAACAATATATTCAATCTCTTTTCGCTGTTCCGTTATTTCAACGAGTAATATTTTCCATTGGTTTGCGCTAATGCGATCTTTACTATCATTTTTTTGAGACTTTCGAATTTTCGTACTTCCATTATCTCTAACTTGCTCTGCATATGTATCACACCAACGTTTTGGAATTCTTTACGATGTTCTACATTGTCATCTACTCTTTGTTTTTTATTTCCAGCCCTGGGTGTGGTTAAATCTCTTGGCACAAAGTCTCGTCTCGCGGGACATGAAAGTGTCTCTCCGAGAAGTTGCGTCTCATCTCTCTGAAAAAGTCTTGTCTCATCTCAAGATATATTTATATAATAGAGAGATAACATTAAGTTGTGTTTTTGAAGGTTCCTAAAGTCTTACCACACTACTTGGTTGCTTATTCTGTGTGTCTATGGTTCTGTGTAAAGAAAAAGTTCCTAATTTTTGTGTGAAATTTACCCTTAGCAAGTTTCCAACTGTGTCCCCATGCTCTTGTTGAACTCATTTTAAAGTCACCGTCTCGATCCACTGGACTAATTCCCTTCATAATTTTAAACACTTCAGTCATGTCTCCTCTTAATCTTCTTTTGCTTAAAATGAAATGGCTCAGCTCTTTTAATCTTTCTTCATAATTCATCCCCTTTAGTGTCAAAGATTTTGTTACAATAGTTGGTGATGAGTCACCTAAAGTATAAGCCAGCATTCCATCACCAGCAGCAGCAGCACATATAAAAACAACAAGGCCGCAACAACGGCGAGTGGACCTTTTTAGGATAGTGAGCCACCTAAAAGAGCCATCTTAAGAGTAACAGGATCTGTTCTTGAATTACAGTATAAATGTTAGTGTTGTACACTTTCTGGTTGTCCTTTGTTAAAAAGTGTAGCACCATTTTCTCTGAATCTGAAATGCATTTCTTTTCCGAATCTTTGACCCTGATCTTATATTTACACACAGTTTGTGTGTGTAAGTTCCTGGTCGTGACTTTCTCTTCTCTTTGAAGATCTGTTTTACTTGATGGCCTCTCTCTTGTTTTTGACTCTGGCTAGTTAGGACTTTCTCTTTATTTCATTTCCCTTTTCAACAACACAAAAATAGATTGTGGCATATTGATACAGAGATTTTTTTTAAAAAGTGTTTTGTTTGTGTATATTTAAAAGAAAAATAAACATGTTAGAAAATATATTCAATGGTGTAACACCGAGGAGCGTTTTAAGTACGTTAACGATATGAAAATTGGTGAATTTTACATTATGTGGTAACTGTGTCACAGAGTCATTTTTTTTATAAATTATTTTTTAAACAATGAGTGATATTCAAAATTAACAATGGTAATCGAATGTAATCACATATGTTAGATGACTTCTTTAAATACCTGCTTTTTAACAGAAGTTGTAGTTAAAAATATACACCTTCATAGGCTTTTGGTAGCTCAATAGCTTTCATACACAAGAGATTCCAATTCAAGTGGTCTGAAAATGATAGATAGATAGATAGATAGATAGATAGATAGATAGATAGATAGATAGATAGATATTGTCACACACATGAGCATGGGAGGCAGCTAAAGGGCTTGAGTAAGGGCAGTTCCGAGACATACCGGGATGTGGCAGAGTGCACTGACTCTTTTTCTCCCTTTCCTGCAGACCATTCTCGGGAGATCCCACCTGGCCCTCTTGACGTCATTTCCGGGACCGAGCCAATGGAAGGAGACCTTGCCGGCTCCGGCCCCTGTGATGTCACGTCCGGGCTTGCACCAATGACAGAAGACCTACATGAGCCAAACCCTTTTGACTTCACTTCCTGTCTTCCCCTTTAAAAGCCTCCACCTTTTCCCTATTCCCTCAGTTCTGTATTGGACTCGGTTTTGTGCACAGCAGTGCTATCGTTCAAAAGACGATTTGCAGTCAGGATACCAAATTATACGGGTGGCTTCCCCAAACCTTGCTATGTGTCATTGTGAGTTTTGTGACAATAGATAGATAGATAGATAGATAGATAGATAGATAGATAGATAGATA
>JANRMT010062852.1:28722893-28741555 GCA_026402145.1 Polypterus bichir lapradei | reverse complement strand
ATTATTATTATTATTATTATTATTATTATTATTATTATTATTATTATCAGTTAGACAGAAATTCAAATTGTGTGAGTCAGAATTTCAAATGGAGATGGGCAGCTCATTCCACCAGCCAGAATTGAAACTTCATACCACATAAAACTGGCATCACTAGATGCCATTCATCTGCAGACCTGAGAGTACAAGAAGGAGCACAGGACCTCAAAAGTGTCTCCAGTGCTGACCCAATGACTATTCTGTAGGCAAGCATCAATGATTTGGATTTAATATGTGCTGCTACAGGGAGCCAATGAAGTGATCTGAAGAGAGGGGTGACCTGTGATCGCCTTGGCCGGTTCAACACCAGATGTGCTGCTGCATTTTGAATCATCTGCTAGGTGACACGTGGCAGTACTCCCATCAGCAGAGATTTGCAGTTGTCCAGACGTGACACAACCAAAGCCTGGACCAGAAGTTGTGCTGCATACTCCATCAAATGAGGTCTGATCTTGCAGATAATATACAGAAAGAATTTGAAAGACTAAGAGATAGTCTGTGAAAAACGGCTGGTTATTGGTGACCACCACAAAGATCAGTACAGATTTGGTGTTAGCGATAATGAGTTGAACAGATATGAGCTGCTAAATCAACAGACAAGCTAGGATATCAAGAAGGCCCCTCTTGGCCAGGATGATCTAGTAATGGTGCTGCTTCATCCAGGTTGCAATATGTTTGAGAAATGAAAAGATTCTAGCTTTGTGTAGTCCTCTGGAGGGAACAAGAGGAAAAGCTGCGTATCATAGTTATAACACTGATACAGTACAAGAAACCTTGGGAGCGGATGAAGGAGCCCAGAGAGATAATACATAAAGAGAACAGGAGAGGGCACAGCATTGATCCTTGTGGTATCCCTGTGCATTCCTGGTGTACTCTTGACATCTCTCCTTCCCAAGTCACAGATGGTTGGATCTGCCCAAGAGGTAGATGTTGAACCACCTGAGGACAATCCCAGTTATGCCAAGGTAAGAGAGCAGGCCAAGGAGGATGTGATGATTAACCATGTTGAAGGCAGAGGAGAGATCTAGAAGGATGAGGACAGATGACATGTTGGTATCTCTAGCCCAGCAGGTCAACAATGGGAATTTGAGCCATCTCTATGGATTGGCCCTTCTTGAAGTCTGACTGAATATTTGTCCCCAGGTGGATATTTAGCTTTATGTAGAAGCTCAAGGGCGGAGCAGTGGCACAGTGGCGCAGTGGGTAGTTCTGCTGCCTTGCAGTTAGGAGACCCGGGTCCTCCCTGCGTGGAGTTTGCATGTTCTCCCCGTGTCTGCATGGGTTTCCTCCCACAGTCCAAAGAAATGCAGATTAGGTGCATTGGCGGTCCTAAATTGTCCCTAGTGTGTGTGCGTATGTGTGCACGACCTGTGGTGGGCTGGCGCCCTGCCTAGGGTTTGTTTCCTGCCTTGCGCCCTTTGTTGGCTGGGATTGGCTCCAGCAGACCCCCGTGACCCTGTAGTTAGGATATAGCAGGTTGGATAATGGATGGATAGAAGCTCAAGAAATACTATAACAAACAAAATAACAACAACCCCCCTTGGACAAACACACAGAATTACAAAAATAGAAGAAAACTTCCGACTTGGCTAAAAATAAAAGAACAATCACAGAGTCACATTATAAAGATGAAATGTAGTAGGTGTGAAGGAGGTCCAAAAGTGCTTCCTGACACACTTCTGCCGAGTAATTTGTTGTGTGAAAGTCCTCAGTGTGTCAGAGAGAGGATGTGCAGCATTGTTCATACTGGCATTCACCTTTGAGGGGTCCAGAAGGTGTCCTATAACTCAACCTTCCATCTTAATCAGTTTGTTAATTTGCTTGGCCTCTCTTGAAGTGATGTTACCAGCCCAGCACATCATGGTGTAGAAAATCACACTGATAGAAGAGTCTGAGGTATTTTACACTAACAGTATATTAGTTTCCAGATTTATGCAATGGAACCCACCAGCTCAGGGTCATATACCAGACAATGATAAGAGCTGAACCCGTGACCTTTATTTATTACAGCACACTTTTAAGATAAGCCCTGGCTTGCTGCCTCTCTTGATTATCTCCACACTGATCCTTCTGTCTGAGTTCTTTCATAAAGTTTCAAGGACACCTTTTAAAGAAAAATCAAAGAAGCACTGAACAACTCTGCCTGCATCTTTGCTCAAGGTCGCCTTTTCACTCCTTTTATTTCCACTGACTTTACAGCACTTTCTGCTCATTTCCTCCCAGCATGTGATCCCTGCTGACTTCACTTCACAGACTCCCCTGGTGAAGGCTTAAGAGTTGAAGCACAGTGTGGCTAATTTTCTGTAAGCTTTTTCTTTATGATGGGTGGAGTGGTGGCTCTGAGGTAGGGATCTGCACAGGCAATCAGAAGATTGGAAGTTCGAATCCCATAAACATCAAAAGTGACTCGACTTCATTGGGCCTTTGAGCAAGGCCCTTAACCTGCAATTTCCCCGTCCTGGGTAATCTGCATGTAGGCCCTCCAACCTGCCGGGAAAAACCTGGGGGTTGGTGGCAGAATTGGCACTCCGGTCACCATAAAAAAAAGCCCACCACCTTTGCTCTGCAGTCGGTCCCTGTAGGTGACTCGGTCTCAACGGAGACTCAGCAGCCCTTTTTTTTTTCCCAAGGAAACTCCTACATTATGCAGGGTGGAACCCCAAGCCTTTTTTCTGTGTTTGTCTCTCTTTACACCACATACTGTATATCCATACTGTTCATTAATAAAACGAACTTAAACCTGTATGGCTCAATTCAGGATTGCCTGGGTGTTGAATGAGTGTAGGAAACGGCCCTTTATGGAGGAGCACCAGTCCATCGCCAGTCCCCAAAGCGTGACGTTTATATAGTGCGCATCAAAGGGAGGATTGTCACAAAGCAAATAATTCATTGTACAACTGACAATTTGAATTGCCACATCAGAAGTGATTGGTGGAAGAAAACACCAGAATGCACAGTTCTTTAAAGTCATACTGCATTAATATTAATACAACTAAATAAAGAAGCCTTATCAAATTTTAAGTGCAGAGGTGAATCTATGCATACGAGATGGAAAGCTCATTTATTATTAAAGTAGTGTGAGCCTGTCATGTCACATCTGTGCGGGGACTGCATAAGACTTGATTGCGTAAGAAAGCGAGAGTTTGCCTTTAGTGTTGGGGATAAAAGAAAGGGCAGCAGCCAAATAACAAGACAAACCGCAATGACATTAGAGAAGAGGCCTGTAGCTAAGAGGCCATCACAAGTCACTAACAGACACAGTTATTTATACATATAAAGTGCTGTGACCAGTATGGGGCGTTTAGCACCCCAATCCCCAGACACAACCACCATGCAACAAGTCCCAATATAATAAAAACATTTAATTTTCACAAATACTTTCCAAAAGGCGTCACTGGTGTCATAAACACAACAGAATTCTTTTTCTTTCTCTTTCTTCACCTTCACTCTTCTCAGGCGAGCCTTGTCCATCTTCCACACCCGACTCCAACTCGCCTGGATCAGCTTGAGTGGCTTCTTTTATCTTAGTACTTCTGTTGCTAAGCCCGTTCATAGCTCATTGGAAGAACTTATGAGTCAGGCAGAAGTCCTTGAAAGCAGAGATCACAAATCTCCACAGCACCCACATTGGAGCACCCCTGCAAGCCAAACAGACTGCCTCATGGGACTACAATTCCCAGCATGTTTTGTGATTGGTCATACTGGTAGTGCCTCCCAGAGATACTGCCACCTAATTTGTTGGAGGAGCATGTAGTCCCGTAAGGTTGTCTCCTTGTGCCCTTTCATCACACCGGCCTCCCAGATGGGAACTGTTCTTTGGTCCACCTTCTGCACTGTCACCCTCCCGTCCTTTTGCCACCTGTGCCTTCCAGCCGGTAAGAGAAGGAATGCCAATTGCAGAATACTATCCATTACATTGTACATTTTACAATTTTCTTAAGTTTTCAGTTAATTTTTGTTCAACAGCTCAGGTGTTTAGTTGCTACACAATGCAAGAGGAGCAATTAAGGACTTGTATGCTATTACTCTTATGAACCATTGGACCCACAGTTGTCTCCTACACTTAAAAGATGCTTTTATACATTTATTCATTCATTTTTTAACACAATCACTGCTTTTTGTCCCATGATGGAACAGCAACATGTCCAGAGTTGGTTCCTACCTTGTGTCCACTGCTGCAGGAATAGGCACCAGCTGTCCACATTTCAGCTCTAAGCAGAATAACAAAAGAGACGGATGGATAGTATGTTACAAAGAAAGGGGGGCTGTTGCATCAATCCTCCAACCCACAAAAACATCAAGGATGCCACAACTCACAAAAATGTTTCCTTTTTTCAGTTGGTGGCACAGTGGTTACACTAATGCCTTCATGGCGCGGGTGTCCTGGGTTTGAATCCCACCCCTGGTCATTGCCCATGTAGGCTTTCCTGTGTGCATTTTGCTGATTCTCCTCCCTAGTGACGCGCACTTCAAAATGATTGGCGATTCGAAAGAGGCCTTGTGTTAATGTGTGTGATTGTGCCGTGTGATGGACCCGTGCCCGAGCTGCTTCTTGCCTTGCTTTTGATGTCACCATAATAAACTCCGGCTTTTCACAATCCTGAACTGGATTAAGCCAGTTGGATGAATACGTTAGGTTCATTTCAGTGAAGGGTTAATAATTAAGAAAGTGGTGGGAAGGAAAACCAGCAGCAACTGTGGCCATCCCAGAATGCTTTCAGCTTTATTCCAAGAGTCTTTGGCCCTTTGTGTGAAGAAAAACGTTTTAACTTTTTATACGGCATCTGCCCTTAACAATATTTCAACCATGTCCATGTATTCCTGTTGCAGAACTGATTTTAAAGTAACAACTGGGATCCAGTGTGCTGATTCCTTTCAGAATTTTAAACACTTCAGTCATGTCACCCCTTAATATCTTTTTGCTGCCCAATCTCTCCTTATAAGCCATACCTTACAGTTCTGGAATCAGCCTCGACTCCGGACTTGCTCTAGTGCTGTTATGTCTCTTTTATAATATGGAGACCAAAACTGTGCACCGTATTCTATGCAAGGCCTCCCCATTGTGTTATAAATCTTATGCACAAACTCCTTAGACTTGTCCTTCTCACATATTGTGATACATTAACCTGACATTCTCTTATTGGCTCCTGCACACTGTCTGGATGTAGACAGTGATGAGTCCACTGTTCCACAGCTCCTTCTCATAAGCTGTACTTTCAGACCCTCCATTGTGTATTCAAATCTAATATATTTTACTTCCTGCATGTAATACTTCATATTTACCTACATCATATACACTGTGTGCACAATTATTAGGCAAGTTGTATTTTTGAGGATTAATTTTAATATGGAACAAACACAGTGCTATCAGTCAATCCAAAATGTTAATAAACCTGAAACCTGAATGTTTCACAACGGAAATGTGAGTGTGAACATCATCAGGGGAATACATATGTGCGCACAATTATTAGGCAACTATTAGTGTGCAGATTTATTATGCAACTAAAGGAAAAATGAATATTTTCCCATCTCACTTGTTTTTTTTCATCTGTTATGGTGAGAATAATAAACAAACACCTCAAAATTTACAAATAAACATCTCTGACATTTCAAAAAAAATAAATCAGTCAATCAATGACCAATATAGCCACCCTTCTTTCCAATAACAGTCATAAGCCTTTCCATTCATGGAGTCTGTCAGTTTCTTGATCTGTTGACAATCAGCTTTTTGTGGAGCAGTGACTACAGCCTCCCAGACACTTTTCAGAGAGGTGTATTGTTTTTCTCCCCCGTAAATCTAGCATTTAAGAAGTGCCCACAAGTTCTCGATAGGGTTTAGGTCAGATGAGGAAGGGGGGCCATGTCATTATTCCTTCATCTTTAAGGCCTTTACTGGCTGGCCACGCAGTGGAGAACTTCGATGCAAGTGATGGAGCATTGGCCTGCATAAAAATCATGGTCTTTTTCCTGTATCACTGTTTGAAGAAAGTGTCTTCGAAAAACTGGCAGTAGGTTTGGGAGTTGATTTTGAGTTCATCTTCAATGCAAAAAGGTCCAACTAGCTCATCTTTAAAAATACCAGCTCATACCAGTACCCCACCTCCACGTTGGAGTGGAGCTCTGTGCCCATTACTGATCCACAGGTCCATCCATCTGGTCCATCAAGAGTCACTCTCATCTCATCGGTCCATAAAACCTTTGAAAAAAATCTGTCTTCAGATATTTCTTGGCCCAGTTTTGACGTTTCAACTTATGTTTCTTGTTCAGTGGTGGTTGGGTTTCAGCCCTCCTTACCTTGGCCATGTCTTTGAGCACTGAACACCTTGTACTTCTGGGCACTCTAGGTAGGTTGCAGCTCTGGAATATGAAAGTACTGGAGGATAATGGGTTCCAGGTAGCTTCACGTTTGATTCTTCTCAAATCTTTGGCAGCTAATTTACGTCTTTTGTTCTCAACACGTTTCTTGCGACCCTGTTGACTATTTGCAACAAAATGTTTGATGGTTCTGTGATCACACACCAATATCTTAGCAATTCCAAAAGTGCTGCATCCCTCTGAAAGACTTTTTTACAATTTTTGACTTTTCAGAGTCAGTTAAATCTCTTTTTTGGCCCATTTTGCCTGAGGAAAACTAGCTGCCTAATAAACATGCACACCTTGATATAGGGTGTTGATCTCCTTAGGCCACACTCTCCCTCATTACACAAATACACATCACCTGACGTGCTTAAATCCAATAAGCATTCAAGTTAATACAGCTTGGAGTTAGAATATACACATAAAAATGATGATATGGTCAAAATACTCACTTGCCTAATAATTGTGCACACAGTGTACTGTCCAAGTCCTTCTGTAACATCTGCCTTTCTTCCAAGTTTGGTATCATCTGCAGACTTAACCATCTTATTGATTATAATCTTGTTCAGTTCGTTTATGTATTTAAAACCAGCAGGGGACTCAGACCAACCCCTGCTGGGCACCACTTTTAACATCCCCAAATTCTGAAAAAAGGTCCCCTCACCAATTTTCTACCCACCTGCACACCATGCCCTGATTTTGGTTTGATCACTAGCCTTTCATATGGTTCCCTATCAGAAGCCTTTTATAAAAGTCAAGACAAATAACATTACGTGCATCTCTTTAATCGTATTCTTTTGTTGCATCCTCATCCAATCCCAGCATTTGTGAAACTTGACCTTCCTTGTCTGAACATTTGCTGAGTATTTGCTGCTTGACCTTCTTCTTAATAATTACTTCCATTCATTTGCCTGTAATACAGGTTAGGTTTACTGACCTATAGTTATTTGGATCAGCCTGACCATCCGTTTTATACAATGAGATAATGTTCACTTGCCTCCAGTCTATAGGAATGTCCCCAGTGGGCACAGGCTTTTGAAACATATGTGTCACGGGTTTTAAATATGTACTAACTAACTTTTTTTAGCTCTTTTTGATAAATGTTATCTGGTTCTGGTGATTTGTTAGATGTCAGCCTGTTTAATCTAAGCAGCACGTCTCTCAATACAATTTCCAAATCACTAAGTGCCTCCTCAGTAGCTCCCATTACTTTTGGGAGATTGTTGACTTCTTCACATGTGTAAATGCCAAACAAGTGTAAGTTCAAAGCATTTGCTATTTCACTATTTGTACATTCAGGCTCACCTTTATCATTCCTAATATCAGGAGGATATCAGAGAGGCTAAAAGACGGTTGGAGAGGAATATAGCAGATAAGGCGAAAGAAGACCCCAAGAGATTCTTTCAGTATTTTAGGAGTAAAAGAACAGTCAAGGAGGAGGTCAAGTTCATCAGGAATAGTAAAGGGGAATTAAAAGATACAGACAGTGAAATAGCAGATGCCCTAAACTTACATTTTTCTGAGGTGTTTACAAGTGAGCAAGTGGATAACCTCCCAGAGGTAAACGCAACTACTAAGGAGGTACTGAGGGATTTGGAAATTGAAGAGGGAGAAGTGCTGCTCAGATTAAATAGGCTGAAATCAAACAAATCACCAGGCCCAGATAATATTTATCCTCATGCTCTTAAGGAGGCTAGTGAGTACAGATATAAACCCTTGACACATATTTTTAGGAAGTCACTGCACACTGGAGACATTCCGAAGGACTGGAAAATGGCAAATATCATCACATTATATAAAAAGGGTGACAGGGCAGATCCAAGCAACTATAGGCCAGTAAGCTTAACAAGCATCACAGGAAAATTAATGGAAGGAATTATTAAGGATAAGATTGAGCAACACGTGGCAAGGTCAGGAGTTATTCTGAACAGTCAGCGTGGGTCCAGAAGAGGGGAGGTCGTGTTTTACTAACATGTTGGAATTCTATGAGGAGGCAACAAAAGGATACGATCAAAGTGGAGCAGATTAAATTATTTATCATGACTTTCAGAAAGCATTTGATAAGGTGCCACGTGAGAGGTTGGGCATCAAATTAAAAGAAGTGGGAGTTCAGGGTGATTTTTTAGATGGGTGCAGAATTGGCTCAGGCACAGGAAGCAGAGGGTGATGGTGCGAGGAACCTCATCAGAACTGGCCAATGTTAAGAGTGTTGTTCCACAGGGGTCAGTTCTAGGGCCGCTGCTATTTTTAATATATATAAATGATTTAGATAGGAATATAAGTAACAAGCTGGTTAAGTTTGCAGATGATACCAAGATAGGTGGATTAGCAGATAATTTGGAATCTGTTATATCATCACAGAAGGACTTGGATAGCATACAGGCTTGGGCAGATTTGTGGCAGATGAAATTTAATGTCAGTAAATGTAAAGAATTACACATAGGAAGTAAAAATGTGAGATTTGAATACACAATGGGCGGTCGGAAAATCGAGAGTACACCTTATGAGAAGGATTTAGGAGTCATAGTGGACTCTAAGCTATCAACTTCCCGACAGTGTTCAGAAGCCATTATGAAAGGCTAACAGAATGTTAGGTTATATAGCGCCTTGATCTGTGGAGTACAAGTCACAGGAGGTTCTGCTCAACCTTTATAACACACTGGTGAGGCCTCATCTTAAGCACTGTGTGCAGTTTGGGTCTCCAGACTACAAAAAGGACATAGCAGCACTAGAAAAGGTCCAGAGAAGAGCGACGAGGCTGATTCCAGGGCTACAGGGGTTGAATTATGAGGAAAGATTAAAAGAGCTGAGCCTTTACAGTTTAAGGAAAAGAAATTAAGAGGTGACATGATTGAAGTGTTTAAAATTATGAAGGGAATTAGTACAGTGGATCAAGACTTGTATTTTAAAATGAGTTCATCAAGAACACGGGGACACAGTTGGAAACTTGTTAAGGGTAAATTTCGCACAAACATTAGGAAGTTTTTCTTTACACAAAGAACGATAGACACTTGGAATAAGCGACCAAGTAGTGTGGTAGACAGTAAGACTTTAGGGACTTTCAAAACTCAACTTGATGTTTTCTTGGAGGAAACAAGTGGATAGGACTGGCGAGCTTTGTTGGGCTGAAAGGCCTGTTCTCGTCTAGAGTGTTCTAATGTTCTAATACTCTTTACCCCCTCCTTGACTGTTCTTTTACTACTAAATTACTGAAATAATCTTTATGGGTCATCTTAAGCCTTTTGTGCATTATTTCTCTCCAACTGTCTTTTACCCTTCCTAGTACCCTTTTGTAGCCATTGCTCTCAAGCTCTCATATCCCATATGATCTGTGCAGGTGTTGTTAGTCTCATAGACATTATAATTTTTTTTTTATTTGTAACTTCCTTTCTTAATCCACCTCAGGGTTTTCTTTAATTTCTTACTGCTTTTTAATTTGGTGATGAACTTCCCCTGCATTATGAGTAAAACACCTTTAAACCCACAATTCCTCAACTATTTCCATACTTAACAGCCTATTCTGAATTTATCTTACTGAAACTCTGCATCTTCTCAAAGTTGGCCTTACTAAAAAAAAATTTAAATGTGCTAGTTTTAGAATATACAAATAGAGTGAAATCTATAATATTATGCTCTTTAGATCCTAATGGTTCCATCACCTTTATCCTGACAATTCTATTCTGATTATTACTGAATACTAAATCTAGACAGACTTGCCCTGTGTTGGTGCTTTGATATACTTTGTTAAAAATCAGGAGTGGTCTCCCCTAGACATTCTGGTACACTCAGATATGGGGATGGATATTTAAGGAGTAAACCGCAAGAAAATGATTATATTTTTATATTATGCGCATTAAAGAACCATCAACAACAAATCAAATCAAATCAAATTAATAATATACTGAACAATTATTATAAAAGTAAAGTTGAATAAATCAGACTCTTTAACTGCATGAATAAAAAAGTACCACATCCAGTTAGCAGAAAGAGCTCAAAAGCTTTTTGCACCTAATACTTGTATGCAAAATTTGGTTGACCTAAGTGAAAGTGTACTCAAGTTATCGTGTTTACATACTGTGAACGTTACCCGTTACATAGACAGGCAGACATGTTGTTTCCAACCACCACACGTTTATTCACAACACTATTTACAAGTTATTAAAGTGCACACAAAAACCCCCAAAGTCCTGGCCACACACTATGCCTTCCTTCGGGCCGCCTCCACACTCTCTTCTCCTGCTTAGTCCTTCTTCCACCCAACTCCAGCCTCGCATGACAGGAGGCGGCCCCTTTTATCTTCACCCGGATATGCTCCAGGCTCTCCCCGGCAATCACCTGCCGACACGCCCCTGTGTGGCGGAAGTGCCGGCTGTACTCCCAGAAGCACTCCGTGTGTCCCTACTTCTCTTCCCCCCAGCACTTCCTGGTGTGTACTGAGGTCCAGGGTTCCCAAGGCATTGGGGCACCCCCTGGCGGTGACCACGGGCCCCTACAGGGTTGGGCTTCCATGCCCTCAACCCGTGGCCCCCAAAGCCAACCAGGGTGGTGGCCCCCACGTGATCCAAGGTGGGCGAACGCCCTCTTCTGGTCCTTCAAGGCATCCCGGCCGGGTTGTCGCCCCTGCCATCCCTGACAATACACACACACATACACACACAAACAGACACACAGATATAATTCCAAAATTGGTATTTTCAGACTAAGGGAGGTCTAAAACGTTGAGATTCATCAAAATCTTGACTTCGAATTTTTGGACGATTACACAACTTTCCCTTATGCTTTGTATGCGAGAAAGTAAAAACAGTCACTAACTATGTTTAATACACTCTTGTTTTTGCGCTCCGCTATTTGCATAGTTAGCCTAGTTAATATTAGGGTAATTAAAAGTCCCCCATTAAAATAATGTCTCCCACTAAACTTGTTTTTTTAATACTATTGTAAATTTAAACTATTATCTGCATTAGAGGGTCTATAACACGCTTCTAATATAAGGCCTCGATCCCTGATGCTGTCTGGTCAAATCTAAACTTCGTCACCAAGACCCGCCCTCACTTTTATGTTTTAATTTAAAAAGGCACACATTTATGGACATTTTCAGATTTTGTCCACACTACCCCATTATTTCTGATCCCTGAAAATAAAGAGTTTTGAAAATGCTCTCCAGACCATCGGTGTTGTAGTGTGGATAAGAGGAAAACAAAGTTTTCTAAAAATGATCCTCTACCTGTGCTCTGATTAGTTCGTGCTATTTTCAGGGCCCTTCCCTGATTGGATTCTGCTCATTACAATGTCTTACTCACTGATTGGTCCCTCTTCACAGAAGAAAAATGTTTTCCAAAATAGCGGGCATAGAAGAGTTACTTTTGATGGCACTTGTTGTGCTGCTTACCTGTATGAATATTAGTTGTAGTTTGCAAAGCTTGAATGTGATATACAACCAGAGAAGGCAAATTATTTTCCAGTCACTACAATTTTGTGATAAATCCTACGGTCGTTACCGTTGTAGTGAAAAATTCAGAGCCTTGTGAAAATCACATTGTAAATAATTCAGTTAACAGCCTCAAATCAATGTTTATTGCATAAACTTAATCTGTTCAGTAATGAGAAGCTCATTCTGCAGCAAAATTAACAACAAGGCATTCAACGAAGTGAATGGATGCAGAACACAGCTGAGCTCACAATATTACAGGACACAATGCAGTAAAGCGAGAGTATAGACACATGCAAACATTTATCTACATATGTATGTATGTACAGTTAGGTCCATAAATATTTGGACAGAGACAGCTTTTTTCTAATTTTGGTTCTGTACATCACCACAATGAATTTTAAATGAAACAACTCAGATGCTGTTGAAGTGCAGACTTTCAGCTTTAATTCATTGGGTTGAACAAAAAGATTGCATAAAAATGTGAGGGAACTAAAGTATTTTTTTTAACACAATCCCTTTATTTCAGGGGCTCAAAAGTAATTGGACAAATTAAATAACTGGAAATAAAATGTTCATTTCTAATACTTGGTTGAAAACCCTTTGCTGGCAATGACAGCCTGAAGTCTTGAACTCATGGACATCACCAGATGCTGGGTTTCCTCCTTTTTAATGCTCTGCCAGGCCTTTACTGCAGTGGCTTTCAGTTGCTGTTTGTTTGTGGGCCTTTCTGTCCGACGTTTAGTCTTCAACAAGTGAAATGCATGCTCAATTGGGTTAAGATCAGGTGGCTGACTTGGCCATTCAAGAATTTTCCACTTCTTTGCTGTAATAAACTCCTGGGTTGCTTTGGCTGTATGTTTTGGGTCATTGTCCATCTGTATCATGAAACGCCGCCCAATCACTTTGACTGCATTTAGCTGGATTTGAGCAGACAGTATGTCTCTGAACACCTCAGAATTCATTCGGCTGCTTCTGTCCTGTGTCACATCATCAATAAACACTAGTGTCCCAGTGCCACCAGCAGCCATGCACGCCCAAGCCATCACACTGCCTCCACCGTGTTTTTGCAGATGATGTGCTATGCTTTGGATAATGAGCTGTTCCACGCCTTCTCCATACTTTGTTCTTGCCATCATTCTGGTAGAGGTTGATCTTGGTTTCATCTGTCCAAAGAATGTTTTTCCAGAACTGTGCTGGCTTTTTTAGATGTTCTTTAGCAAAGTCCAATCTAGCCTTTCTATTATTGAGGCTTATGAGTGGCTTGCACCTTGCAGTGCACCCCTCTGTGTTTACTTTCATGCAGTCTTCTCTTTATGGTAGACTTGGATATCGATACGCCTACCCCCTGGAGAGTGTTGTTCACTTGGTTGGCTGTTGTGAACACCACTGTTGTCTTCCGTGGACGTCCAGGTCTTTTTGCGTTGCTGAGTTCACCAGTGCTTGCTTTCTTTCTCAGGATGTACCAAACTGTAGATTTTGCCACTCGTAATATTGTAGCAATTTCTCGGATGGGTTTTTTCTGTTTTTGCAGCTTAAGGATGGCTTCTTTCACCTGCATGGAGAGCTCCTTTGACCGCATGTTGTCTGTTCACAGCAAAATCTTCCACATGCAAGCACCACACCTCAAATCAACTCCAGGTCTTTTATCTGCTTAATTGATAATGACATAACGATGGACTTGAACACACCTGCCCATGAAATAGCCTTTGAGTCAATTGTCCAATTACTTTTGAGCCCCTGAAATGAAGGGATTGTGTTAAAAAAATACTTTAGTTGCCTCACATTTTTATGCAATCGTTTTGTTCAACCCACTGAATTAAAGCTGAAAGTCTGCACTTCAACTGCATCTGAGTTGTTTCATTTAAAATTCATTGTGGTAATGTACAGAACCAAAATTAGAAAAAAGTTGTCTCTGTCCAAATATGTATGGACCTAACTGTATGTTTCCCTATTGAGTTAGTTTTACAAGTGTTGTATGGTACAATGTGCTCCGATTGCCATGGACTGTTTATAATCAATCAACTCGTGAATGAACATACTGTATAGCTACTGTCACGCATGCGCGAGTAGGAGGCCGCGGACGGACCTGAAACCGCTTCGAAAGACGTTCGCCGGTAGGGAATGGTGGGGTACTTAACCTTTCTGCTCTCTCTTCTAGGAAAAAAGACGCTCCGCCATCATAACCTGACCGCAGTACGTCCACTTCCGCCCTTCCTCAGCCATCTTCCCTGACGTCAGCAATCCCGTCATCCCTCACGCCTCCTTCCCAGCATTCCTCCACTTCCGGCTCCTCGTATATAAAATGGCCGCCCGTCGCGCATATGAACGATTTTGTTTGTATATTTTGACCTGTGAAAATTATTTTTTTTTGTTTACAGTATACGGGGCCGGAAACCCCAACCCTTTATGCTGTGTCTTTCATTTCTTTTACACTACATACATTTTTTTAAGTGTTGTTTTAAGATTTGCAGCATTTTCATTCAATGACAAGGAGACTGGTGCCAGTTCTGAAGACTGTTACTTGACATGTTACTTGACATGACATAGAGGTGATTCACTGCAGTTCCTTAAAGAACTTCTTTCTTTTCCAATATATCAGTCCTACATGTGCTGACAGTCAAGAAAGTAAGCAAAGCATAAAGGAATGTGATTTTATGTTGCTCTGATGTTTTTCACTACATATTTCCTTTCTCAGAGTTTGCCGGTGATGTGCACATGCTAATTGTAGTAAGTGAAGTGTACAAGAGCCAACCAGAAATTATCATGATTCCTGTCCCCAGAAAGCAAATGTGACAAGCGATGGCAGCTGTGAATGCTACTTCTCGCAATGTCATTGGAAGTTAATTGTTTATATTTTATTATAATAAAAAAAGTCTAGCAGTATAGGTGGTGTATATTTTATACTTGTAATAGTTGTATGTCGCCACCATGTACACACTTTACCGTATGCGTATTCTTCCACATGCGTTTTTTTCTGTGCGCGCATTTTACCGTGTGCGGTTATTTCCCGTGCGCTTATATGACTGTGCGCTTTTTTCTGTGCGGATATTTCCTGTGCGCTTTTTTCCTGTGCACTTCCTTCCAAGATTCATTGTAACTGTACCAAGCAATGGGTGCATTTATTAAATGATAATAAACTGAATATTAAAAGTCTAAAGACTTTACTACATGCCACAAGGCTGGTAAAAGAAGACCCACTGCACATCGTGCAGCCCTCCATAATGCCCCGCGGCTGGTGTTGCTGTCATCGCCCTTTCACTGCCATTCTGTCTCTCCCTCTCCTTCACTATATTCACCCGATTCAGCAAGAACAACCCACGATTTTCTCTCCGAAAGTCTCAGCCTATCAACCTTGAATGTTCTCAGCGCTTACAGAATGCAGGAACTCCATCTTACTGTCACTCAACTGAGGAACTTACATGGATGCATAACACCTCATCACTAATCAAGAAAGACCAGCAGAGACTACACTTCCTGAGGCGGCTGAAGTGAGCACGTCTTCCCCCTTCCATCCTCACCATGTTCAACAGAGGCGCCACTGAGAGTGTTCTGACCAGCTGCATCACTGTCTGGTATGGCAGCTGCAACATATCCGACTGCAAGTGCCTGCAAAGGATAGTGAAGACAGCAGAGAACATTATTGGGGTGCCTCTCCCTTCACTACAGAACATATTTTACAAACGCAGTGTCCGCAAGGCCTGCAGCATTGTGCAGGACCCCTTACACCCCTCACAAGGATTTTGAACACTTCTGCCATCCAAGAGAAGATACTGCAGCATCAGAGCCAGATCTGCCAGGCTGCAGGAAAATTTTTACTACTTAACACCATGCTGCCCTCTAGGATCGTCCACACAGCCTCAACCACCTCTAAAAACAGAACTTTTATACAGTGTGACGGACAGCCGGGTCCCATGCCCGGCCGGGACGCCTCTGCTGCATACGGCCCGGGGAAGCCATCATGGACATTGCAGTACCTTCCCCAGGGCGCTTGGGGGCAGCCTCCCTGGCCGTGGATCCCTCCTCAATCTTCCCCGTGGCTCCATGGGACATGGAGTCCACCACAGCAGCCCGGTTGGGAGATGGGGTGGCCGTTAGGGGGTGCTGCGGACGACCAGCCACCACGCTGGACGGTTTAGCAGCCCCACCCAGAGGTGCAATTAAGACCAGCTGGTCAGGCACCTGGAACACTTCCGGGTGGGGTATAAAAGGGCCTGCCTCCCAGCAATCAGGGCCAGAATCGGGAGGAAGAGGTTGCCTGGGAGGAGTGGTGGTGCCAGGAAGCATTTGGTTTGTGTGTTTTGTGCTTTGGGACTGTGTTTGGGCTGTGTGGCACGGGGAAGACGTGTCACACAGCTGAAGAAAAAATAAAGCCTTTGAGTGTGAACACGTGCCTCTGCGTAGTCTGTGCCGGGTCGGGCGCTATAAAGCGCCTTTATCACAACAGGTATATCTATTATTTATTTATTATATTACATATTTATTGACTATATTTATGTATCTAGATTGCACAATACCATACGTTGCATCAATGTTCCTATTGCTTACTATACGTCATATCGCTACTACTTCTTTGTCTTGTCTTTGCACAACGTCTTGTCTTGTTTGTGTTTTAATTTTAAATTTTTATTTTTATTTGCACTTCATGTTGTTACACTGTGAACCCTGAGCTTCACAATTTCATCTATCTGTATACTTGTATATGGTTGAGATGACAATAAAGTTCGCTTTAAATGATTGATTGATTGATTGATTGATTGATTGATTGATTTAGCCTATGAAATCTCAAAAGCCAAAATATGATGCTGTTTAAAAAAGAATATTCACATTCGTGAAGAGATTCTGGGTGGTTTACGATCACCTGAGTGCCGCATCATCTAGAAGCTTGACATCTGGAAGTTCCAGCCTCGGATGTTTAGCATTAATACTGTATGTGCCTTTGTGATTTCTTCATCGGGCATTTTATGTCGCTCATTCAGTCCTAAACTACTAACGACATTTTAAAGAGCACTTATTCATCTCAGCATTTTCAAGATATCACCAAATTGTCCCAAAATTGCACAATGTGTTAAATAATTTTTTTCTATTCCAAATAACCATTCCTAATTTTCAAGCGCCTCTCCATGTTTTGCCAGTTTGGCTGCGAGTCGTGCTATAAGTCCTTTGGCAGGTGTCTACCTACAATCTGGCAAAAGTAATTGACTGCCAAGGATTAACCAATAGGAACAGGCTAAGCCGGTGGCCTTTGCCTTGATTGAGAAGTGACAAATCATCATAGAAAGAAGGCATTGGGAAATAAATAATGCTGGCATTAAAAGGGCCATTTGGTAAGGTGCCATTCAGAAAATTGCATAATAAATTTGTGATAATAAAATAATGACTTTGTATTACATAATAATTAGATTCATTTTCATAATAATTTCATGACTTTTCTTTAATTATGCATTTATTTCACAATTTACTGACTCGTCTATATATATCACTGTACTTTTGCACTATTTCGTAATCGCCATGTTATTTATTTTGGCACAAATGGTATTCCATGCTGCTACACCAATCACATAAATTAGAATGAAGAGTGTTCACTTGCAAGGCACTATAATAAGGGGTGATTGTGGCCTTTATCATCCCAGTCTATTTCCTCCCAGGCATACTGTATACCCGGTGGTTGGGATCTTTTCCAGCTCTCACGTGCCCTGATTGATCGAATTGGCTTGTGTCACGAGTAAGCTGTGACTGTCAGACGCTTCTCTTTTCCATATCTGATTTACTTTGTTCACATTTCTGAGGGAGAGTCTCCGGTGGATATTTTATCCCATGGACTGTTTTCCTTTCTCTTTCTTCTCCTCCAGATAAAGGCTGCAGTTTTCTCGATCCCCCTTTCAAATGGACTTACAGCTGTTAGTTTTACTGGCATGCACTTCCTTGACCATTCCGCTTCTTTTTTTAAGGTTTCAAAACTGGGACGCTTGCCATTTGACAAATCAGCCTGTCAACCCTAAAGATGCCCAAGGGTGCAACTCCAGTCATTTGACGTGGAGCGTTTATTAGCAGTGCGGTGCAAGAAGCTGCTCTCGTGCATGGGCTTGTTTAAAAGAGATCTGAAAGAGTCTCAGCATAATGCACTTGTGTTATACTACAGTGGGCCGCACATTCTAGAGGACCTCGAGATCTTTGTAATGAGCTTCAGACCAGTCTTATGAACCTGGCAGCAAAAGTGTGGGGTACAGACCTTCACGCGCTTATTCTTTACTATGATTTCCTGCAAAATAACAAGTAAGATTGTCAACTGCTTTATTCAGTTCTGGCTCACCAGAGAGCAGCAACAAAAGAACCAACACAGTGGTGAGGCCTCACGTGGTGGCAAAAAAAAAAACACACAGCGCAGTAGAAAAAGTCCAGAGAAGAGCGACTGGGGTGACTCCAGGGCTACAGAGAATGAATTATGAAGAAAGATTAAAAGAGCTGAGCCTTTACAGTTTAAGCAAAAGAAGATTAAGAGGTGACATGATTGAAGTGTTTAAAACTATGAAGGGAATTAGTACAGTGGATCGAGACTTGTATTTTAAAATAAGTTCATCAAGAACATGGGGACACAGTTGGAAACTTGTTAAGGGTAAATTTCGCACAAACATTAGGAAGTTTTTCTTTACACAAAGAACGATAGACACTTGGAATAAGCGACCAAGTAGTGTGGTAGACAGTAAGACTTTAGGGACTTTCAAAACTCAACTTGATGTTTTCTTGGAGGAAATAAGTGGATAGGACTGGCGAGCTTTGTTTGGCTGAACGGCCTGTTCTCGTCTAGAGTGTTCTAATGTTCTAATACTCTTTACCC
>JANRMT010062852.1:28703343-28717893 GCA_026402145.1 Polypterus bichir lapradei | reverse complement strand
AGATAGATTTGAAAGGCACTATATAATAGATAGACAGATAGATAGATAGATAGATAGATAGATCTGAAAGGCACTATATGATAGATAGATAGATAGATAGATAGATCTGAAAGGCACTATATAATAGATAGATAGATAGATAGATAGATAGATAGATAGATAGATAGATAGATCTGAAAGGCACTATATAATAGATAGATAGATCTGAAAGGCACTATATAATAGATAGATAGATAGATAGATAGATAGATAGATAGATAGATAGATAGATAGATAGATAGATAGATCTGAAAGGCACTATATAATAATGCACCAATCACAGCTCAGAGTGACTTCGTCTGTCATCAAGCGCACTTGTTGATGATCAACACAGAGTTTCATTTTTATTGTACTGTTAATTCATATGGCCTCTAGAGATTATAAGTACAGTCCTGATGTTTTTGCTATGTTTGGAAAGTTTGAAGTAAAAAAAACAGAGAGAGAAAGTGACAAATTTCTGTGAAAAAAGTCAGCACTAACTTTGGAATAAAACTTGGACAAACAATGGACTTGTCACAGTGTCTGTTCTGTTTATGTTGAGGAACTAAGACAATGGACAAATGACAGTATGTAGCTCTTGCTTTTTGGTATTCCAATGATATGTAGGGTACCCATAAATCATAGTAATAATCCTTATTTCTGTTCCTGCAAAAATTGAAGGCTATTACAAAAAGAGTCAGAAAAATGTTTTATCCCAGTCTTCCTTCAGCTATTAGACCTGCACCACATGGGCCTGAGGTGCCAATCCCTACTCCACCTGACAGTCTCACTTCTGCAGAAACTCATTCAGAGGGAGAAAGTACTTGAGGTGACTCCGAATAATTTGCCTTGTTACACTAAAACAATAAGCCTCAGTCATTCACTCAGGATGAACTTAATGATTTAGTGAGAGATCCGGCCCTTCCCAAAGATGCCGCAGTGCTCTTGGGGTCCTAATTAAATGATAAAGTCTCATTACATCCAGCTAAAACTTCTATTGGTACCAAAATAGAGAAATAGAGAAAATTTGTTTGCAGCATATTTCAAGAAGGATGGATCTGACGTTAAGTGGCCTAGGGCAGAAACATGGCAGAGATTACAATGCAGATAACTGGAGACTATTTACGGACTTCATAATCCAAATATATATGCATTGATACCTGTTATTCATTCTGTACATTTAAAAGAAACCTACGAGAACTTTGACAATCTTCTTCAGAAAGTGAACTACAATGAGCACCACGGGCTCACATGTGGGGGCTGAAAGTTCAAAGTATCCTACTGGGTCAGCAGTCATCTCAGACACAATTCCTATGGGACAGAAGTGCCAAGAATTGACATTGGGTTCAGAACGAATGGCCAGCAGGAAAAAGCTACAGCTTAGTGCCAAAAATCATCATCAGACCTGCCATGTTCGATTGCATTGTGGATTAGAGTAATTGTCAGTTTTAAACTAGCTGTCCCCTGATGCACTGGCATTCAGTCCAGGATTCATTCCCATTTTGTACCCAATAACACTGATGGAACAGATTCAGGACACTGAATTGGATTAAATAGGTTTAATAATGGATTGATGGCAAATGTCTGCCTTTAAATGGAAAAAGAAAAAAAAATGTACAGGGACTTTAGTCACTCGGGCAAATATGTAAAGGACATCTTGGAAGATATACAGAAAACGCCTGAAGCCGAGCACATAGAAGAGGATCTGCAAATTGGCACCCTGACAGATAGGTCCTGTACTTCAGGGGAGATGAATAATGAATGAAGGCAGATGTCACATGAAAACACAACTGGAAACGTCAAACGATGTGGAGCCAGACAGAGCTGGCATGAAAAGCAAAGAAAGGAGAGGGCAGGCGTGTCTGAGACGTGACTACTCAGCGCTAATCCTTACATGGGAAGGGAGCCGATTCCATTGTAAAGAACGTAACCTCATGTTGTACTGTGCATGGCATTGTGTTATGGATGGTATGGTGGCACAGCTGAAAAGCTCACTGTCCGTGTGGATTTGCATGTTCTCCGCAGGTTTGTGTGAGGCTTTCCTCAGGTGCTCTTGTTCTAAGCTCATTCAGGAAGTTGGTGGCTCTAAATTGGCAGCGTAGGGTCAGCATGGACGTCTTTTTCTAAAGCCCCCAGCCTCTCATCCAAGGTTGCTTTCAGGCAGGTATGACGATGGATAGATATCTTTCATTTTAACATTTTAATACTTTGGACACAACTCTTTACAGCATCAGGATTGTGGTCTTATAGTTTCAGAGATTCTGGTCTGATCTTAGTCTTAAAGTGTTTGCTGATATGTGTCTGCCAGATCGAGTTCCTCGACCTCTTTTTCTGTTTCGTTTTTATGACTTTTGGTCTAATTTAAAGTGTCTTTTATGATTTTAATGTAATCATTCATTTTATGTTAATAGTGTTTCAAGTATCTGCGGTGGGCTGGCACCCTGCCCGGGGTTTGTTTCCTGCCTTGCGCCCTGTGTTGGCTGGGATTGGCTCCGGCAGACCCCCGTGACCCTGTAATTAGGATATAGCGGGTTGGATAATGGATGGATGGATGGATGTTTCATGTATGTATTATGTTTCTAGGTGTGAAAATAAGTTCTCTTACAGCGGATTCAGAAAAGTATTCAGGCTCCTTCACTTTTTTCACATTTTGTTATTGCAGCCTTGTGCTAAAATCATTTAAATTCATTTTTTCCCTAATCAAGCAACACTCTTACAGAGAAGAATGACAAAGCAAAAAAAATGGATTTGTAAAATTTTTGCAAATTGCGTTTTGTGGGTGGCACCCCAAGAGGCGGGGCCACTCTGACATCACCACACCTGAGCCCTCCCTCTGGCTACTTCAGTCAGTGCAGAAGGAGAGCGCAGGTCAGGGGTACGTTGAAGTTCAGGGGAGTTCTTGTGAGTATTGTGTTCGTTTGCTTATTGATTTTTATTATTGATCCGCTCTTGAAATATTCTTGTGGATTACATTTTTAAACTTGTTTACTTTGGGACTGTATTTCAGACAACCCCTTTTTACGTCTTTTTCAGTCTTTCTTTTTTTCCAAATACATATTTTTGATTAGTAACAAACTCGCTCTTGAGCTAAGGGTTTTTTTCATGGTTTTCATTTCTTGAGAGGGCGGCACAGTGGTGGTAGTGCTGCTGTCTCGCAGTTAGGAGACCTGGGTTCGCTTCCCGGTTCCTCCCTGAGTGGAGTTTGAATATTCTGCGTGAGTTTTCTCCGAGTACTCCGGTTTCCTCCCACCGTCCAAAGACATGCTGTTAGGTGGATTGGCAATTCCAAATTGTCCCTAGTGTGTGCTTGGTCTGTGGGTGTGTGTGCCCTGTGGTGGGCTGGTGCCCTGCCCGGGGTTTGTTTCCTGCCTTACACCCTGTGTTAGCTGGGATTGGCTCCAGAAGACCCCTGTAGTTAGGATATAGAGGGTTGGATAATAGATGGATGGATTTCTTGAGAGGCACTTTGATATTTTGGGACATTTAAATGCATTTTTGTGGCTTAAAACCCTTTTGGCTTTGCTTTTATCATCCATGCATTTTTGTTGTTGTTCTGGTAGTCAGATGCCCACTTTTCCAATTATGTTGACAATTTTTGACCACAATACTTGGTCACTTGTTCCATTGGTCTGTGGTTCCCTATATACATTGTTAACTTGAACGCATGAACTGCTATATTTTGTAACATTTCCTTTTACTTTTTTCATTGTTAACTATGTAAGCAGAGAATGAACACAATGCCGATAAATAGTGTTGAGTGAACTTAAATTCAAAGTGAAACTCACTGTTTCGTATTGCAAAAAAGAAATTGTGAAGCAAATGCTGTTTCCAGTACAATCTGAGCCATTTCCACAAGAAGAAAGGTGCTCAGTGCCTGTCTGGAATAATTTTTTCTGCATTACTTCCATAAGTGTATGCGTGTCATTGAGTATTTAAATAAAGATCTCTAGTGAAAAACAAAATCAGCTGCCTCACTCCATTTTCATATGAAGACATTTCATCAGCCATGTGTTAAGTTTGTTCTGTTAGTATGATACCTGCTTTTGAAATTATGATGGCAGTCTTGGAGATCGCAGTCCTAAAGATGCGCCAGATAAAGAAATGAAACCCAAAGCTGCTGCCTTTGACTGCTGGAACATTTATTAACAGGACATTTCACTATTGGTCTATGCACATATGATAAATAATTAATTCTATCAAAACTCATTAAAAATGTAAAGAAGTGTATTAGAAAGCAACAGTTTTATTATCAGACATAACTGCAAAATGTAAACTGTTAATTGGTTTATTATGACCATCAACATGATTAAAAGTCTTAGTTTGAATGAGTCCTTGAAGGATGACACCACGCAGGGTGCAGGCTAAGAAGCACATGCGCTGCACTTATAATGTGTTTCTTGGCACTGTCCCTACTTGTTCCACACAACAACACATTTGGCAGTTAGTGACTGTTTACACTCAGCGGGTGGCAGATTGTCCATGAACTGCTGTCCTGACAGTCGTGACAAATTGGACCCTTTGTGATGAAGAATCGCCTTCAGGGGTGATATCAGCATCAGGACCAGAGACTTCAGGTTCTACATCACCCAATTGTTTGTCACTTTATCAATCACTGTCATTATCATCAAAATATTTATCTTGCAATAAATCTATTGTTTCAAAACTTCAGTAACTTTATACATTTTTCGCAATGACATAACTACAGATAGTCTGTTTATAACACTATTTTCCACTGCCGATCCTAATGTGATGTGGGAGACCTTCCATGACAAGACCCTGAAGGTTGCTGAGGGTTGTGTTGGTGTTACCAGTGTTCCCAGAAGGAGGTGTTTCATCTCGTATGGCACACTGGATATCATCGAGAGGAGCCGCAGTGCACTGCTCAATGGCAACTCTGGTCTGAGAAGGATGGCTGTGAGAGCTCTGAGGGCAGATAAAGAGGTGTTTGTTAGAGGAATCTGTGAGCAAGTGACACACCATCTGTGGTCTAGCAACCCACATCCTGCTAACGGAGGAATTGAAGCATTATGCACATTCAAATCTGTTTCTCGGAGAGTCGCAGTCAGGACAGCTGATGGAACAGTCCTTACGGATGACACTGCAGTTGTGACCCGCTGGGCCGGCTACTTTGAGTAGTTCATCAAAGCTGATCCTCCGGCTAGGACGTTGGATATCCCTGGGTCCATGGTCCTTAAGGCCGATCCTCCAATTAGCTGTGAACCACCTAATCTCACTGAGATTTCACAGGTGGTGAACCAGCTGAGGGGAGGAAAGGCTGCAGGGATCTGTGGTATCCGGGGTGAACTTCTCCAGGCTGGTGGTAACGCTGTCCTCCTGGCATTGTAAGCAATCTTTGCTTCCATCTGGGAGACTGGCATCATCCCAACTGACTGGAAAACAGGACTTGTCGTCCCTATCTGAAAAGGGAAGGGTGATCGCCTGGATTGCAGCAACTACAGGGGGATAACACTGCTCCCTGTGCTGGGTAAGGTCCTTGCTAGGGTCATTGTCCATAGGATCCGTGATCACTTACTCACCTACCAGTGACCGGAAAAGTCTGGTTTTACGCCTAAGAAGCCTACCATCGACCGCATCCTGGCACTGAGGCTTCTCATAGAGCACAAATGCGAATATCGGTAGAGTTTCTTATGCAGTCTTTGTTGATTTTTATAAAGCATTCGACTCAGTTGATCGAGCTGCCCTGTGGGACATCCTGAGGGTTTACAGGATCCCCTTGAGGTTGCTGGATATCATGGCCGGCCTATAACACTGGTATTGTGAGTGCTGTGCAGAGTGGAGGCCGAACCTCTGTGTTTTTCCCAGTTGATTCTGGGGTTCGTCAAGGGTGTGTTCTGCTCCTGTTCTATCCTGATAAAAAAAACAACATCCAGGTCACTAATGACCTTTTGGGCACAGCCATCAGCTGGGTGTCTGTTTGCGGAGAGAGTGTTGACCTTGTTGATGGGTTTACTTACCTTGGCAGTGACATTCATGTCTCTGGTAACTCTTCCTTTGAAGTCAGTAGATGGATTGGGAGAGCATGGGGGGGTCAGGAGTTCACTGGAAAGGGGTGTGTTGTGCTCCCGATATCTATGAAAAAGGACGAAGGTCCAAGTCTTTAGAGCCCTGGTGCTTCCTGTCTTGCTATATGGTTGTGAGACATGGACGCTATTCAGTGACCTGAGACGAAGACTGGACTCCTTTGGTACTGTGTCTCTCCGGAAAATCCTTGGGTACCGTTGGTTTGAATTTGTGTCGAATGAGCGGTTGCACATGGAGTCCTGAATGAGGCACATTACCTGCATTGTGAGGGAGCGTCAGTTACGGCACTACAGCCGTAATTTCCTCATTGTTGGGGACCCGAGTGGCTGGACTAGGCCAAGGGGTCGCCCACGTAACACCTGGCTGCGGCAGATAGAGGGTCATTTCTGGAGAGTGGGACCGGACCGCGTGTCTGTCTGGGGGTTCCCAACCGGGATCCCTAGTTGTTTCTTTGTGTGGTGGGTGTAGTAATGTGCATGCTCCCCAACTTGACTTGACTTTACTTTCCACATCAAAAAAAAAAAATATATATATATATATATATATGTCTAGCCACTAGATGGCAGTGCAATAGTAAATAACTGAAACATGACAACTAAGTTTGTCAGCTGCGTCTATAATGGCTGTATACTGACATACAACTTATATTGTTTGTCGTTCCTTGACAGGCTCAATGTAATACAACTTAACTTGTACCTCGCGTTCAAAGTGTTAAAGGTACATGAGGTGCCTGTCCACAACTAAGTCGGTTGGTAGGTAGTGGGCGACCTTCTGAGTGCTGATTTTTTCTGTAGAGAATGTGAATTTGAATGTGTTTTCATATGGAAAATACACCACATTATCACATTTTTATACAATACGCTGCACTCCACCATAGTGATGAGAGTCATGAATAGAACTGATTTTAAAGCTGTGTGTAATATTTTAACCCCCCCTAAAAAGACAGTCGAAAACCCTAAAAACAAACTTTAGTGAGTTTCACAATTGCAAAATTGAATGAAAAAGAAATTTCAGCGCCACTTTTCAGAAATTCAGCTTTTTCACTTATAACTGATCAAAACCCAAACACTAAGCTAAATCATTGCCAAAAAGCAGACATTGGGAACCAGAATCAGTAAAGTAATAAACATGCATCAACATATTTGTTATGTTTTTCCGCAATCTTGTGTAACTGGTCATCATTATATAGCAATGCTATGGTAATGGTTCACAAAATGGCAGTGTCTAGGTATATAAAAACAAAACAAAATATTTTAAATCCCCAGAAAAGTCTTTAGTGAGTTTCTCAATTGTGAAGTCTTCTGTAAAATAAATTCTAGTGACAGTTTACAGAAACTGTATGAAAATGGAAACTTAGCTGTTTCGCTTATGAATAATCAAAACCCAAACACTAAGCTAAATCATTGTCAAAAATCAGAAATCAGGAACCAGATTCGCTAAAGTCATAAGCGTGCATCAACAGATTTGTTATGTTTATCCGCAATCTCGGGTAACTGGTCCTCGTTACATAGCAATACTATGGTAATAGTTCACAAAATGGCAGTGTCTATGTATATAAAAACAAAACAAAATATTTTAAATCTCCAGAAAAGTCTTAAGTGAGTTTCTCAATTGCAAACTCTCCTACAAAACAAATTTTCGTGTCAGTTTTGTGAAACCACATGCGAGTCCATGATTGTCTATTTCACTCGTTACAAGCTCTGGCTGTTGTATCAGGCCTCCGTTGCGAGGTTTAACCATAGTTGTGATACAAACACATTGATATCATTGACAAAACAGAAGGTAAACTTTTTTTTTTATTTGTATTAAAGTCTTACATTTTGTCCATTAGAGAGACCCACATATGGTGGCAAGTAGAGCCTCCTCTGGTGACAGGGCATTAACAGTGACCTCTAAACCTGCATGGTTTTCAGATTATGTTGGAAATACTGCCAGTCTAACATATTTTACAGAAGGTCACTTTTTTTTGGCTTTGTAAATGTTAAAGCAAAAGAAGCAGGTGCATCTTGTCAGTGCCACATGGGTTGGAAGTGCATCCTGACCAGAAAGGGGCATGGAAGGTTGCCAAAAAGAGATCCTTAACCTGTAATTGCTCCAGGGCCCTGTACAATGGCTGACTCTGCGCTCTGACCCCAAGGGGTATGCGAAAACTAACAAATGCCTAATACAAGAAATTGTATAAGGCGAAATAAAGAACAAAAAAATGGTATGGGATGCTCAGTGTAGGCAGATGGGCATTCCGGCAGGAAAGAAGAAGGAGCCAGACCCAGAAAAGATGGATGGACAGATAACCCACCAAAAGAAGATGTCGCTGGGAACTCTTTATTCCCCCAGGACGCTGGAGGCTGCAGCAGCCATATGTATCGCCGTCCATTTGGGAACCGGCAGGGAATGCTGGGAGATGTAGTCCAGCAACACAGCCCTGCTGGTGACCATGGATACCGCAAGGGGGCACTATCGGGAGATGTGCTCCTCAACCAATGGGACTTCCATATAACTCAAAAGTGCTTCCATCAGGCAGTGGTGCTGGCACCAGAAGTACTCCCGGGTCTTTGGTAAAGCGGACCAAACTCTCTTATTCTGGCAAGTCGGAACTGGGAGAACGTGGAGCAACACTCGACTGGAGGACACCAGTGTAGTGGTGAGAGGAATTGTGATTTGTAGAGGGAGAGAGACATATTATGTGTGTTTTGCTTGTGCTTTTGCTGCTTTGTGGAGGAATTTGGTTAATAAACCACCCTTTATTTGAATCCGGGACACTATGTGTGATTGTGTTTGGGGCTCGTTGATGCCCCTGGTTCCATCACAATCTTTATATTCTTTATATACTTTGAGCTGAGTAGTGTAGCTATGATTCACCATGATGGCTCAATCATCATGACGGCTCGCTTTAGTTTCTCGGGTGCAGGACCCCTGAAAGATGAATATGTTGGTAGGGATGGGGTCCAAAGTCCACAATAAGAATCGAGTGATATAAGAAGAGTGCTTCATGGATGATAAGCTTCCTATTGCCTCCCACTTGTTCTGCTCCCACACAGGCAATAGATGAAAGCTGACAAGCAAAAGTATTATTTGTACATTTTAGCCTCTTAAAAATAAATAATGCAAATTTACAGCCTGATTAAAAACCTTTTCACAGATAGACCTGACGACCTCAATTTTTCAAGAGTAACTGTATCTGCGTAATGTCTTCTCCCTCAGCTGTGCACACCCACACAGTTCTTCTGCCAGCAACGCCGCCGTCCCTGTTTCCAAATTTACACAGCCAGTCATGACGTCACCTGTCTGGCTTCTGATTGGGTAAATGGAGGGCAGTTGGCTTCCTTTAAGAATGAGTGTTAAAGTTTTTTCAAGTCTACTCAGCTATGGTTAAAAAAATACTTTTGATAATGATAACTGTGCATTGTGTTTGGGGGTCCATAACCAAGTTTAATGGCATGGAAGGTGTCTTCAGGCTACTTAGATGCAAGATGTTTAGGTTACCAATTGAATAGGACAGGCCACAGTTTGTCTCTTGTCCTTACAGCCTGTGTGATAATTGAGGCCCTTCTTGCTCTTTTAGCACATTAATCTCAAATAGCGTTGGCAGCATTTTGAACATTCAGGTCTCACAGGGTGCAAGGTGAGAGATGATTTCTAGTGGAAAGTACCATCACTTCAAGAATGGACCTTAACTTCATACATCACTTTTTACTGTAAATGATACCACAATGTACTTTATGGAGCAAATAAAAATGGAATACTTCAAACAAACAATCAGTCAATTATTGTATATAGTGCCCTTCACAGGTGATACCATCTCAAACTGCTTCATAAACTAAAAACATTACAAGTTCAGTGATCTGCCTGCTTATGTATGTTTATTCAGTCTCAGTTTTTAAATCCAGACTGAAGGCTCACTGATTTAGTCCAGCATACCCTGACTAGAGCTGCTGATTGTGCATACTGCATCTCTGTCTGTTAGTCAACTCTAGTATAAGGGTACATGAAACTGAAAATTACAAGGTAACTGTTGATGCCATACAACACGTTTGTGATGGCTTATGGGTAGCCAAACACACAAAGGGCAGCACTCTACCTTTAGTCTAAATGAAGTCAAGGTAAAGTGAACGTGGACGCTCCCCTTTGGGATTGCACCATTGTTGAACAAGGTGCTGTAATGAGATTTCTTTGGGCAGACAAAGTGAAAGTTGCTCAGATTAAACAAAGAATGTTGGCTTGTGAAGACCAGTAAGCTGATCGGGTAGTCATCTTGCACAAATGTTATGGGTTGTTGGACATTGTCCATTCTGCCAGGCTTTGACAGAAAACCAGGCCTGTTAAGGCAGCAGATTTAGCAGACCTCCAGCTGCATAAAACCCCCACTTGCATTCCAAAGTAAGCGACTGAAGTCCATCTTGTACCAGGATCTGCCTGGACGTCATCCGATAACAAAGGTAACCAATAACAGAGGTGACCTGACGTCTCTCCAGAGGCCACTCCACAGACTTCTTGAACCAGAAGGTCCAAAATGGACTCAAGCAAGAACAAAGAACTACAATTCAAGAAATGACAGCTAGAACTCACCTCTGAAGACTCACTGATTTTGTAACAGGAAGTGACTTTAACTCTTTGACAGCTGAATATTTTTTTCCCAAACAACTCAGCATACCAAACAATGGTTTCACGTATAAATCAACATCAAACGTCTGTTGCTTTGTTCTGTGGCGGCTGTTGCTTCCTGTTCTCTGTTGGCTGCCTGGCGGTATTCACGTGGCGGTGACAGCCACAGTGCGACGCAATCTTGGTTTGTCCCTCTTATCATCGTAAGTGGCAGTCCTCCCAGGCACATCAGCTTCGCGAGCACATTCAGCACCATGATCAGCTGGGGACAGATCAGCTGATTCCGGTACCTCACTTTCATTTTCGATTTCCATTTCCAGATCACTTGCACCAAAATCGGAGTCTGGGAAGTCAGATTCCGATTCAACAACAAAATACGCAAAATGTCGTCCACAGAGTATATTGCTTTGTGTGTTCGCGTTCATCTCTTGCCAGATATCGATGCCATTTTAGAGGTCGTTTGCTCTTCGCTTCTTACGTGTGTGCTGGTAACTGAGGTCATATCAATCAAACCATCTTTCCTTCTAGCAAAGAAACTAAAATATAACAACGAGTTTTGTCACCGTTTATAGCCGATTACCATCCTCTACCCCTGAATCTGCCCTCAAAGAGTTAATCCAATCAGATGACATTATACATTCCCTTAAAACTAACTACAGTCATCCAATCTGGGGAATGCTGGGCTCTCTATGGCTATCTGAGGTGGATGTTTTTTCAGGGGAACTCTAAGGGTACTCCCACAGGAGCTCTGTTCTCACTCTGCAAAACGACAGAAAACCTCTGGAAACTGCTCTCTGAAACTAAAAGCTGACGAGCCATTCTCTGTTTGGGGAGCAGTGGACTGGCAACCTACTTCTTTTCTGCTTCAGGAATTGACAATCTCTCTGCCAGGCCAAGCTGTGTATCAGTGGGCTGAAAAGGCTGAGAAACAGCGATCTCATCAAGAAGGGGACCTCATCATCTAAACTCTTGAGCCACAAGATCAAATGGCACAGAGCCGAACAGCAGAAAGCAAGCTGGGAAAACAGCAGTACAGAACACCACAAACAAAGGATCACGGAGCAAAGGGAAAGAGCACATTCTAACATAAAGAAGAAGCCTCCACTTGACCCTGGAGCAGCAATAAAGCTACAACTCCACACAACATTGGACATCACCTTCAAAGACTTAAAACCATGAAACTAATTTTCTGTGCCAAGATAAGTTAGAACTGTAAATAGCAGTAAACAGCCAGCCATTCTATGTTGCATGTTTGTCTCCGTCCAGTCTTGTATATCAAATTCACTCACTGGCCACGTTATTAGGTACACCTGTTCAACTGCTCTGTAATGCAAATATCTAATCAGCCAATCACATGGCAGCAACTCAATGCATTTAGGCACATAGACATTGTCAAGACCACCTGCTGAGGTACAAACTGAGCATCAGAATTTGGATGAAAGGGAACTTTGAACACAGCGTGGTTGTTGATGCCAGACAGGCTGGTCTGAGCAATTCAGAAATTGCTGATCTACTGGAATTTTCACACACAACCATTTCTAGGGTTTACAGAAAAAGGACAAATATCCAGTGACTGGCAGTTCTCTGGGTGAAGATGCCTTGTTGATGCCGGAGGACAGAGGAGATCAGCCAGACTGGTCTGAGCTGAGAGAAAGGGAACAGTAACTCAAATCACCAGTAGTTACAACTGAGGTACACAGAAGAGCATCTCTGAACACACAACACGTCGAACCTTGAAGCAGATGGGCTACAGCAGCAGGGAACCACCTCAGATGCCACTCCTGTCATCTAAGAACAGGCACCTGAGGCTACAATTCACACAAGCTCACAAAAATTGGATATTAAAAGTCTGGAAAAACGTTGCCTGGTCTGATGAGTCTCAATTTCTGCTGCAACATTTGGATGGTAGGATCAGAATTTTGGCATCAACAACATGAAAGCAGGGATCCATCCTGCCTTGTATCAATGGTTCAGGCTGGTGGTGGTGGTGTAATGGTGTGGGGTATATTTTCTTGACACACTTTGGGCCCCTTAGTACCAATTGAGCATCGTTTAAATGCTTCGGCCTATCTGAGTATTGTTACTGACCATGTCCATCCCATCTTCTGATGGCTACTTCCAGCAGGATAACGTGGCACATCACAAAGCTGAAATCATTTCTTTTGTAACATTACTGAATACCGCTTTAATATGGCGGTCTGCTAAGATGAGTCTCGAATTCTGCTGTGACATTCGGGTGATAGGGTCAGCATTTGGCGTCAACAACATGAAAGCAGGAATCCACTCTGCCTTGTATCAATGGCTCAGGCTGGTGGTGGTGGTGTAATTGGTCTGAGGGATAGTTTCTTGGCACACTCTCTGCCCCTTATTACTAATTGAACATCGTTTAGATGCCACAGACTGATATCCAAATGTCCGGCAACAGCAGACAAGGTGATTCATTGGTTTTCTCCAATAAAGGCATTCTCCTTGTGTGAGAATGTGGGCTTGTGTGATCGATGTTGACGATCGACCAGATCAAGCTTCATTGAACAGACTTGTTCTTCGGGCTTTAAACATTTCTTCCCATTCATAAACTTTTCTGTGAGTCCTGCTGTTTTCACTTTCACATTGAGCCAACATCTTTCTATGAATTTCAGTTGGTTTCACTCCATCAGCCTAAAGAAATCTCATCACAGCCTTTTCACAATCCCACAGTGGATAGTCCATGTCCATGTGACCTTGGCTTCAACTAGACTAACGCCAGAGCGCTATGCATGCTGAAACTACCCATAAACCATCACAAATGCATTGTATTGTGTCAGCTTCTATCCATTGCAGTTACCACGTCATCTTCAAATTACTTTTACTTTTCGATTGACCTTATTTCTCGATTCTGTTTCTGTTTTCCGTGTCCCTGTTCTACTGCCAAGCTATTTTTCTCAGATACAGGGAGCCTCATTGGATGGAAGATTCTGTTGTCAGACTAGACAGCCCAGCATTAACTCAATTATAAAATGGCCAGGAGGGGGTAGGCGGCTAGTTGGTCGAGGTCTCCAGGACCCTGACTGAGTCTGACTTTGTCTTTGACTTTCTCTCTTATAAATGACCGTGGGCCCCCCCAGACGTTTATTTCCTCCAGTTTTTGGTGTCCTCTACTTCGTTGTCAACAATCAATTCATGGGCATTTCATGGGTGGTGGCTGGTGAAGTCACCCACTATCTCATAAATGGAGCTGTGTTAAAACTCTATTCAGAAGAGTCCACACCCATTGTAATACGAAGGAGACAAAAATGAATGAAAGATGCTGTCTTTTCCGTCTTTTCATTTCAAACGGATACTCAAAAACATTCATTAATCGAAGCTTACACAGAAGACGCTAAAATACTCAGCTAACAATCGACTTGAATCAGAACCCCCACCCCACCTGGCACTCACTTCCTTATCACCACAAGGTGTCTGAAGGTGCAGCACGCATCCTGGCCAAGTCAGGCGTCAGAATAGCACACAAACTCACGAACAATCTGCACACGGTCCTCTTTAATGCTAAAAACAAGAAATCGACAGCAGAAACACGAAACACAGTGTATAGCATTCCATGCAGTTCATGCCCAGCGGTATACATAGGACAAACATCAAAAAGAATAGAAACACGTATACAGGAACATCGCAACGCTGTCAGAAGAAAGGACTCACGGTCACTGATCTATACGCATACTAAATCTACAGGACATACATTGAATTGAATACAAGTAAGGTTTAAGGTCAGTACTAAAAGTGCCAGAGAGCTGGCCGAATCTTGGCTATCAAATGAGAACACCATCAACAGACACTTGGACATAAATCCAGCATATGCAAACTTAAGAAGAACTTATTCTTAATAAACAAAACTTTACAACCAATAACCCC
>JANRMT010062852.1:28591585-28702943 GCA_026402145.1 Polypterus bichir lapradei | reverse complement strand
TCACACTGAATTAGCCCCCCCCTAATTTTTTCTATATATTGCCTTTGATTCTTGTTAGTCTAAGCATTATCCTCTGATGAAGGTCCCTGGCAGGGGCTGAAAGCTCAGGAATAAAAACTACTTTATGATACGTGATTCATTTTCTCCCTTTGTGAATCTCCAGCTGCAAATAGACATTTATATATAAGATTATGCAGTTTCATATTTTTCAGACGAGGCAAGTTTTTGCAGCAGTTCATTGATCCCGCAGCATAGGTGAAGAACTCCAGACAAGAAACGTTCTTAAAATTGTACTCTGTAGGAAGAATTCCTCAGAGTTAGCAGACCGTCAATTTCTTTCTTTTGTCCAGTGTGCGTTGGAAAATGCTCTGTCAACGTTGGCATTGTGGCGGGGAATACAAAAGAAAAATTTGCAGATTTTTTGGCTTCATTTGCACATCTTTAAAAGTATGAACACCTCTGTTCGTGAAGGAGACCGTCAAAAAATTTGCCATTTTTCTGTCCTGCGAATGATTTCTGGTTGCAGTACTGGTCAAACAACTGAACATCGTCGGTTTCTGCTCATATACTGTATGCTGGGCAACAGATCATCAAACGTACCGTCTTTCACTTTGTTTAAAAACATCCAACGAAAGCATTGAAATTCATCGAAAGGAGTCATCCACTTTTCCAAATAATCAGTGCACCCTTGGTCCTTGCATTCTTCATCTCGGCCGTCTTCATGCAGTTTTGTCAGAAGTTTTCTCACTTTCAGGGAAAAGCCAAGCAAAATGACACCTTTTATTGGCTAACTAAAAAGATTACAATATGCAAGCTTTCGAGGCAACTCAGGCCCCTTCTTCATGCGAGATATAATCTTGTAAAATTTCAGGGAAATACAAGTTTCACTTGTCTGCTAAGCAGAGTTTGCTTTGTCGACTGTAGGATGCTACAAACCTCCAACACCAATGTCTCTTCCCTTTAAATAGCTGCAATTTTCGCCTGACATACTGATATCAGCGAATACAAAAATCACAAATATACTTCTGAAAAATTGTTCTCGAAAAAAGTCTTGATTAGTATTTATGATTTATGCTCTGAAAGTAAGCTTTCAGCATGGGGAATAACAGCAACAGCCTCTAAATTGCTGGAAATAGGCTGAGTAGTAAGTAGTCGTGTTTTGTTTTCAATAAAACAGAGATGATTTATGTAAAACATAGAGATGATAGCGTGCAATTTCAGCCAATAACACGGTCAAGTCCGTGATTGATGAAAGCTGGACGTTTTCACCTTTTTAGGCAATGACTGCCGGATGGAGGACATAACGCCAGACAACTTTTGCCAAGTGTCTGGTAACCCTAATCCTGACCACTTCACACTTGACTGTAAAACAACCCCAGATCATGTCTGAGGTCACAGCCCGATGAACAACAACAACAACAACATTTATTTATATAGCACATTTTCATACAAACAGTAGCTCAAAGTGCAAAGAAGCCATCAGGATACTGTCATTTGCAAAAATAAGATGCAGTCCTTGAGGTCACCATACTGGACCCCCTCCACCCCTTATGAATTTTTAATTTCAATTAAATTAAATATTTTAAACATGAAGGCAAGGCCATCGTTGGAAATAAATCCAGTAAGCAGAAAGCAGGAATGCTACCTGAACTCTGAGTGTCTCCATCCCTTAAGCCTGCTTCTGTGCTGAGATTACGTATCCTAGCATTAAAAGCAAATAACAATGAAAAACTATCATAAAGCCCTACTCACAGTAGGGAAATTAAATGCATTCTTTATTTATTTACTTGCCAGAGCAAACAAATAAAGTAGAAAACCTGGCACGTCGTGCTAAAGTTTGAGATGTTTCATTACAAGTGCATTACAGGGAGCTGGAAAGCAGTTCCGATTCCATTAGAGGAGCCATCAACAAAAGGCTTAGTTTAGGAATGAAATTCACCGACACGCTGTGCTCCACACTTCAATCTTCTCTGAGAGGGATCAAAAATGCATTTCCATGTTTATTTTTTCTTTTTCTTTTTTTACAGAAACGCAGGAGGTAATGTATGGACGTACACCGCAGTGTGCCAATCAAAGAGACAAGGCTGTTGTGCTCAGTCTGCCCTGGGAACACCCGATGAGTCGACAGATTATTAAAAAGAGAAAAATCTGTTAGACGTCAGGGAACTGAGAGGCAGAGCAGAGCCAACCACGTCCTACCCAAATTGTATTAAGAAACAGTTGTTAAATGCCTGCTCGCTATTCCTCATCTCTTAAAACATAATTGGACATCAATCACCCATTGTCTTCCATCTTAACAATCTGCAGGGGTTTTTAACAGGTCAGTAGTGAAATAAGGTTGGGGGAGGCAATCCAGGACAGTGGACAGCACAGTTCTGGGCTTTAATCCTGGCCCCATTATTGTCTTTTGTCAAGACAGGGGCTGCAAGGAATTCTTAGGCCAGGTTTAAACTTCACACGACACGACGCATGCACCAGCGGACGCTCCTGCTATGCAAGCATTGTATTGTTTATACTTGTGCGCGTACTTTACGTAAATCTGGAAAAATCCACCAGGTGGCAGACCGAGATATCATCACGGTAAGAAAACGTTCGGCTTTGCTGTGCTGTGAATTGCCTGAAACATCCATTAAATTCCGGTGACACCTTACTGAAATATCTCTGAAAAGGATGTTTAATGATTATATTCATCAGTCCAGGGATGTGTCCATGCCAGCTAGCATTGGACATGAGGCAGAAACAATCTCTAGACGGGGCATCAGCTCATTGCAAGCTGAACACAAGCACACACTCACATACACTGGCATCATTTTAGTGTCACCAAATCTGCATATCTTTGGAAGGAAACCGGAGCACAGTGTGGAAACCCAACAAGAAAACATGAGAACTCCAGGCAGGGAATACCAGCGAAGTGGCTCCCTGTGTGTCAGCAGCGCTACTGCTCTGCCACCGTGTCACCCCCATGTGTGTCATTATTAACAATATTCATTATTTACATGAAATTAACGATTTATCTGCAAAATTGAACATACATATTTTAATGCATTTCATGAAGAAAGTGAAATCAAGTATAAATCTAAGGATTCTAAATGTGCAGAGAGTTGGAGTGTCATACATTTAATGTGTTCTATTGCTGCCTGCCGCTGCTGTCAGGTCAGGAGGAAGCCCCAGAAGCTCATAGCGATTAACAACTGAGATGACGTTTACAACTGTCCACTTTAATGGTAAAGTAGACTACGAGGTTAAAATAGACATTTCGAGATTAAAGCCGAAATTTCCACTTTAATCACAAAATACACTTTTTCACCAGGGGCTTCATGCATAACGGCGTGCGTAGAATTCACACTAAAACATGGCGTAAGCACAAAAGCGGAAATGTGCGTACGCACAAAAAAATCCAGATGCATAAATCTGTGTGTACACCAACTTCTACGTTCTTCTGCTACATAAATCCCAGTCAGCGTGAAAAGTAACGCACGCATACGTGCCTGCCGCCACTCCCCAACTCCTCCCAGAATTTCGCCTCTTTGAATATGCAAATCAATATAAATAGCCCTTAAGCTCAGCGTTCTGTGAGAAGACAATAGCAAAAGTATAGGGGAAATAGAAGAATTTCAGCAAATACCAAGTGGAGGCAAAGGAAAAACGTACTATTTGTTGGTTTAAACAGTGGTATAAACAACAAAAGGAAGTTGATCGAGTGACATAGAGTGTCGGAAAATCGAAAGTTCACAAAGTCGCACAGTGTCCGAAATAAATAAGATCCCTGCAGCCTTTCCCCCCTTCAGCTGGTTCACCACCTGTGTAATCTCAGTGAGATTGGGTGGTTCACAGCTAATTGGAGGATCAACCTCAAGGACTGTGAACCCATAGATATGCAATGTCCTAGCCGGAGGATCAGCTCTGAACAACTGCTCAAAGTATCCAGCCCAGCGGGACACAACTACAGTGTCATCCATAAGGACCGTTCCATCAGCCGTCCTGACTGCGACTCTCCGAGGAACAGATTTAGATGTGCGCAATGCTTCGATTCCTCTGTAAGCAGGACGTGGGTCGCTAGACCACAGATGGTGTGTCACTTGCTCACATATTCCTCTAACAAACACCTCTTTATCTGCCCTCCGAGCCTTTGCAGCCGTCCTTCTCAGTTCCTGGTACAGACCAGAGTTGCTATTGAGCCGCGCGCTGCGACTCTTCTCAATGATATCCAGGGTGCCCTTCTGGGAACACCGGTAACACCAGCACAAGCCTCAGCAACCTTCAGGGTCTTGTCATGGAAGTTCTCCCACATCACATTAGGATTGGCTGTCGCACCCAAATCTGCAAGTTCCTCACTCAAACTGCGTGCAGACTCATTAGAAACAGCCTGGTGTTGGAGTCTGGTCAAGTCCAGGCTAATTTTCCTAATAGGTGGTAACTTGCTGGACCTAAGCTAGATCCTTAGAGTAGCAACAACAAGTCTGTGGTCAGAATTCACAAACTGGGCACTTCTGTAGACCCTGCAGTTTTACAAGAGCCTCCAGCGTCTGCCCACGGGGATGTGATCAATCTCCTTCACCGCACCACCAGTATTGGAGTACCAAGCCCAAAAATGCGGTTCTGGGTGCTGGAACAAGGATAGAGCAATTCACAGCCCCTGACCTTTTGTAAAGTCAAGGAACATGGAGCCACTTTCACCACGGTCACCAGACCCATGGGGACCGAGACAATCCTCATAGCCAGCCCTGTCAGTGCCAGTGGCTGCATTGACAGAGGTGTGTCACCTTGTGGGCACCCATCAACCACCGAGCGAAGCTGCGAATAAAATGTCTCCCTCGCCGAGAAGTCACTCACCATAGTCGGAGCATACACTGAGACAACAGACAAGGCACCCAGGGAGTGCCGTAATCTGAGTCTCATAATACGCTCGTTGAAAGAAGTGACATCAGACACCATCGGAAGAAGTCAACCTGCTACAGCAACAGCTACTCCCTGAGTATGAAAGCCATCAGACTGACCAGACCAATAAAAGGTGTATCCACCCACAGAGATCTGGCCAATACCCGGTCTGTGCACCTTAGAGAGTTCTGCCACTGAAATTCGGAGTTTACGCAGCTCCTCCGACAACAGAGGAAGATGATCATCTTGCCGGAGAGACAAGACGCTTCATGCGCCTACCCGTATGTGTTGCCTCAAATTGGGACCCGATTGCTGTCGTGCTGTGGGCAACGCTTCAGCACCACACCAGTTCTGATCCCCAACAGACCTGACTCCATTGGCTCTCCAACGGTTTCGACTTTTCCGAGGACGGGGCTCCCGAGGGCTTTCCCACATCCCCTTCATGATGTAAGCAGCCATCCTATGGGCGGCTGCAGCAGAGCTACTCCTGTGGAGAGCAAAAAAGAGTCTTTTCTGTCGTCTGAGAGCTGTGAGGTTTTTTTATGGTGGCTGGAGTGCTAACCCTGCCACCGACCCCCATGATTTCCCTACAAGTTGGAGGACCGCTTGCAGGGCCGGAAGCAGTTTAACGTCATAACCAGGATGCAATAAACAATATACGGTTAATTTCAGTGCATTTTATAAAGCCGCATCAGGGATGTGAATCTAAAAACTAAAAGGAAACCACACAGGAACAATAGCATTGCTTTGACGCTGGGTTCTGCTAGTTTGCAAAACCGAGGGGAGAACTTGTGTACGCAAAGGGATTGAGTTAGCATGAAAATGTGCATGGCTTTATGCCAAGTTTAGTTTTTATACATCACGATGTGAGCGTGAAACAGGCGTATGCAACATTTTTGTGCGTACGCACCGTTTATACATGAGGCCCCAGGTCCTTCATTTTTTTCTCTGTGACTCAAATACAGTGATGTACGTTCTGTTGCTGTTGTGAACTTGCAAAAAAAAAAGATGGCACAGAAGATATACGTGAGACTTTGAAAATATATCGTGTCATTACAATCGGGAATATGCGACGCTTGAATATAAAAGCACCACAAATGCATTTGTATGTTGGCATTTTGCTTCACCACATAGAATCATTCATCAAATATCGAAGCGCGCACATCGATCCTGTAGGATTCACATAGCAGCTTTCTGTCACGTGTAGATAGTAAAGAGACTCTGAAGTCACAAATTTTGATTTTTATCACAATGCACCCCCTGAGTTTTTGCTGGTGCTGCAACTCGCTCATGTGTCGCGTTAATTTCTGAGGACGTGCTCAGAGGATATGTCAAATGAATGCTGGAAATGTGTGGCAGCCATTATGCGTGTGCATACACATTCTGAGCATGAAGTATAAACAAGCCCTTATAGGTCAGAAGTCACGCTAAGGGTCTGTGTGTCACTCTAGTGACCCTTTCAACACTACGGTGTCACTTTTGGCTGAGTTCCCCCATAATTTTAGAAAAATATCTAGATGTGAATCGAGACCTTGTCTTAAAAAATGGAAGAAGGAAAAATGGCAGCAGGTGGGGACAGTGAATATCTGTGAGTGGTAACTGTTACATTGGGCAATCAGGGTCCAAGATTGCAGGGACATATAGGAAGAGACGTTCCCAACAAGTCATTCCTAATTCCCGAATATTCAGTCTCAGCATGATGTCCCCGGTAGAAGTTCTTGAGAACAGCCCTTAGCTAAGTATGGAATTAAGAGGACAGTTAGAAAAAAGCACTCAACAGCCAGGAAAAGGAGAGAAAGTGGAAGAGTTGGAGCAGTAGGAGACCTTACCATCACAAGGGAGAAATTCTCTTGGAGAAGCTGTATGTCCTCACTTGAAGCTGAAGGACATAAACTCGAACCACTGCATTTGGAGTTTAGAGTGCAGCCATCTTAGCAAAAGGAGAACCCCTGTCTACTGTACTGTAGGCTTTCTCCGTTTCAGTCTCACTACAATCACCCCACTCTCACTACACTCGCCTCTCTAATGTTCATCAGGCTGTGGGCTTTCTTCATTTCAGCCTTGTCACAGTTATGCCTCTCACTACTGTACCCCACAACAGTGCCCAATGCACAGTGGGCTTTCTCCATTTCAGCCTCGCTACATTCCCACCTACCACCAGGGTCCACTGCACTGTGGACTTTCTTCATTTCAGCCTCGCTACACTCGTCTGTCTCAATACACTCAAATCTCTTGTGCCCACTGGGCAGTGGGCCTTCTCCACTTCAGCCTCACTTCCTTACCCAGTCCCCTAGGTATCCATTGTGCTGATGTCTTTCTTTATTTCAGCCTCACTACACTCATGCCTTTCACTACCATACCCACACAACAGTGCCCACTATGCAGTGGGCCTTCTCCATTTTAGCTTCACTACCCCCCTACTATGCTGTGGGCTTTCTCCATTTTAGTCTGGCTACACTCACTCCTCTCACTACTGTACCCCCACAACAGTGCCTATTGTGCAGTGGGCCTTCTCCATTTCAGCCTTACTACCTTACCCCACTCCCCAGGGGTCCATTGTGCTGTTGCTTTTCTTCATTTCAGCCTCGCTACACTCGGTCATCTCACTACACTCACTCCTCTAGTGTACAATGCCCTGTTGTCTTTCTTCATTTCAGCCTCATTATTCTCACGCCTCTCATTACTATACCACCACAACAATGCCCACTGCACAGATCTTTTTTCATTGCCAAAAATTGAATCAAAAATTTGTGGCCAGACACAAGAATAAAAGATTTGTTAGCCACAAGTATATATTTTAATTGAAGAGTAATCCATCAAGTTCCAATCCCCCGGAACTTCCAAGGTCAATCATTAACCCGTTGCTCAGATGAGGTTACAAACAAATGCACTTCAGGGAATTCTGGGAAGGATTTCGATGGAGATGGTGAAAACAATCTTATATATAAACATATATGCGTGGAAGTTTGTGTTTCTGTCTGTCCGGCCTGGAAGTGCGAAAGCGAATCTGTCACCAAAGTGAAATCACCGAGAAAAAAGAGAAAATCACTTAGCCATTGATACACAAGCGAGGCGAGCAAGCCTGCATGGAAGCTATTGTATTGTTCTTGAACCTTTTGTGAAAGTGTTTATTTGATCTTTGGACTTCAGGCTTCACACATTTTATAGTTTATGCCTACATTTTGTAACATTTATTACTAAAATGTGAAAAAGTTTCTATTTCAACAATGTGTTTACACAGATTACTGTAGAAACAGAACACACATGAAATGTGTGTGTTCCAAATAACGATCTATTATTTCCACTCTAAAACTCCACTTCACTCCCAGATAATCAATCAAGGCATGAGCTGGGAGAAGTTTGTGCATGTTCTAAGTCAGTGGGGGGATGGAATAGCAGGCTTCTTGCAGCTTGTCTTTATCAGCCCATTTAGATGACAAAAGACGCTGGCGGAGAGGTGCGAACGGTTTTAAGGTGGGCCGGATCTACGAGCTTTTTCGTAGACTCTGGTAATTCTAGTGTTAAACTTCAGATCCCTGACTGTTTCATGTTAAGACCTTCTCATTAAAGCAAATGGAAAATAACTGTCATAATTCAGATTTTCCTTATATAACCCTAACTCTTTCAAGTCACCCTTGAAATTAAAGAACCTTGTTACCGTCAGCCAACAAGCCTTGGCCAGCAATTAGTTCCTGTCTTAAATGGCTGCTGGTCTGACACATACTGTAATGCCTAAAAATTATATGTAATTAAAAATATTAAGGCCACCATTAATAAAAAATTGCTGCCTCCGTAAAGGAGAAAAGACAAAGTAGAGAGACTGTGCAGACCCAGATTTGACCCCATAAGCCACACAATCCATAGGTACCAACTGGCTTTATATTCTGAATGCCATGATAGAAAGGGTACCCTGCTGCTGTCTGATTCTAAATAATAAAACAAGTCCGTCTTCCACCTGCCTCCTCTTGTCAGCCTTTTTTCTTTGCTTGATATTCTTAATAACTGACCCGTATTCCTCCTGATCCTTCTCAGAACAGTTAGCCATAAAAGGAGCCATGAAAATGAGCTTAAATTCTTAAAAAACACACATGCTGGCACAGCGTTTTGCTACATTATTACTAATATCTTTACTTTTTTTTATGTGGTGCCTCTGCAAAGCATAAAGTGCTTATGATCGTTTTTTTGCATGGGGTCCTGTTTATAGCACTCCTGTGCTACAAACCTATTGTGATGGGTCTTGCTGCTGCTACAGGGACAGTTGTGAGAAATGAGAAGCAGGGCAGTGGTGGAGCCCAAGGGGGAGAGGGGGGACAGAGGGCACCTCCATAGGAGTTGAGTGACAGAGGTCAGGGATAAGTAGTGGTGCTGTCACACCAAACTTTAAAACTTGCAGACCCATCTCTCAGTTCTGGACTGAAAACATAATGGCAGTGCAGATGCTTCCCTTTCATAGGGTGTAGATACTCGGGATTTTGATGGTTCTTATAATTAAACTAGCTGTACCCCATGGCTGCACCCACATAGTAATGAAACAGGACAAATTTTAAAAATCAATAGACGTTGGCACTGTATCTGATCGTGTTCAGCTCTGACAGGAGAGAGTGAGGAGAAAAGCACATGGCCGTGATATCTCTGGCAATCAGCAGCTACCCTCTAAAACACACGGAGCTCTGATCTCTCTCTCAAAAACGTTAAACGTTACTCCTTAACAATCTGTAGATGATAATGTCTGTTGAACAAACAGGTATCACAAGCTAAGCAGAGGCAAGGTGCACTCCAACATGTGGCGAGATGTAGACCAACTCGAGTGAATGAGGAAGGCCCCGTCCCCCTGCTCTCGGCCCACAGCCACTCTTTTTGGATTTGCATGAATACATCGGTACCGCAAGCGAACTATGGTACTTAGCACGATGAGAAAGTTACAAAATCAACCGGAAAGTTCAAGCAAATTATAGAAAACAACCAGATCTAAATCCGTTAAGTAATTCTGTCATGAAAAGCAGACAGACATACAGACAGAACGTGCTTGAACCATGAAATTTTGAAAACTGTTTCTTAGCAAAGCACCTATGGGCCAAGGGTAACCTACATTCCAAATTTCAAGCCCCAAGTCCTCGTGGTTCGGGAGATTTTGTGATGAGTGAGTCAGTGGTATTTGGCTTTTATATACAGTGATCCCTCACTATATCGCGCTTCGACTTTCGCGGCTTCACTCTATCGCGGATTTTAAATGTAAGCATATCTAAATATATATCACAGATTTTTTGCTGGTTGGCGGATTTCTGCAGACAATGGATCTTTTAATTTATGGTACATGCTTCCTCAGTTGCTTTGCCCAGTTGATTTCATACAAGGGACGCTATTGGCAGATGGCTGAGAAGCTACACAATCAGAGCACGTATTACATATTAAATAAAACACCTCAATGATATACGATATGCTTCCCGTGCGGTGCTTCACATACTTGAAAGCTCAAACAGCACGTATTGATTTTTGATTGTTTGCTTGTCTCTATCTCTCTCACCCTCTCTGACATTCTCTGCTCCTGACGGAGGGGGTGTGAGCAGAGGGGGTGTTCGCACACTAGAGGCCTAGAGGATACGGACGCTCCTCTAAAAAATGCTGAAAGACTAACTTCACATTGCTGCCTTCCTTGCAGCTGCTTTGTCCGGCAGTGCCTCACATATTTAAAAGCCCAAACAGCCCTATTGATTTTTGATTGTTTGCTTTTCTCGCTCGCGCTCTCTCTCTCTCTCTCTCTCTCTGACATTCTCTGCTCCTGACGCCTTTGAAGAGGAAGATATGTTTGCATTCTTTTAATTGTGAGACGGAACTGTCATCTCTGTCTTGTCATGGAGCACAGTTTAAACTTTTGACTAAAGGGTGTTATTTCATGTCTAGAAGGCTCTAATAATGTTAGAAAATGTATTTAGAAGGTCGTAAACAGGTTTTCTATGCTCTAACTGTGAAAATATTCGATTTATAAATAAAGAATCCTACTTCGCGGAAATTCATTTATCGCGGCAGAGTCTGGAACGGATTAACCGCGATAAACGAGGGTTGACTGTATATAGAAGATAACAGTTGCTGGAGTACCGATAGGATTTTTCTTTCTTGCTGTTGGTGATCATTCTTGCTGTGTCTGCCACTGTGGCCGTTACTATAGTAATAAAGTACATAAAACAGCAAACACAGACATAAATGTAACTACCAGAAATGTTGACATGAGTTTGAATATATTCAAATATTTACTTATTTTTAAGGTGAATATTCAGACATTATTATTGGCTGTTTTTTTCTATCTTTGTTTATTTAAATCACAGTTATGACCCCTGCTTGAATTCTGATCTATCTGTGTCATCTTCTAATTCCATTTTCTCACTTAAAACTGATGTCGCCCTGTGCAGGGAGTACAGACATAGCGTCCAAGATTGTGGATCTCTCTAAAAGTTTTTTGTAGTGCTTTATAGTTGATTAATTGCTTCAAGGCAAAAAAATCCATACTCCTTTTTGGACTCCACATTTGATTTTGTATTGCAGTTTAGTGCAAGGCCCTTAATTACTCCTGTTTATGTGACTTGCCTAGCTTTATGCCTCTTTGTCTGATGTTTATAAGTAAAATAATACCTTGATATTTTTTGAGTTTTAAATTAAACTAAACTAATGAGAAAACAATTAACAGTATATTTTAAAAAGCATTTTGAGGAAGAGAGAAACCAACTCTTTTTGTCGTTTACTGTCCCCCCAATCGCAGGCATCACACCTGGCTGATTAAGACAGAGACTGTAACAACGAAAGCTACAGCCACCACCTCCTGATGTGAAGCTTGTTGTGCGAGTCCCAATCTGAATGGTTCAGGTTGAATGTTTTTAATAGCTAACCAGTGGCGTTGGTGGAGTGGGCTTTTGAGGCTCAAGCACCTGATTTATTGAGATGAGTCCAGTTGTAGACGTCCACAGCTCCCCGATTCAGTAGCTCCACTGGACAGCCAATTGGCTTGCAGGATTCTGTCCCTGGGTTTACTTCAGGATAACCATCCCCTAACTCTAACCTTAACCACAGCGTAATGAGGGGTTATCACTGACGTATTTTATGAGACAACACCTTCCTCAATGGAGTGGAGCTCTGGAGGTCCGCAGCTGGAGTCTATTGGATATATTGTGCCCCCCTCACCCCCGATCTTTTGGACCATGTATAATTTATCCCTCCAAACTCCCCCACTATTCACGATTTTATACTACTGGACTCCACCCCCACCACCACTCTTCTTTTAAAACCTAGATAATCATAAAGGGGGCCCTGATATTATCGAAACTTGATAATGTTCCATCCTCTAACATTTATGCCTATTTTTTTCAAAATAAAGTCATACAACAAACTTGTCAACTCCATTCTTCTTGATTCTCCAGATAACACCAAGTCCAGTTTTGAAGATTCCTAACATTGTACTCGCTACCACACCTCTTTTTACTTTATTCCAGGTGTCTGTGTTTTTTGTGTAAAGAAACACTTTCTAACATTTGTGTGCAAATAACCCAGTTCTTCATGAAGAATGTATTTTAAAGTAAGTGTATGCATACATTAGGATAATTCCTTACATTATTTTAAGCACTTCAATCATGTCCCCCCTTTAACCTCTCTTCATAGCTCATATCTTGCAGTCCCAGAATCAGGCTAGTTGCTCTTCTCTGGATTTTCTCTGGCACTGCTACATCACACTCAGAGTCACGCTGAGAAGTGCTGACATTTGGGAGAGGCTCGGAGTAGAGCCGCTGACCCTCCACATCGAGAGGCGCCAAATTAAGATAGTTAAGGCCGCTGATACGGGTGCCTCCCTCCCTGTAGAGGTTTTATGGGCACAACCAGCTGGGAGGAGACCCCGGGGAAGACCCAGGGCTCACTAAAAGGATTATATCTCCCAGATGGCCCAGGAACGCCTTGGTATCCCACAGTATGAGATGGCAAGCATGGCTGGGGAGAGGGACATATGAGCCTCACTGCTAAGACTGTTGTCTCCCCGATGAAAAATAATTATTGAATGAATGAATGAATGAATGAATGAATTAACTGTTAAATCTTTTTTGTAATTGGGACACCAAAAAAGTAGCCACAACTTCAGTAATGAACAAGTAATGATTGAAATAACGTTTTGGTATTATCTCGCTGAAGTTGTCTCGATGTTTACTGATATTTGCCAATGACTGATGAAAATAACGAGCACAATGAGTATTTGTGCAGCCCTTTAAAAAGAGCTATATGGGTGTGAAGCTGAAATCTTTGAATCCCAGCAGGAGCGCAGCTCTTGGCCTTTGCTAAGGTATTCTGAAGTGTAGCCGAGTCAGAGGAAGTGATCCAGGTGAAGTCAGCCATATCTGTAACTCGGCAGGGGCAGCAATAGGCCCTCAGCCACTGCTGTGTTTGATACATGTGTGAAGAGTGAACGTCAAATAGGTAAGCATTGCGGGACATACTGGAAAACAAGGCTGATCACTTTGACACTTTCATGATAAACTTGTCGACCAATTAAAAAAAAGAACCTTAGAGGCAAAAGTACCTTTTGTGAACACTTTTTCAGTATGAAACATCTTCAAACTCCGTCTTATAAAGACAAGTCCTGCAATGAATCTTAATAAATAAAGAATTTATTGACAAAAATTGAAAAATATAGGGGTGGGCAAAAATAAGTTGTGAGTATGGGAGGCTGGCAATTTGAGGACTTATGAGGTTGTGCCCAAGTTTACTGTGCCATTGTGACATTCTTTGGAGTTAATAAGTTAATAAAGCTATTCTAATAATAATAATCTGCATGTCTTTTTCTGTACAAACAACTGTAATCTACTTTTGTCCAACCCTGCATAATCCAAATGCTCAAAAGAGCAACAAATGCTAAGACCCAATGAAAAGAATTCAAATAAATCAGTAAAACGAAGAGCTCATTTACACCCGAGCAGAGGAAATTTCCAGTGCTTGACGCTTTTCAATGGCATTTTTCAAGCCTTTTTCAAGCTTTCATCATGAAGTTTTCAGGTGTTTTTCAAGAGTTTTCCATGAGATGTCAAGCAAAATGACCCCTTTTATTGGCTAACTTAAAAGATTACAATATGCAAAACTTTCGAGGCAACTCAGGCCTCTTCTTGCCTGATTTACAGTTTACAGTTGATTGTATAGAAGGAGATATGCAGATTATTATTTTTAGAATAGCTTTTTTAACTCAATAGCTTTACTAACTTTATTAACTCCAAAGAACGTCACAATGGCACAGTGCACTTAGATACAATCTCGTAATCTTTTTAGTTGGCCAATAAAAGGTGTCATTTTGCTTGACCTGTCATTGCATCTATAATGGCTAACACGGTACAACACCCTACTACTAAAAAGTTTTCAAGGAAACATTTTGCAAGGAAAACACGATTGACATCATTTCCTTTTCAGCCATCCATCCATTATCCAACCCGCTATATCTTAATTACAGTGTCACGGGGGTCTGCTGGAGCCAATCCCAGCCAACACAGGGCGCAAGGCAGGAAACACCGCAGGACGCACACACACACACACACCCACACACCAAGCACACACTAGGGACAATTTAGAATCACCAGTACACATTTTTGTTAATTGTGACTTGTTCTACTGTTATGACGTGATTACTGTAGCTCCAGAATGTCATCTATGACTTTAATGCTCTTATTCCTGGCAATCCCAGTACTGAAGAAAACGTGACCTCAGCATCGTCAGGGCAGATTTTGGGTTCACTCTGTTCTGTAGCAAAAAGGGAGTCAAGAGGATGATTCTGGACTTTCTACAAGCAACTCAAGCAGCATCCTGAAAAGCTGCAGGATTACATGTGGGTTTTGATAAGCATTTAAGTACAATGATTTGACATTATGATATTTATGGAAGCTTCATTTCCACAACACACACACATCTTTGTGTTATTTCACAAAAACAAAAATTGCCTGCTACTGTGCAACATCATGCAAGCGCATCATCTGATTGTCTACTGACAGCTATTGAGCATGAGCATGGCGTGTGATCAGGTGTAAAGAATTCAACTGATTATATTAATTATATTACAATTATGATGAATATACAGGTGCTGGTCATAAAATTAGAATATCATGACAAAGTTGATTTATTTCAGTAATACCATTCAAGAAGTGAAACTTGTATATTAGAATCATTCATTACACACAGACTGATGTATTTCAAATGTTTATTTCTTTTAATTTTGATGATTATAACTGACAACTAATGAAAATCCCAAATTCAGTATCTCGGAAAATTAGAATATCAATTAAGACCAATGCAAAAAAAGGATTTTTAGAAATGTTGGCCAACTGAAAGGTATGAACATGAAAAGTATGAGCATGTACAGCACTCAGTATTTAGTTGGGGCTCCTTTGGCCTGGATTACTGCAGCAATGCGGCGTGGCATGGAGTCGATCAGTCTGTGGCACTGCTCAGGTGTTATGAGAGCCCATGTTGCTCTGATAGTGGCCTGCAGCTCTTCTGAATTGTTGGGTCTGGCGTATTGCATCTTCCTCTTCACAATACCCCATAGATTTTCTATGGGGTTAAGGTCAGGCAAGTTTGCTGGCCAATCAAGAACAGGGATACCATGGTCCTTAAACCAGGTACCGGTAGCTTTGGCACTGTGTACAGGTGCCAGGTCCTGTTGGAAAATGAAATCTGCATCTCCATAAAGTTCGTCAGCAGCAGGAGGCATGAAGTGCTCTAAAACTTCCTGGTAGACGGCTGCGTTGACCTTGGACCTGAGAAAACACAATGGACCAACACCAGCAGATGACATGGCACCCCAAACCATCACTGACTGTGGAAACTTTACACTGGACCTCAAGCAACGTGGATTCTGTGCCTCTCCTCTCTTCCTCCAGACTCTGGGACCTTGATTTCCAAAGGAAATGCAAAATTTACTTTCATCAGAGAACATAACTTTGGACCACTCAGCAGCAGTCCAGTCCTTTTTGTCTTTAGCCCAGGCGAGACGCTTCTGACGCTGTCTCTTGTTCAAGAGTGGCTTGACACAAGGAATGCGACAGCTGAAACCCACGTCTTGCATATGTCTGTGCGTGGTGGTTCTTGAAGCACTGACTCCAGCTGCAGTCCACTCTTTGTGAATCTCCCCCACAGTTTTGAATGGGTTTTGTTTCACAATCCTCTCCAGGGTGCGGTTATCCCTATCGCTTGTACACTTTTTTCTACCACATCTTGTCCTTCCCTTCGCCTCTCTATTAATGTGCTTGGACACAGAGCTCTGTGAACAGCCAGCCTCTTTAGCAATGATCTTTTGTGTCTTGCCCTCCTTGTGCAAGGTGTCAATGGTCATCTTTTGGACAACTGTCAAGTCAGCAGTCTTCCCCATGATTGTGTAGCCTACAGAACTAGACTGAGAGACCATTTAAAGGCTTTTGCAGGTGTTTTGAGTTAATTAGCTGATTAGAGTGTGGCACCAGGTGTCTTCAATATTGAACCTTTTCACAATATTCTAATTTTCCGAGATACTGAATTTGGGACTTTCATTAGTTGTCAGTTATAATCATCAAAATGAAAAGAAATAAACATTTGAAATACATCAGTCTGTGTGTAATGAATGATTCTAATATACAAGTTTCACTTTTTGAATGGAATTACTGAAATAAATCAACTTTGTCATGATATTCTAATTTTATGACCGGCACCTGTATGATATTAATATTCATTTAATCTTGCATGTGCTGATGGGTTTATTTAATTCGCCCAGTTTAGGGTCACAGTGAGGTGGCGATAATCGCACCGCCACTGGGTGTAAGGCAAGAAGAAAACGTATTGGACATGCACAGGGCTCAATCGCCTGTGTGGAGTGTGTGGCAATCCAGTAACAAAAAACTATTTGTAAAGTGTCAGCTTAATTTTAATTTAGGTATTTTTTTTTTAAACTGTGTTACCAATGTTCATACACGGGGGTTAGGGTTGGTGATGGAAAAGGGGGATGGATGTTCTTCTCTTCACAGCACATGAGCTACTAAACGTATTAACTTATTGAGAAGTATTACTGACACGTTTCTAGTTTTCAGAGTTGAAACAGCTAGTCATCTGCAGTTAAGTTCACCCAATCAGTCGACAAATGCATGGGCAGAACGTGCAGACCTCATACAGTTTATGCTGTGAGGACAGAATGACAGCTTTGCGCTATATTAAAACTTCTGTTTTAAACTTTGTGAAAGGATTCAAATGAACAGATAAAGAGGTTTAGGGGGCAGCCACCCATATACTTGACACTGGCTGCCAAAAGCGAAGGTTGTGGTTCAAAGTTTTACAGACTTCAGTCCAGAACAAGAACAAACAGACAGGGAAACATGGCGGCTTTAAAGTCAGACAGGAGAAGTGACGTCTTCGGGGGCCGGAACCGGAAAGTGATGTCATCAGAGAGGTGAAATTTCCTGTGGTTGATTTGCTGATGAAAAAGAGTAAGGATCAGTGCACTCTGCCATCCCCTGGTCTGGCGTGGAATTACCTCCCTTTTAGCTGCCTCCCATGCACATGTGTGTGACAACTTATTAAACTTAAGCTTGATAAAAGCTAAAAGTTTATGCCTATCCTTTTTGTTCAGTTCTTGTGTCTTGATCGCAAGCCACACATGTGCTGTCTCTCACTTTCAATAGCTGTCGCTAGAACGACTGAAGAACGTTTGTATACAACGACATCGGCGATTTCAATGAGATGCTTCACTCCTGGCTCATCCACTAAGAGGCTTCTTGTAAAAACACAGCAAAACCACCCTTTGTTCTCTTTTACCACTGAGCATTCTCATTAATTTAAATGGAAGAAGAGTTTGGCTGAAACTGCTCAAAAGGGGCTACGTGAAGGAGATTTCTAAGCCACTCCCTGCTAAAATACTTAGATGTGAATAGTTTCATGAAAAATAATGGCAAATCACTTTAGGAGGTTTAGAAGTGTTCTGGTCTAGAGTTGAAATACTACTCTTTAAGTGTGAAAGGGTCCTGAAGAAACACCAATACTCACAAACATAAAAAACGTAAAAAATTCGCCAAACAAGAGGAGTCCATTCAGTCCATGGAGCCCATTTGTTAGGCTGATAGACAAGCCATCTGAATATCTCATCCGGACTCTTTTTAAAGGTTCTCAAGGCTTCTGCTTCAACTCCATGTCTCGGTAGTTTGTTCCAGAGTCCCACAAGATGACTCCTTCACAAACTCACTTCGAGATCATCAAACCACACAAGAATGCAATGCCTTTCCAAGTCCTAACTACATACAGAGCCCAGGGCTTTGTGAAGAGGCCTAATCACAGGATCTGGAGCCGGTGGTCTAATTAGGAACCTCATATCACCACCATCAAAAACAATTAATCACTAAATTGCATAAGGAAATTCGGGGAGGGAAAATTAAACAAACAGGAGAAATTAACAAAAGGTCATTTACAAAACTATTAAGCAATCAATAAAACAAAATAGCAAAATTAAAACTAAACTTACCAACTTAAGTAACAACACAGTACACACAAAAAAAACTAAATTCACCCAGTTGATGATGGAAGTGAAGTAGAAAATAGTAATACAGTAAAGGGCAAATAATGTTTTAACCTGTGGCGTAGCAATGGATTGTGCAGGTTCTGCAAAGTACAAGGGCCTGCGAGCTTGGGAGCCTCCTCAGTCATCTCCTCACTCTGTTTAGGGACAGCCGATAAAAACTTAAAGATGTGGCACGCAGAACCTGAAGCTCCTTTGAATTGACATTCATTCATTAAAATGATCAATAAAAGACAGACATCATTACTGTTTTCTTGGTCCATTTAAATTATTTGTGAAATTTAGGAAAGCCAATGTAGGCTGATGCAGAAGAACAATGTTGTGTACAAACATATCACACTGGGCTGCCACAAAAGCACCTGGGAATGAATTTGAATTGCTGAGTATTTGTGCTGTCAAAACAGTTCACACAGCACGGCGCTGTTTCATAATTAATTAAGGGTGCTGTTCACTTCCAAGTGCCGCAGAATAACAGAGGAGGAGATGAGAAAGAAAAGAATGGAACGGCAGGCACCACAAAAAGTTAATTTACTAGTTTAAACTTCACATTATTCATTGTCGGGGAGACAGACGGGTGAGTTGAGATGATGTTAACCAGTCAATTAATGAATAACCAGTCCTACTTTTGTCAATGCCAGTTTGGTAAGGCTTCCATTTTACTTCTTTTACCCTTATTTGTACCATAATTGGGGTCCCACTGTTAGAGTTATATCAATGCCCACTTCATTTAAGAAATTGAAAAATACAATTTAAATGATAAACATGATTACAGAAACAAAATAATTGCTTATGCATATATCTTATTATGCATGGGCTATCTGAGGATCACCTTACAGGCTCAGCTCAGGTAGGCAGTACCACCCTGGGATGAGAGGGGGCCACTGCCACTAATGGCATTGGCTCTACACTGCGCAGCTGTGAGAAGACAACCAATGAGAGCAACTGGAATGAAGAGAAGGCCATCCCCTTCCAGTCAGAGCTGTACAATATCGAATGTCCCCGGGTAGATGGTGTCAGTTTTGGACCTGAGCCTACCACAGGATGGAGCTCCCAGACCGGAGCTATCACACATCAGACAGCCTAATTGCTCCTGGCGCAGATTTGAAATGAGCCATTGCACACTTAATTCCTGTCAAAGTGCTTTTTGTTGTGAGCCGACATTTGCGCGCTAGACATATGAGCGGCGACAAAATAGCGCTGATTAAAACGCGGCGTCAAAATCGCGCCGACAAAATCGCGAAAGTTTCATTAAATATGAATTACTAGTTTAAAGCATATATAATAATGTTTATTTTAGAAGTCAATATTATGAGACGCGGCATGCCATCAGCACGGCACGCAGATAGTCCTTAAGATCACGCCATGCATATGTAGGAAGAATTGCAGCAAGACGTCTTGATAGTTGAGCGTATTTAGACTTGCTGGCTGCCTGACTGCTGGTAATTCCGCTTTGTATACGACGCGTTATGCCAGCCCTCGACTGAGTTATTTGTTCACGGCATGCAGTTATAACAGTTATAACCTAGCACATAATGTGCACATAATGCGCACGTACGCGTCCCACTCTCTTGGCCTCTCTCGCGATTTTGTCAGCGCGCATTTGTCGAAAACCAGTTAGTGGGTTTGTCGGCGCTCATTTGTCCGTCGCGGTTTTGTCGGGGCGCATATGTCTATCGTGCTTTTGTCGGTGAACCACTTTTTGTGTTTATTTTGGATGGACGGGTGGCCCGGTTGGCACTCCAAGTATTCGTTTGGACTCCTCCTGTCTTTGACATAAAAGACGGGATGCAAGACAGGGGTGAAAGATTGAGAAAACACAGAAAATCACAGAAGTGACTGCTAATGGTTCTTCTACATGTTTCTGGACTTTCTTGATTTTATTAAATTTTCCATTTACCCGTAGTGTTTTACTTTCAGTAGTTTAGTGTCACCGATCATCAGATCACTTTACTTCAGGAACGTGCGGTCAGGGCCTCACCTGTCATCATGAAAAGTAAAAACAACTAATAATGATAACATAAAATAAATGTGTCCACTGGTCTGTGCTATAAATTTGTCTTCTGTATGATTCCAATAATTTTCAGCATTTTTATAGAATGAACTGGCGCATTTCCTGTTCAAATACAGCGGAGAAACGCGAGGTGCGGCAGCAATGAGCCTCACCTCACCTTGGACTGCGCTCTCCCTCACACTCTGGGTCGATGCATGCAATTGGCGTGTGCCTGTTGCTGTCTCTCTGTATGTCGCCAATATAATGTTTGCGGACACATTTATTATACACCCTGACTTTCCACAGTCTGGCTAATATCTTTAATGAAAGTGTGTGACATATTTAGTCTTGATGATCGGACATAACACGGCAGTGAAAAAGCACAAGGCGAGGCAGACAGGTGCTCGTTGCTACTGTTCTTCTGCGCCAATAAATTAGTGATATCAGAAAATTAAGTGCACTGCAGTGGAACGTTTATTTTTATTTTTTGTTCTGACTGACTGACAAAATGGAAGATTAACACTTTTAAAACTAAAGGAAAATAAGGAGAACTTTTACAAGAAAGTGATGTAGATTTTCGTGGAGAAGGATAGGCACATGGACTTCATTTACAAATAAAGGTAAGACCATAAACGGTTTTCAATTTTATAAAAAATGGGATCAGACTAAGAAAAAACAAAAACAATCTAATATTTAAAATCATAAATTTTGACCTTAAATAATTTTCTTTTTTTTTGTTATCTTTTTGTTGAACACTCTGTATTAAAATTGATTAAAGCATCAGAATCAAAAGCTTCCAAAAACAACTAAATATTTCAAGTAAGGTCAACATTGAAATCCTTGTTTTTTGTACACCACTCAATACTTTCATTTGTGTTGAATGAGTTTGAATTATGCAATTGCAATGGCAAATTTAGAACACATGGAGGGTGAGGAGCAAATGTGCTCTCTCCGCTTTCTCACCGCTATAAATGTAACAGTCTTTCTTATCCAAATATGAACCTCACCTATGTATGTGTAAAGAATGCTGGTGAGATATTGACAGTAGTCAATGTGTATGCTGGCTGCCAATTGAATAGTGAATAAGCTACTCTTTTGGGTTCATATACAGTATTTGTAAATCTGACTCTGAAGGAGTCCGTGCCTCACCAGCCATGAACCTCACCACACGTCACTGCTTTGCTCCAATGCTCAACAATAGGTGAGTGAGAGAATTAAACTACTCTGCTACAACTTGTGGATTTTTATTTCCAAAAAATCTGAATTCAGAAAGCACTCATAACCCATCACGTTCTGCACTCTTTATTGTGTTGTAGATTTACTTATAAATGGATAAATAAGGCAGTTTTACCCTTCAATCTACACTCAATAACTCATCATGACAAAGTGAAAATATGCTTTCAGAAAAGTTTCCAAATTTATTAAAAAATCAGAACCTGCTATCTCTCATTCATTTACACATCCAGACCTTTGGTTCAGTACTTTATAGAAGTGCAAATTCACCTTTGAGTCTTCAAGTAAGTCTCTACCAGCTTTGCACCCCTTGATTTGAGCAGTTTATCCCATTCTAACAGACAGATCCCCACAAGCTCCATTAGAGTGGATAGGAAGCGTCCGTAAACTGCCACTCCCAGGTCTCTCCATAGATGTTCTACACGGTTTAAGATGGACCACTCATGGACATTCAGTCCCAAAACCACTCCAGTGTTGTCTTAGCTGTATCCTTCAGTTCATTATTGTGCTGTAAAGTGAACTGTCTGAGATGAGGTGATCTTTGCAGCAGGTATTCTTCAAGTACCTCTCTGTATTTAGCTGCATTTGTCCTTCCCTCAATACTGACCATAGTTTTCAAATGTTACTGCACACTGAGGAAATTTCATGGGATTGGAAAAATAGCAAATAGTAATCCATTGTTAAAAAATGTTGATTGGGCAGATCCAAGTAATGTCAAGCAAGTAAGCTTATAAATATCACAGGTAAACTAAGGGAAGGAATTATTTGGGCTCATGTCTGAGACAGAAGTATTAGCAAGTACTCAACATGGGTTCAGATATGGAAGTCGTGTTTTACGTTTATGTTGGAAATCTAAGAGGATACAACAAAAGGATACGATCAGAGAGTTGCATAGGATATTATTTAGCTTGTTTTTCAGAAGGCACTTGATAAGGTGGCACATGAGGGGCTAGCAATCAAACTGGAAGAAGTGGGAGTTCAGGGTGTACTCTAGTGTGGATTGTACATGAGGGCAGAATTGGTTAAAACACAGGAAGCAAAGGATTATGGGGTGAAGAATTTCAAAATCTGGTGATATTATAAGTGATGTCCCTCTTGGCTTAGCACTGGGATGGCTGATAGTTTTTAAATACATATGTGATCGGACAGGAATATAAATAACAAGCTGGTTAAGTTTGCAGATGATATCAATCTAGCTGGCATTGCAAATAATCAACAATCAGAATCATCACAGAGGGATGTGGACAGCATTAAGGCTTGGGCAGATTTGGGGCAGATATAATTTAATGTCAGTAAATGTAGGAAGTCAAAATGTTAAGTTTGAATACACAATGGGAGGTCTAAAAATCGGAAGTACACCTTATGAGAAGGATTTAGGAGTCGTAGTGGACTTGACTGTCAGACAGTGTTCAGAAGCCATTAAGAAGGCTAACAGAATGTCAGGTTATATAGCGCCTTAATGTGTGGAGTACTAGTCACAGAAGGTTCTGCTCAAGCTTTATGACACACTGGTGAGGCCTCATCTGGAGTCCTGGGTGCAGTTTTGGCTACAAAAAGGATCAGTTATGAGGAAAGATTAACTCTTTCAGGGCTGATGTTGACTTTTGTCAAAATTCAGGAGTAGAGGACAGTAATCGGCTGTAAACTGTGACAAAACTCGCCCTTACATTTTAGTTCGACTCTCTCTCTGCTTGAAGGAAAATTACTATAGCTTTGTTGACTTGACCTCAATTCCCTGCACGTGAATGAGTAGTAAAGAGTAAACAGCCTCTAAAATGGTATCGACATTTGGCGAGACTAAAGCAAATGTGCAAAGCAAAATACTCCATGGACGTTTTACATATTATCCCGAGATGGATATCGAAAACGAAAGTGAGGTACCAGCATCAGCCTATCGGTTCCCAGCTGATCGTGGTGCATGAACACGTTCGTTTAGCTGATACACCTACAGCAGCGTTCACCTAGGAGGACCACCACTTATGATGACGAGGTACAAACCATATTGCGTCACACTACGACTGCCACCGTCGCCCACCTACTGTGTGAAGACAGAGAGGTAGCCGGCCTGCCCATGCATTCCAGCTGACCATTGAACCACCCCTGTGCAGCCACTGCTGCCAGAGATGCCAAACAGGTGCCAACAGCAGCCACAGCACGTAGCAACAAAGACGTTTTATGTTGATTTTATGTGTGAAACCAGTGCATTGTGTGGAAAAAAAATTCAGCCCTCAAAGAGTTAAAGGAAGCAAACCTTTTCAGATTAAGCAAACAATGATTAAGAGCAGACATGAGTGAAGTTTTACGAATTATGAAAGGAATAATTACAGTTAATCCATGCAATGACTTTAACCCTTAAGTTCAAGTTCAAAGCTTATTGTCATGTGCACCGTAAAGAAACACGTTTCCCTGTAGAATTAAATTCTTTCATTGCTGTCCACACCAAATGCCAAAACCATCGTATAAAGATAAACATAAATAATAAGTAGCAGATAGATAATAAGTAACAGAGGCAGCATAAAGTATAAAAAAGTATAAAGTGTAATGTGCAGGTAGGTGTGTGATGGACAAGTCAAATACAGTCGTGTGAGGTCGATAGAATGAGGTGAACCATGGTTATAAACTCCAGTCAGTTATTTAGGAGTCTAATGGACTTGGGGATGAACGAGTTCTTTAGCCTGGAAGTCCTGCATTTCATACTGAGGGTAGAAGTGTGAACAGTTCGTGTTTAGGGTGAGTGGGGTCCCTGAGGATCGAGGCAGTTCTCAGAGAGGGCAGGGGGGTTCTGGTGATCTTCTCAGCAGTCTTTATCACTCTCTGCAGGCGTTTGCGCTCCATAGCACTAGTGTTGCCGTACCACACAGTGATACGGCTGGTCAAGATGCTCTCAACAATGCAGCTGTAGAAGTTGCCGAGGATCTTAGTCGACATACCAAACTCCCTCAGCCTCTTCAGAAAGTACAGCCTCTGTTGAGCCCTCTTGACCATCTGTGTAGTGTCAAGTGTCCAGGTGAGGTCCTCACTGATGTAGACGCCCAGGTGTTTATTGCTGCTCACCCTCTCCACTTCCAGCCCTCGGAACTACTCGCACTTGTGTATTTTGTACAGTTATTTTTGTCCAACGTCTTTTGACTTGAACCTACTGGTAGCATCTGCCATGTATCCCCAGCTTCATTCACTACCAGTACAGTGTCGCAATGTTTTCCCTCCAGTGTGCCCCCAGTGGATGCACAGTTGCCAGTTCCCTATGGTGCGTTTGGCACACCGCGTGTGTATTTATGCATGTAAGACAACGATGAGGTGTTCTACTTGCAATGACTTTGGCTGCAAAGAAATTCAACAAGTGAAGTGAAATGTGATCCACGTGCAAATCCTGCAGTGGATGAACGTGTGCCCGGTGACGAATGAGCACTGGAGAAGTGGATCAGGTTTATTGTCACATAGTCCTAGACTGTGTCATATTATTCAGTAATACGGTACTAATTTAGATTAAAAGCTTATTCAAATTAAAATCATTGCATTATTTTATATTATAATCTCACAGCATGCATATGAATAGCCATTTTAACACTGGCGCATAAAGTACACCACGCGAGTACGTATGTGATGAGAAATGATGCAAGTAGTTAAGGGTTAAAATGAGTTCAACAAGAACAAGAAGACGGAAACTTGTTAAGGTGAGATTTCCTACAAACGTTAGAAAGTTTTTCTTCTCAATGAGAACCATGGATCCATAGAATGGATTAGCAAGTAGTGCGGCGCAGAGCAGTGCTTTAGGGGCCTTCAAAACTCATTTTAATTCCATTCAATTTTATCGTCCCAGGAGGGTAATTCTGTTTGTCAGAAGGTTTTACGAAGAACCACAAAATAATATTTAAAACACATCAATGAAAAGCACGGCCATTCAAACTTTATATAAATAAATATAGCAATGAGTGTAATACTTAAAGTGAAACATTAGATCAACAATTTTAGACATAAAAATTAAACCAACATTTTCACTTGACTGATGATTGATGTAAATGCTAACTGTACATCCTATACTTTAAGCCTGTGGATTATTATTAAAAGTGAACTTATTTAGAAGATTAATAGCAGTTGGAATGAATGAAAGAACATTTGCTTTTTATTCTTGGAACTCCTGAACCTGTGAGCTGATGGCAACATTTAAAAACTGAAAATATCGTGGGTGAGGCCTGTGTGACAGAATGCACTCTGCGGTCTGTAATACTTGCTTGTTAGACAGGTCTGTGAGATTGGACGGTTGAGATCTTTTTATTTTTACACTTTGATTTATTCTGTTTATATTCCTGGCATTAAGATTTCCCAGCTAGGTCAAAAGAACACAAGTAAAGAGAGACTCAATGCAAGATTTATAGGCGAGTGGCATGATGGCAGGACTCACATTAAAATGACAATACAATACAATTTATTTTTGTGTAGCCCAAAATCACACAAGAAGTGCCGCAATGGGCTTTAACAGGCCCTGCCTCTTGACAGCACCCGAGCTTTGACTCTAAGAAAACAGGGAAAAACTCCCCAAAAAAATGGAAGAAACCTTGGAATAGGCAGTTCAAAGAGAGACCCCTTTCCAGGTAGGTTGGGCGTGCAGTGGGTGTCAAAAAGAAAGGAGTCAATACAATACAATACAATACACAGAACACAAGTAATCCTCAATACACTACAATAGTGCAATAGAAATATTACAAGTACAAAGCAAAAGTCAACAGTAGACGATATCACAGAATACGATTTGGATTTGTTCAGAGTCATGGAGACCTCGGCCATCAAGCTGCCTCCCCGTATTGGTCATTCCACAGCTGAGTCAGCGCTGGGCCAGCCAATCTGTGATCCTCCATCAGAGATGACTTTACCTTGGCAGGCAGGACAACTTGGCAGGTGGGCCGTGGCACCAAGTGCAACATTTGAGATGGCTTCCACGTTTTCCTTAAAAGTCAGTTTTGAGTCTATGATTGTCCCCAGATATTTGTAACTCTCCACAATCTCCACTGCATGGTCTTTTATGATTGTTTCGTTTGGGTGAATGGTGCTCCTTCTAAAATCAAATTATAAGTTTCTTAATTTTGGAAATATTTAGGAACCTAATCAAGGACTTTGTTAAATGGTGCGACTCAAACCACCTAAACCTGAACAGCAGCAAAACCAAGGAGATGGTGGTGGATTTTAGGAGGCCCAGGCCCCTCATGGACTGTGTGCAGAGGGTACAGACCTATAAATACCTGGGAGTGCAGCTGGATGATAAATTGGACTGGACTGCCAATACTGATGCTCTGTGCAAGAGAGAAGAGAGCCGACTATACTTCCTTAGAAGGCTGGCGTCTTTCAACATCTGCAATGAGATGCTGCAGATGTTCGATCAGGCGGTTGTGGTGAGTGCCCTCTTCTACGCGGTGGTGTGCTGGGGAGGCAGCATAAAGAAGACGGACGCCTCACGCCTGGACAAACTGGTGAGGAAGGCAGGATCTATTGTAGGCATGGAGCTGGACAGTTTGACATCCGTGGCAGAGCAACGGGCGCTGAGCAGGTTCCTGTCAATCATGGAGAATCCACTGCATCCACTGAACAGGATCATCTCCAGACAGAGGAGCAGCTTCAGCGACAGACTGCTGTCACCGTCCTGCTCCACTGACAGACTGAGGAGACCCCACACTATGCGACTCTTCAATTCCACCCAGGGGGGTAAACGTTAACATTATACAAAATTATTGTCTTTTATACCTGCATTGTTATCACTCTTTAATTTAATATTGATCTTTATGTATGCTGCTGGTGGAGTATGTATATTTCCCCTTGGGATTAATAAAGTATCTATCTATCTATCTATCTATCTATCTATCTATCTATCTATAGGTGAAGAAAACAGTTCTCATCCAGTAGGTTTACAATCACTAGCTTCTATAGGGGACTATAGGTGTGTGCATGCGCGCCCCATGTGATGTATAGGCGCCCAGTCCAGCGACGGGTCCTGCCTTATTCCCAATGCTGCCCGATTAGGGTATCTATAATTCTGAAATTGGATTAGAAGCAGAAGGGATAAATGAGCATGGATGTGAACAGGCCCACTGCCCAGATTTGGGTCTTACGCTACCAGGATTAGTTCCTGCTTTACGTTTAATGCTGCCAGGATAGACAGAACTACAGAAACAGGTTGAACAAATGGATGGATGAGTGTTCATTGGTGTTTGTATGTGAATTTCCTGTAATGCTCATGCACAATTTGTTCTGGTCGTACACAATGCTTCACGGATAAGCTCCCACCCTCCTCAACCCTAAAAACATATCAAGTGGGATCAATAAAAGAATGGACAGGTCAAGAAAGATTTTTTACAAAGTAAAGGCAAAAAAGAGCCTTCTCCTTGCTTTGTATAACATGCATTAAATAATAAAGCCTATGTCTCGAAGAACTGATGTGACGAGAGCTGGCATACTTCTCTGAGAGCATCCTGCGCCTAATAAGCGTATGCTCCACTGACTTCAGACACTTCTGTTTTGGTTACTTAGGCCCCCTCACCTTCCTCTGACTATGCACTGCATTGCTTAATTGGTACCAGTGGGCCGCAGCCTGGATATCAAGCCTTAATTGGACAGATGGCAAATTCAGCTGATTACGGATTTTTAACGCCTGGAAGAAAATTTGTTGTGTAGGTGGGGTGTCTAAGGGTGAGAGGGAACAACTTCCAGACTTTGAGATTACACATTTCCTTTTTTATTTAAAGTGCCATCTCTGTGAAATTTGAGATTACACAGTACATCACAATCCAAAGTTGTATGATTAAGTAGAATCAGAAAAAGGACTGACATGGAACAGGAAACACAACTACAATATTGAATTGAATTCAACAATGCCAAAGCATTCACCGTCAAAAAATAAAGTGAAGTGATTTAGCCTGCTCAGAGTCTTTTCAACTGACACGAGTTACGGAGCTACCATGCAGAGCCCATTTAGACTTCTGAGGCACGGAGATTTCAGTTTAGATAACAGTTTTGCAGTCGAGCGTGAAGAGGTCAGGATGAGGACCAGCACCTCCAAGTATGAGGTCATGGTTCACAGTCGGAAAAAGGTGGAGTGCCCTTTTCTGGTTGGTTCTACCTCAAGCAGAAGAGATTAAGTTTCTCTTGGTCTTTGTTCATGAATGAGAGAAGAAGAAACCACAGGTGAATCGGGGGAGCATCAGCAGTTATGCAGACATTGTATCGGTCAGTTTTAGAGAAGAGAGAGCTGAGTTGAAAGGTAAAGCTCTCAGGTTAGAAGTCCATCTATATTCGTGCCCTCACCTATGGCCACAAACTTTGGGTAGAGACCAACAGAGCTAGATTGTGGATACAAGTGATGGAAATGAGCTTCCTTTGTAGAGTGCTTGGGCTTAGCCTTAGGGATAGAGGGTGAGAAGTGCAGACATTCAGGAAGAGTTCAAAGTAGAGCCGCTGGTCCACTGAACAGAACCACTTGAGGAGATTCGGGCATCTGATAAGGATGTCTCCTGGACTCCTACTTTGGGAGGTGTGTTGGGCATGTCCATGACCTCGGGGCAGACCCAGGACATGCTGTGGAGAGATTATATCTCGAGGCTGGCTTGATAATGCCTCAGGATCCCCCAGGAGGAATTGGAGGAGGTGGAAGGTAAAAGAGACTTCTGGGTATTTTACTCAGACGGATGCCCCATAACTAAGGTTGCCAGATTAGAAAATTAGAAATACGGGACACTCTTAAAGCCTCACTCTATATTACTATATATATATAAATTTATACATGCCCCCTACACACCCAGACCAATATATTAAATAAAAGTAGAGACATGCTGTAAGTTAAAAACATAAAGCAAGGATTTTAATGGGTTATGAGGAAAACAAAAGTAAAATGATTTGAAAATTATTTACTGAAAGTGCAATTACATACACCACAGTTTGCTTCAAAACAGCTTCTGCCTTGTTTGATAAAGGTCCATTCGCTGGAATATTCATCACGAAATTTACACTTATGTTTTGGCATCTTGGGATGGATGGATTAGTTTTTAAGTTAGAAAAAAAGTGGGCCGTGGCAATTAGTAACGTTACACTTTGTTGAGACTGTATGTTGTGTCACCCACGTGCAAATAGTGGGCCGCGGACGGACCAGAAACGATATCGTGAGTTTGTATGCCAGAAGGGTGTGACGGGGTACTAACTTTCCTCTCTTTGTTTCCGCAGAAAGAAAGACGCACCGCCGCCATGAAGCGGTCAGAATCAGCCTCCACGCACTACTACTTCCGCCCTTCCTCTGTCAGTCCCTGATGACGTCACCAATCCCATTAACCACCTCGGCTCCTACCCAGCATTCACCTCTACTTCCGGTCCCGCCTCATAAATATTTCCGCTCAGCCATCTTTGAGCGGTCAACTGTATAGCACGGATGTGTATTGACCTGAATCTGAAATTTTCATATTTCAAAACTGTTTTTTACAGTATACGGGGCCGGAAACCCCAAACCTTTATAGTTGTTTTGTCTTTCTTTTACAGTTGCAATGCTGATACAGAACTGCACAGCAGCACGGCTGGAGAGCAAAACGGTAAGATTGTTGCTGTCCTCAGCCAACCATAGCAACTGAACAAGTTGCAAACAGGCAGCAAACACGAGTTTCCTGGTTACATTTGGGTTATTTTCATCAAGAGAATCTGAGAAAGTATAATTACTTATAAAGTTACAACTAAGTACTGTAAGAAGGTAGTAAAAATATATTTTTATTACGAAATTCGAGAATTAACTAAATACGGGACATTTGGGTGTCCCTAAAAGGTCAGTACGGGACAGGGGACCAAATTATCAAATATGGGACATGTCCCGTATATAAGGGACGTCTGGCAACCCTACCTGTAACCTAGACCCAGATTAGTGGTAGAAAAAGTAAGAATTGCTAATAATTTTTTGAGTTTAAAGTTTATAAAAAGTTTATTTAAAGTGTAGTAGTTAAATTATTTTTTAGTATAGCTCACTCCATTTTGTAGAGCAGTTGCTACAGCATTGCTATTGACTTGTGCCACCAGTGCAACAGATTAAAGTTTTGCATGATGAACATTCTGTCATCCAAGATTATGGATAACTTCCTTAAGACTTTTCTTTTGAACCTTCTTGTGGCTAGTTTTTTTTTTTTTCTGGTAAAAGAACTATAGCTATGAATTCTAACTTTGACTAAGGGTTTTGTTTTTGGTTTTGACAACAGTTCTTTTTGATCTTCTGCTACCAGCCTGTGTGTGATTAATTTGACGATTATGTTTCGTCTCCTGGCTCATTTCTGTCTACATCTGCCATTCTGCCATCTTCCAGTTATGACAACAGAGACTACTCAAAATAGAAACTAACTACTGCTAAGGAGAGGTTTTTTTTCTTTTCTTTTTTTTTTTTTTTTGACTAGGGGGCATTGCCCCCTGCCCACTTCGCTTGCCAGCCCCTGTGCCTGCTCTTCGTGCTAACCTCTTTGTGGTTCTGCTGCTCACGTATGGGGACGCGTACGTACAGTTTACTAAGTATTTTACATTACAGCGAGTAATTAACCATATTAAAAAATAGTTAAACGTAATAATATGAAAGCAAATTATGTTTCATGTTGCGTTAGAGTTATTTGTTGTGTAATATGATTTTGTTGTTTGGTTTTGAAATTAATACACACAAAAAACTTTTTAAACTTACACTTTTACTGTAAAACTTCAGTAAAAACTATTTCTTGAATTACATTTTCATGAAAATCGCATTGAATTTTGAGTCTGTGTTTGGACTTTCATCGTGACAACGCAACGTATAACTGCCAGTGATTGAATTTCGTTTCTTTCTCTGTGTTAAATAAAATGACTTTTTCGAATGTTTGGCTCTGAGATTTGTTAATTGCCTTTGCAAAAGCTATTCTAATGGAAAACTGTTAACGTTTTAATATGAATGGCATATCAAGATCTCCTTTGTTGTGTAATGTTATCCCCTGAAGATGTACTACATTATCTTTCTTGGATACATCCTTCTCCCTACAGTAATTTGTGCGGTGAAAGACCGGACAGTAACGGTTGTAGATATTCTTCGTGATATTGTAAGTTGCTGTTTTCATCTTCCGCGCCACCACCACCAACTATTTCAGCATAGTTTATTGACACACATTTAACCAATTTGCCATGTAACTGATCGACATTTTTGGTGTTAACTTCATCATTTCTCGGTGGTAGGATTGCGCGTGTACTCATTTTTACTGTTGATAACCCTTTGTGATGAAATTCTGCAATAAGATTTGGACATACTACGTCTTCTTGAATTGGGAACTTAAAGTAATGAAAAAAAAGTTTAAATTTATAAGAGCTGAGAGAGCAAGAACTGTGTCTGTCAAAAGCATTCACACGAATGAGAGGTGAGAGTACTCTGGGTGTGGTTGAATATGGTTGAGAGGAGGGCAGGAATTGAAAACATCTCATGGCCAAGGTCTCACAGGACTTGAAAAAATCTTCCAAAAAGTCTTGTTTCATTGCAAAATTTATTTATATAATAGAGAGACATGCATCCGTAATTTATACTGTGGTCATTGTGTATAAATATTGTCACATCTGTGATTTCATCAGTGTGTCAATTGTGATCATGTGACTGCCTTAAAAAGAATCTTGTGAATCATAAAAACAAGCTGCGAGCAAAAATAAACTTTGAAAAATTAAATCAAAATAAAAAATAAATCACGGGTATGGGATCCTTGGTTAAAAAAAACATAATAGACACAAAAATCCGCATATAACAATGCATTAATATAGCAACAGGAAATGTAGGCCTTTGATGTGTTGCTTGAAAAGTGTGGCTGTGATGGGGTAATTAGCGTTATCGCTGTGTTGGCTACTTGTGTGATACGGTGCTATGAAAATTTATTTGCTCCCTTTCTGAAATCCTCAGTTATTGCACTGAAACTTTAAACCAAAATGTAACAATAGATAAATGGCACCAGAATCATTGGTAAATCGGTTTGAAATTGCTCCACAATCTATAAATTTATCTTAATTTCCTGTTATGTGTGTGCACATAATGCATTTTGTAAATGTGTCATTTGTATTTACCTCATAAATGTGTCTTCTTATGTCTGACACACAAAAATCTTTCCACTTCTGAAGCAGACACGGCTGGCAGGCTGTAAAATGTAAAGTTAAATAAGGACTCAGCAGGGGGCCATTCAGTTGGGCACATGGCATATGAGTGCCAGTCCCCTTAGACGATGTCCTTTGAGACATGGCTGTCATGGTCACTCAAGCATAAAGCATAACATCAGGGTTGGGAATAATGTGCTTCACTAACAATTTTTGAAGGGCAGTGTGAGATATGGCCGGCCAGTCATCCCGGCCAATACCCCCAGGCCTCCCAGTGGAGCCATTCCTGCATCATGGAGTGGCCCCAAATTCCAGCAGGGACTCATGGGAATTGGAGTCTTCTAGTACAACCCTGCTGGATAATGTGGGGGCCACCAGGAGACGCTGCTGGGAGGCTCAGAGACATTGGTATTCACTACAATCTGGAAGTATGTCATAGTCACGGGGACGGAAAGACCGACGTACTTCCGGGATGAAGAAAAGAGGACTTTTTATATAACCCAGAAGTGATGGGGAATCATGGACTGAGGGATGAAGCACTTCCGGGTTAAGCAGTATAAAGGATTGTGGGAAACCCAGACGGGTGAGCTGAGTCGGGAGGAAGGGTGGCAACGCGTCTGGGAGTAGGAGGATTGTTTATTGTATTGATTAGTGTATTTATATGAGTATTGTGGAGTGGAGGGTGCTTGTGCACTATATTGTCTAAATAAAAATTATATTTGGACTTTTACCTGGTGTCTGGCGTCAAGTCTGAAGGGTTCAAGGGGACAACAGCACCCCCAATCTGTCACAGCAGATTTTTAGTTATCTCATCACTGTCCAACTTCAGTATGTATCGCCAACCAAGTTCAGGGTTCAGATACCAGCTTGGCCACTGTTTTTGTGGAATCTGCATGTTCTGTTCTTATATTTATGGACTTTCTTCACGTTTTTCCTTTCCCTTCAACATTATTAAGACACTCAGGCAGGTTGATTGACAGCGCTACTTAAATGAACTACAAATCCCAGCAGCCCCAGTTGTACTTTGCCATTGGGCAGCACCAGATGTCCCTGAAGGAGTTGCTGGTATGTTGTGGACACTAAAAGTATGTCAGAAATAATAGCAAAAAGGTCAGTTGTTTGTCTTTTGTGTTCCCACACTTCACCGCATCTCTGGATTACAAATCACTCACTGGATTATAGTTTCTTTCTGGAGTTACCGTATATACTCGCCGATAAATTCTCCTGCGGAGAAGTCGAGACTTGACTATAATTTCTGGTATTTTATAATGTTGGTCGTATAAGTTGAATGCGGAAAACACGCTGTTGGTCTAAGACAGGTATGTCAAACTCACTACCATTGGTGGGCCGCTTCGACTGCCATAAGTGCATCAGCAGGCCGCGCTGTAAAAATGCTATTATACTATTATACAAAGTTACTGTAGCTTTCTTTCCAATACTGAAAACTTTAAAAAATGTAACACTTAAAGTTTAAAGAAAAGCAATTTATTTCCATACAATCTCCGTACAAAAGTGTACAATTAGAGTCTTAGCCTCTTAGCTAGGTCCTTATATAGGAGTCTTACAGTCTGAGATCTATTTCTTTTGTCCTGACACTTGACATCTCTTGTTAGTAACCAGTTCATCAATATCAAACTTGAAATCTTGTGCAGCTGCAACTTTTATGATGGATAAAAGGTGCTTGACAGTAAGTCTTGAGCGATGTGGGGTTTTGGTAGCTTTCATTAATGAAAACAATTCACTCACAAAGGTAAGTGCTTCCAAACATAGGCAGTACTCTCGATGCCAACTTATGGATCTGCACATACGAGGGTGGTAGGTAAGCATACAAGCCTGGCACACCAACTTCGTTGTATTTTGCCTTCATAATAGAATCTGACTGCAGTTCAATCAATTCCATTTGGATATTCTCAGGCACATTCTTAACGTTGTAAGAGTATGGTGACGTAAACAGCGCAAAGTTTATATTGTCAAATAAGCCGATATGCAAAAAGCCCCCTGACCTGCACTAATTTTACAAACTCAAAATCGCAAAAATTTGTTAATAAACAACTCACCAACTTCTCGTGTCCAGTTCAGATCTTCAGCTGTAGTCTGCACTAACTGTTTGTTACAATACTAGCACAAAATGACCTAAAACTAGAGCAAAAAAACGTGAAAATATGCAAGCTATTACTACTCGTGATGGTCGGTTCTCAGCAGCCCAGACAGTATTGTAGCTTGCCAGGCTGCTGCAGCCTAGCACTTCAGTTGCAACGTCGCGGCTCATTAACTTTGGTTAAGGCTCGTGGTAAGTGTCATGCCTAGGATATCAAGGAGCTGACGCCGCAGCTGCAACGATACTAGCAGATGACGTTTCCGGTACCGTAATGCCATGGGAAAACACACTTTGTCAGAAGGCGGAAGTAAGAAAAGTCAATAAGTAACACCGAAGATGCATAATGATTCAATCACAAACGATTGTAATCATTTTGTACAAGTTTGGTGCTAACTAGGATCTGTCATGCAGGCCGCACAGATTTCTGTTGAGGGCCGTGTGTTTGACATGCCTGGTCTAAGAGATTATGATACGATAACGCCCACCTGAGAGAGTAACCACAGAGCACACTGCATTTTTTTTTTTTTTTGTGGGTGTGGCAATGCGCTGTGTCTGCACATGCTCCTAACCCCTCTCTCTCTTTCTCTTTATTGTGCCTACGTGACCACACAGTAACACCCAAACTATTCCAAAGCGATGTTTGTACCGATTCGTGTTTTTTATATCTCATACCCTCATACACCTTTATCGTAAGAGCATCCCTTATCTACGATGTAGCGTTCGGTCAGAAGAAAATATGAAGCTAGTTTTAAATTAAAAGTCATTGAAGTGGTGAAAGAAATTGGTAACTGCGTTGCTGCAACAAAATTCGATGTGTCTGAGAAACTGATGTGAGATTGGAGGAGGCAAGAAGATGTAAAAAAAAAATGTAAAGTTTTGCATTTTTGAGCGGGTATATAAATTGGGGTCTGATTTTATGATCAATTTTTCAAAACCCGACTTATACGTGAGTATATACGGTATGTGCTTGTCCTGTCCCTGCTTGTTCATTTGATTTCACCTGGGTTGGTGAACGTCATCCTCCAGGGAGCACTCCCTACTTCTATAGATCTTCAAGCAACTACTGGAGCATGGCAGGACAAAACATAACATTCAGGAAACGGCTCACTTTGCTTTGCTATTAACATTCACCATCGTCACTTATGTGGAACCAGACTGTTTATGGACTGTATTGTGAGTGCTTATTGTTAAACGTTTGGTTCTTAATATATTGCCATGTTTTGTTCTGTGTTAGTTAAGTAATATTCGCTGTCAGGGTAATTGGGTGGAAATTTGCATACACGCTGCTTATTTGTTGATTGAGTTTGCTCTCTCTATTCTCAATATTTTTTTTTTATCATCAATCCATTTGTGCCTTTACCTGTCTCTGTTTGTGAGTGTGCGAGTCAGGTCAAAGCTCGGTGCGTTCCTGGCATCCCTAAATAAAATAAACAAATCACAGAACCTGAGCATTTCGCAAACCACTACATGCTAAATTGGTGTGGTGTGAGTTAGCACATGGGCACCCACTCCCTGCAACCATAAACTGAACTAACAGTTTACAAAATGGATGGTTGGTCTTATGTATAGTAGGATAAGCCAGCACTGGCAGTAACTGAGCATGTCACACATTGGACTGTTGTCCTGTTCAGGGTTAATTCCTGCTTTTGACCTAATGTGTCCTGCAAAGGCTCCAGATCACAAAAAATCCTGGCATAAGTAAAATATGAAAAAATAAATACTGTACAGTATATAGTGACCAGATACCCAGTGCACTGCTTGTACAAGACAACAACAGTTTAGAGAGACAGGATGGAATCAGTAAATGGTTACAGACGGATTACAATTCAAGCTGGGGTTGTAACCAAACAGACTGAATTTAAATAAACAAAGATCAGGACATGTAGCCAGAACTGAGGTCAAAGAACAGAGAAGTAAGCCAAAAAAAAGTGAGAAAAACGTAAAATTTGTAGTCAGAGGGTGGAAAAAGTGGTTGTAAACGTATAACTCAGATACTTACATAAGAAAGATGCTAAATCACATTAGTTTGTGAATTCAAATATTGGATAACCAGGAAATGTAATGCGCTGTTGCATTCTCCCAGTCATCAAGCCTAGCAAAGACATAGCAACTGTCAACAGAATGACAGCGCCCACAAGAAAAACAAAATAATGCAGCTGGACAATCACACTTAAAACTGGTAAAAATACAGGAGGTGATAAAATGAATATGCCAATTGATCTGTTGACCTTCAAATTCCCAGGAACTCTACATAATGATACTAACGACTACAGTAATACTTACATCTCACATCATGAAAACCTTTGAGAGGCTTGTCCTGGACTATATGAGTCCTATTGTGGTAGACAACCTGGAGTGCAGAATGCAATTATCTCTCTGTTCCACAAGGCTTATTCTCACCTGGGCAAAGCAGGCAGCACTGTGAGGATGATGTTGTTTGATTTCTCCAGTGTGTTCAATACCATCCATCCATTCTTATTAAGGGGTAAAACTCAGAGATATGCAGGTGGATAAGCCTGTGGTGACTTGATGATGGAGTATCTGTGGGCCAGACTGCAGTTTGTGAGACTCAAGGACTGTGTGAGCAACACTGGAGCACCACAAGGAACAGGCCTGTCTGCTTTTCTCTTTACTCTGTACACTTCAGACTATAAATAAAACAGCAGGTCATGTCACTTGCAGAAATTCTGAGATGATTCTGAAATTATGGGGTGTATTGATAAAGGGTACAAGATTGAGGAGATGAGTCAGGTGGAGAACTTTGTTTCTTGGTGCAACTAAACATCCCAAAACCAAGGATCTGCTTTTTGACTTTTGCCACAACAAAGAGCCTCTGTGCCTGGTCACTATTCAAGGAGTGGATGTAGGAATGGTGCACTCCTACAAATACTTGAGGGTCCACACTGATGACAGGTTGGACTGGTCTTATAACCCATATACACAACTGTATAAGGAAGGGCAGAGCAGCATCTTTTTCCATAGGAAACTGCATTCCTTTAAAACAGAAAGTGAAATCCTTCATATCTTCTATAACTCGGTGATGGTCAGTGTGATTTTCAATGCTGTGGTGTGCTGGGCTGGTAACATCACTCAAGAAAGGCCCACTGAATCAAGAAGCTAATTAAAAGTGTAGGCTCAGTTATGGGATGCATTTTGGACCCCCTGGAGGTCATAGCAAAGGAGAAAATTAAAACAAAACTGAGTGCCATTATGAACAATTTTGTATATCCTCTGTCTGTGAGACACAAACACAGGACTTTCATGCAACAAATCACTTAGTGGAAGTCTGTCAAGAAATGCTATGGGGGCTCCTTTATACAGAAATATGCCTGCATAAAGCTACACCGTGACAGAAGAGCTTCTGTAAAAAGCCAAATTTCCCCCTGGGGATAAAAATCTATCTATCTATCTATCTATCTATCTATCTATCTATCTATCTATCTATCTATCTATCTATCTATCTATCTATCTATCTATCTATCTATCTATCAATCATATGGTGCATTTCCTATCTATCTATCTATCTATCTATCTATCATATGGTGCATTTCCTATCTATCTATCTATCTATCTATCTATCTATCTATCTATCAAATTAAAGTCATAAGCCTGATCGTGACACCCAGAGGGTCAGAGAAACTGGTCCAACAGGGGTCACAATCAACACACAGGAACCCGTGTTGGTGAGTGGAGATATCTGCAAAGTGGCAGCTGTTATAATCTGAGGTTTGGGAACCCTGTAGTGCTGGGTGGTATGACCAAAATTCTATATCACGGTATTTTTCAAAATTATTCCGGTTTCACGGTATTCTACAGTATTTATTTCCCATGCATGAGTGGATGTTAACCACATTTTCCACTGCAATTACTGCAGTAGACTGGCTAAGAATAACTTATTCCACTGTCATGAGAATTGTACATTGTACAAAAAACATTTTAATGTGCACAAAAGTATTAATACAGGTTTGCATGGCCCCATAAAGTGATAGTTTTCAAGAGGGTGGCACTAATGAAGAGAAGGAATCACATTTCATGACAGCTGTAGTCAAAATATGGAAACTTTTAATTGAACAAATTTTGCAAACAACTTAAACTATAATTTTAACGACATATTTTCAACCATCCAAAGAGACATTTAGACTTAGTCAAATATCCAGAGGTGCTTGTCAAAAGTTGCATTGCACTGAACATGTCTTAGAAAACTAATAAATAGTAAATATTTTTTGTAAACCAACTACACTTTTTGTTAATGTTAACAATCTCTGTCCACTGACACGTTAACTATATGGATTGTAATGGCGTTGGTTATCTTGATCCACCGCTTGCTTTTTTTGTTGTAGGCAGTACCTCTAGCAAACGCGTCTCACTCAAGTGTCCTCTAGCTTTTTCAGTTTTACCCGAGGACGTGGAGGGTGCCAATCTTAGTTCCATACATTCATGGTACACCAAAGCACATTTGCGGCTAAGATGGTGCAGAAAATTGCTTGTGTTGCTGCCTCTGGTGGCAACTTTAGCTCAACAGCATTTGCAGTAAATAGTTGTTTGGTCCACATCCGACCTTTTAAAACCAAAGTATCTCCAGACAACAGACACAGCTCCTTTTTTCGGCAAAATTTTGTCTGTGTCATCACGTTCGATGGTGATCACCTCGATAGACATGTTAATGGGGGTACGGTTGGAACGATAAAGGAAATGGGTACCTGAACAATGTAAAGTAAGTGTAAAATACCTACACGATAACTATAATCGTAATAAACAAACAATAAAACAGCACAGAAGCTGTGGATTAAATAAAAAGGCTGTAGTTATCAGCAGGGAGACGTGAATCCCGTGGCGAAGTAAGAACAGGAATGTAGAGACCAGAGCGACGGACGGCCTTATATAGGCAGGCAGCCAACAACGTGTGAGGCGTGGGGATGGGGGACCCAACGCCGCCTCACACGGTCACCGAGCTGCAGGCTATGGATGTATATATGTACGTAAGTAGGATTCAGTTAGCGTTGGGAACCCGCGTACCAAATTTCTTGAAGATGGGCCCATAGGTAACAAAGACCGTTGGAAAGTTCAATATGGCGACTGACAGTGGCGTCATACCACCGAAATAACTACGTACATCGGTTTCGGTTAGCACAGGGAAGCCGCCTACCAAATTTCGTGCAGATGGGGCCATAAATAAGAAAGTTTAACATGGCGGACGTTGTCAACCGTTATGACCGTTATGCGTAGAATTTCGAAATGAAACCTGTTTAACTTTTGTAAGGAATGAGCCTGCCAAATTTCAGCCTTCTACCTACACGGGAAGTTGGAGAATTAGTGATGAGTCAGTCAGTGAGGGCTTTGCCTTTTATTAGTATAGATGTGGATATTCCATACATAGCAAATGCATTAATATTTAAAAACAGATTATCCTGAACATCTAAGATTCTGTTTAGGAAGTTGAATTATGTAGGAGGTTAAATGGAAAACCTCATTATGTTGTTGTTTTTATTTTATTTTTTTTTTAAGAGTTAATATGTATCCATCCATTGATCCATTCTCTGCTGCTTATCCAGGTCGCGGTGGCAGCAGTCTGATCAAAGATGCTCAGACGTCCCTTTTCCCCTTTCACCTCCTCCAATTCTTCTGGATGAATACCCTGGAATTCCCAGGCCAGCTGAGAGATATAAACTTTTCAGTGTGTCCTGGTTCTTCCCCGAGGTTTCCTCCTGGCGTGACATGCCTGAAAATATTAATATCTAGTAATAAGCAAAATGATTTCCACAAAATTGAATTTCCAGTGAAACTCTTTTTTGCTTTGCAAAAAAATTAATCATAGAAATTACTTTAAACTACCTCGTTTAACCCAATCTTGAGTGTCACTGTTTAACAACAACAGCAATTTATTTCTTGAATACCTCAAAATCACATAAGAAATGCCTCACTTGGCTTTAACAAGCCCTGCTTTTTTGAAAGCCCCCCAGCTTTAACTCCCTAAGAAGACAAGAAAAACCCTTGTAGGGAAAAAATGGAAGAAATCTTGCGAAAGGCAATTCACAAAGAGAGACCCCCTTCCAGGTAGGTTGGGTGTGCAATGGGTGTCAAAAAAAGGGCTAAACATAACACATGAAACAGAACGTAAGTAATCCTCTTCACAGAGCTAGATGGCCAATCAAGTATGGCCACCTCAGATATACAACACAACAGTACAAACTAATACTGTTCAGGGTTGGTTCAGAGCCTGCTACCCAGTGCTGATGGGACAGAAACCCTAGCATAAACCTGTGCTGGAATAATCCATCCATCCATCCATTTTCCAACCCGCTGAATCTGAACACAGGGTCACGGGGGTCTGCTGGAGCCAATCCCAGCCAACACAGGGTGCAAGGCAGGAACCAATCCTGGGCAGGGTGCCAACCCACCGCAGGACACATACAAACACACCCACACACCAAGCACACACTAGGGCCAATTTAGAATCGCCAATCCACCTAACCTGCATGTCTTTGGACTGTGGGAGGAAACCAAAGTACCCGGAGGAATCCCACGCAGACACGGGGAGAACATGCAAAGTCCACGCAGGGAGGACCCGGGAAGCGAACCCGGGTCTCCTAACTGCGAGGCATGCTGGAATAATGTGATTCTTAAAAATGCTCGAATGTAATATATTTATTTATGAACCCCTTGTATATTGTGATAAGGGGCTGGTGGGCCTCTATCATCCTTAGACCTATGCAGTCAGGACCCATTGAACAATTTTGATGAAAACAGGCCATTCAGCCCAAGATGCTCTTCAATCCTGTTTACATAAATGAGACAAAACTGTCAACCACACTACCCACACACTATTACTGTTGCTGATACTGTGATGCAGACATACAGTAAGTTTGTGTTGTACAGTCATGGCCAAAAGTTTTGAAAATGAAAACAATTATTGGTTTTCACAAAGTCTGCTGCTTCAGTGTTTTTACATCTTTTTGTCAGATGTTTCTATGGTATACTGAAGTAGAATTACAAGCATTTCATAAGTTTCAAAGGCTTTTATTGATAATTACATTAATTTTATGTAAAGAGTTAATATTTGCAGTGTTGGCCCTTCTTTCTTCTTCAAGATCTCTGCAATTCACCCTGGCAGGCTGTCAATCAACTTCTGGGCCAAATCCTGAATGATGGCAGCCCATTCTTGCATAATGAATGCTTGGAGTTTGTCAGAATTGGTGGGTTTTTGTTTGTCCACCCGGCTCTTGAGGATTGACCGCAAGTTCTCAATGGGGAGTTTCCTGGACACAAAATTTTGATGTTTTGTTCCCCGAGCCACTTAGTATCACTTTTGCCTTTTGGCCTGGTGCTCCATCATAATGGAAAAGGTCTTGTTGGTCACCAAACTGTTCTTGGATGGTTGGGAGAAGTTGCTCTTGGAGGATGTTTTGGTCCCATTCTTTATTCATGGGCTGTGTTTTTAGGCCAAATTGTGATTGAGCCCACTGCCTTGGCGGAGAAGCAACCCCACACATGAATGGTCTCAGGATGCTTTTCTGTTGGTGTGACACAGGACTGATGGTAGTGCCTCTTACCTTTTATTTTTTTCGGATGCCCCAAACAATCAGAAATGGGATTCATCAGAGAAAATGACTTTCCCCCAGCAGTCCTCAGCAGTCCAATCCCAGCACCTTTTGCAGAATATCAGTCTGTCCCTAATGTTTTTCTTTGTTGCCCTTCTTGACACACCAGGCCATCCTCCTAAAGTCTTTGCCTCCCTCACACCTGCCTGCTGCCATTCCTGAGCAAGCTCTCCACTGGTGGTGCCCACAGCTGAATCAGCTTTAGAAGACAGTCTTGGTGCTTGCTGGACTTTCTTCGGCACCTTGAAGCCTTCTTCACAACAGCAGTAGAAATGGGTTTTTTTGGGATTAAGTTCATTTTCATTGGCAAAGAGAGACTTTGCAATTAATTGCAATTCATCTGATCACTCTTCATAACACTCTGGAGTAGATGCAAATTGCCATCATAAAAACTGAGGCAGCAAACTTTGTGAAAATTAATAATTGTGTCATCCTCAACACTTTTGGCCATGACTGTAGAGGAATTTCTCCAGTTTTGATGTCACTACACTGGTTACCTGTGTCACTCAGAATTGACTTTAAAATACTGCTTATGGTTTATAAAGCCTTAAGAATCTCACTCCATCTTATATATCGGAGTGTCTGACACCTTATATTCCAAATCGTAACCTCAGATCCTCAAATGAGTGTCTGCTTAGAATTCCAAGAGCAAAACTTAAAAGAAGTGGTGAGGCGGCCTTCTGCTGTTATGCACCTAAAATCTGGAATAGCCTGCCAATAGGAATTCACCAGGCTGATACAGTAGAGCACTTTAAAAAACTACTAAACACATTACTTTAACATGGCCTTCTCATAACTTCACTTTAAGTTAATCCTGATACTCTGTATGTTCAATTAATTATAATAACTATTCATGGTGACTCTAAAATCCATACTGACCCCTACTCTCTCTTCTGTTTCTTTTCCCGGTTTTCTGTGGTGGCAACCTGCGCCATCACCACCTGATCAAAGCACCGTGATTTCCTACAATGATGGATTAAAAGCCAGAAGTCTACATGACCATCATTATCAAGTCCTTCCATGAGAACCCTAAATACCAAGAGGACTGTTTCATTTATGTTAGGTAGAATGCCCAGAGGGGGCTGGGTGGTCTCGTGGCCTGGAACCCCTGCAGATTTTATTTTTTCTCTCCAGCCGTCTGGAGTTTTTTTGTTTTTTCTGTCCTCCCTGGCCATTAGACCTACTCTTATTCTATGTGCATTAGTGCTGTCTTATTCTAATTCTTACTTTGTCTTTTATTTCTCTTTGCTTCTTTATGTAAAGCACTTTGAGCTACATCATGCTGTGGGGGTGTTTTTCAGCTGCAGGGACAGGACGACTGGTTGCAATCAAGGGAAAGATGAATGCGGCCAAGTACAGGGATATCCTGGACAAAAACCTTCTCCAGAGTGCTAAGGACCTCAGACTGGGCCGAAGGTTTACCTTCCAACAAGACAATGACCCTAAGCACACAGCGAAAATAACGAAGGAGTGGCTTCACAACAACTCTGTGACTGTTCTTGAATGGCCCAGCTAGAGCCCTGACTTAAACCCAATTGAGCATCTCTGGAGAGACCTAAAAATGGCTGTCCACCAACGTTTACCATCCAACCTGACAGAACTGGAGAGGATCTGCAAGGAGGAAAGGCAGAGGATCCCCAAATCCAGGTGTGAAAAACTTGTTGCATCTTTCCCAAGAAGACTCATGGCTGTATTAGCTCAAAAGGGAGCTTCTACTAAATACTGAGCAAAGGGTCTGAATACTTAGGACCATGTGATATTTCAGTTTTTCTTTTTTAATAAATCTGCAACAATTTCAAAAATTCTTTTTTTTGTCTGTCAATATGGGGTGCTGTGTGTACATTAATGAGGGAAAAAATTAATTTAAATGATTTTAGCAAATGGCTGCAATATAACAAAGAGTGAAAAATTGAAAGGGGTCTGAATACTTTCTGTACCCACTGTATAAGTAGAATGCGGAAGACTCCCGCTGTTGGTCTAAGAGATTATGATCTGCTAATGCCCAGCTGAGAGAGTAACCACTGAGCACACAGCCTTTTTTTTTCATATGTATTGTGCCTACGTGACCACATGGTAATACCCTAACTGTTCCAAAGCGACATTTGCACTGTTTTGTGTTTTTTGTATCTCATAACCTCATACACCTTTATCATAAGAGCATCCCTTATCTACGATGGAGCGTTCGGTCAGAAGAAAATATGAAGCTGGTTTTAAATTAAAAGTCATTGAAGTGGCAAAAGAAATTGGTAACTGCGCTGCTGCAACAAAATTTGATGTGTCTGAGAAACTGGTGAGAGATTGGAGGAGGAGAGAAGATGTAAAAAAATGTAAAGTGTTGCATTTTTGAGCGGGTGTATAAGTTGGGGTCTGATTTTACGATTGATTTTTTTGGGATTTTTCGGGTGAGTATATACGGTAAGTAATGCTCACACCAGAGCACTAAAGGGACCCCCTGACATAACAGGTTTTTTTGCATGCTGGATTAAATCAACCAGATTTGAATATAACAGGTAAAGCTGTTACATTAGCCTGAGACTGGAGAGAGCTTATTTATACTTATTGACATAGATGAAATGCATCAATGAACAATTTAACTAATTAGACTAATAAATGTATAAAACTGGATAATAAAAATGACTTTTAATCAATCATATTTTTAAACGACTTTTGTGTTTTACTAATTGGAGCATCAAGATATTTAACTGAGGACTGGTTGGAAAAATCTTTTGAAGGTTATTCTGGTTGACCTAAACAATGAATGCAAATTGTTACATTTTGTCTAAGACACCATCTTCCACTTCCCCTAATTTGGAAAGCGTGACTTTGAAGACCATCTATGCATTTACATTCGACTTTCCCAGGTTGGTGATGATAATTCTTAGAAGTGAAAAACTCTTCCAGTAAAATATTGCGCTTGTCGTCCTACTGTGTCAGATCATTGAATAAGTTCTACTGTTAGATGCGTTCTCAAATGTATCTGTGTTAGTGTGGGCTAGGTCTAAGTTAACCCCTTCAGAACCCACCTTTTATTTGTTTGGCCTTCCATCCATAGTGATGGTTAATTTCCAATCACTTGCTGAATGTATGTTCTAAAATATATAAATGGGAAGACTCCAGGTCGTGCACAGCAGCGTGGATGTCGAAGATGAATCTTTTCAAAAATGTCAATGCACCACAAACCTGTAAAACACTCAGAAAGGCTCTTGTATTTGACACGGCTCCACCTTGTTCAGAAAGATGGACAAGTGAATCTGACTGAGAGGTCATGAATGCAGGAGAGTGCATTCATTTTGGGATGCAAGACACCCCTTTAATGGACCACTTCAAACTATACCATTAGAGGTTAAGGAAACAACACGTGACCCGTGTATTAAAGTTCTTTTGTGCAACCATTCATTGTAAGGTTGTGGGGTCCATGACCAGTGTGAATGTATGTCCCAAAAGCTAGTATTTTAGCTTTGAGATAATACAGCTTTCAGGTCAACCTGGATGGTAAAAGAGAAAGAGAAGTGGTTGGGACTCCATGCACCCCAAAGGGAATGATGTGGTACTGCCAATAGCCACTAGAGGTGCTATTTTTTTTTTCTTTGGTCTCATGGTCTAAACGAACCTTTCAGAATCCCTCATCATATCCAGGGTGTTGAGGTAACAAGAGGAACCAAGCTTCTCTAAGAGTTTGTCTACCTTGGGCATTGGATAGGTGTCAAACCAAGAAACCTGATTCAGTTAGGGGAACTCTTTACAAAAACAGCATGTCACATCAGGCTTTGGTACTAAAACAATGGGGCTTGACCAGGGGGGTGGTTGTTTTCCTCTCTAACACCTAATTCCAACATTTTGTGCCTCTGGAATACAGCAGTGGCACTATCTTTACTTATTTGTAAAAGTTTTTTTTTTTTTTACTTTTATTCTCTCAGTCACAATCACGATACATACTACCACCCTAGTGATCTGACGCTGTTAGTTTTTATTTGAAATTGGTAATAAGTGTAGATGTGAGTGGAGTTTTGAGGCAAAGGAACTGGACATTTTCTGATCTGGAGGGATAAAAGCTGACACACAAACGCTGGTGAATCTGCCTTCTTCGTATCTCACCGTCACTTGATTTTTTTTTTATTCAGTTTTATTAAGTGTTCCTGCTCACGGAGAATTAATATGCACCTTATGGTTTATGACGTAAAAAAAAAAAAAAAAAAACACAAACACGTAGGTATATATGATATTTGGAATTATTCATTTTATGACCTTTTATGAGGTCAGTTCAGTGCCATATGCAATCATTAAATTCCAATGTTAACAGTTCACACACACACAAGGACCGTTCTTCCTACATTTATGAAATCAAGTGACGGTGAGATACGAAGGCGGCAGATTCACCAGCATTTGTGTTTCAACTTTTATCCCTCCAGATCAGAGAATGTTCAGTTCCATTGCCTCAAAACACCACTCATATCTACAGTTATTGCCAGTTTCAAATAAAAACTAACAGCGTCAGATCCCTAGGGCATGTAGTATGTATCGTGATCATGACTGAGAGAATAAAAGTGAAAAAAAAAAAGGTAACTTTTACAAGTGCAGTACTATAGATGTACATGATCTGTTACACACGCAAACCAAATGTATGTGTGTACTGTATAACACTAACAATAAGAGCAGCTCACTACTGAAAACAGTAAATATAGGAGGCAGTGGGGATCGAACTGAGGACTCTTGATTACAAGTCAGCAAATCTTACCGTTACACCACGGAAGCTATTGCATCGTCCTTGAACCTTTTGGGAAAATGTTTATTTGATCTTTGTACTTCAGGCTTCACACATTCTATAGTTTATGCCAACATTTTGTAACATTTATTACTAAAATATGAAAAAGTTTCTGTTTTAACACAGTGTCTTCACAGTGTCTGTGTCTTCACAGATTACTGTAGAAACAGAACACACATTTATAAGCTGCTTGTCTTAATCAGCACATTTACAAGACAAAAGACGCTGACGGAGAGGTGCGAACGGATTTAAGGTGGGCCGGATCTACAAGTTTTCTTGTAGGCTCTGGTAATTCTAGTGTTAAGAGGCGTCGCCAACATTTTGAATCAGTCACTCTGTTGACTAAAGTCTGAAAAGGCCTTTTGCTACCATTGTTATTTTTCATCCTTTTTCCTTTCAATTTTACAGGGTTCATCTTTGAGGTGCCCCAACTCTTATCTTGTCTTGTTTCATATTTACACCATCTGCGCTAGTGTTTTCAAATAATCAAATCTGTCATCTGCAGTGAAACCTCCAAAATGTATACATTTTTTCCATGCTGCATGTGCAGGTTGTCAGCTATGAATACCGTTTCTTTACAGAGCAGACTCAAAATAAATTGTAATGTTGAAAGCACAAGAGAAACACTAACCCAGACTTCTTTGTCTGGACAGGTGATGCACAGCTGATTTTTAGAGATTATAAATGAGTATAAAGGGGGACATTTTACGGGTTTGTGCTAGAAAGAAATTAGGCATGACAGCGGCATTAAGATTTGTTCCATTTGTTTCCTTAGAATGAAGGAAGTAAAAAAACACAGGGGACTACTAATGTCACTTTCTGTAAAGACGAAGTCCTGCCCCCTCTGATGCCAACGACATATTTCACAGAAGACACCTGGAAGCTGCCATTCACTAACAGAAGAAAAGAGATGATATCATGTCTTATTTAATCGTATTTGAGTGCCCCACTAACCACTGGGAATAGCTACAAATGTAAAGGACACACCTTGTAGCTCCTTTTTTGACAGGGGAAGCTTGGAGGACTTATTACAAACTCAATAAGTGTGCATCTGCTGATTATCAAGTCATAAAGAAAGAAAATTCTCACCAGGTATGGTGTGACAACTGACATACGGGCACCAAAGTGCAGAGACTGACGCTTTGCCTGTGATCACCATGTATGAGCCCAAGCATTTGATTTGTGTGGGAAGATGACCTGAATGGAATGCTATTTTGTTTGGTAAATATGCCACCAGAGTATCTCGTCAGGTTAATATAGAGACATGCATAGAAGAACATGGAAGAGCTAGTTAAAATAATCAAATGACATCACACCATGATGACCCCAGACAGAAGCAACAGGAGAAAAAAGAGCCAGATCCCCCCATGCCAACTCCTCCAGAAGTTCCACGAAAACATGCAGATTCTTCTGCTCATGAAAGGAGTTCTCTCCTCTAAAATCATGATGCTACAAGTGTGGTGAAGTTGGACAATGGATGAACCCATGGAGTGTGGATGGACCAGGAGCAGACGTTACCTTTTTTACAACTCTTTTTCGGATATTGCTTGGGTTATGGTTATCCATTAGCTGCTCTATTAGACTCTGACAGAAGCACTACTAGTGTTATCTACCATTTGGTGCTGCTCGTTTTGCTTATTGTTAGGTACCCCAGTCCTCTACTGTGTGGAAGGGGAGATGGTCAAGGGGTGTTTTTGACTTTGTATTGGAGAACTGGGAGGATGAAGAGTATCAACCCACTAATACCCTAGAGTATATAACACAATTGGAATAACGAGTTTAAAAAATCTGGCCCCTTCTCAACACCCATATTGTGCAGCCCAATAGATGCAAGCCCACCTATACAACTGGGGAATATCCCTTTGAGAATTTGTAATCTGATCATATAACCAACAAAAGATGTCACTGTCACAAAATATGGTAACAATCTTAAGAAATCAGCTTAAAATAGTGGCAACCACGACAAACCACCGTGCCAAGATGAAGTCCCACATCAATGTTAATGCCTTAAGAATAAAAATTATATACATTCAGAAAATAAGTCAAAAAAGTGCAAAAATGTAACAAACAAAATGTCAAGAAGCCAAAATTTCAGATGCTTAGTAGCCACAATATGGTCAGAGTTGGAATGAAACAAAGGAGAGAGTGGGAATTTAGGAGATGAGTGGGAAAGACATGTGATGCTTGAGTCACCGTGTTTAGCGGTGGGAAAATGGAGCAGCCATGCCTGTATAATAAACCAAGCCATCTGTGCCATTCTTGGCTTCAAGTTTATTATTTATTTACTCAGTGTCCACTTTATTAGGTCCATTAAAAATAGCCTGTTCCTCCAATGAGCCAAAACTCAACACAGCATTCAAACATGATCAGAAGTTTAAGTTGTTGTTCATATAAATATTAGATGGTGAAGACATGAGACCGAAGCAACTTTGACTGTAGTGTGACTGTTGGTTCAAAACACCAGGGAAAACGGTTAGAGACATCCAAAAAGACCGACAAGCCTGCTCGGGTGGCCTAACCCAAACTTCCCTATGCAGGCTTTGGTCTACACAGGCTAACACAGGCTATAGTATATGCTAACATTATTCAAAGTTATTGTCTGGTTTTACATGCATTTTTATTACTCTTTAACTTAATATTGTTTTTTCGTATCAGTATACTGCTGCTGGATTATGTGAATTTCCCCTTGGGATTAATTAAGTATCTATCTATCTATCTATCTATCAAGTTTAAAATGTGTTTTAAATGCCATTGAAGAGAGAGGAAACTGTCAAATCTCTGGCTGGAAAGACAAAGTCCAACAAATATTCTTTATAGCGGAAGGGATTTATTTGTAAAAACAAAAAGAAGCACAAAAAAAGACAAGAAAAGAAAAAACACAAAATGATCCTAAGAAGGGTAGGCCTATGCATAAAAAAAACCAACCAAAGGCAAATTAGTACAGACCATAATCTAGAAACCGTGGGCTGGCGCCCTGCCCAGGGTTTGTTTCCTGCCTTGCTCCCTGTGTTGGCTGGGATTGGCCCCAGCAGACCCCCGTGACCCTGTAGTTAGGATATAGCCGGTTGGATAATGGATAGATGGATAATCCAGAAACCGGAATCCAAGTAACAAAGTTAAAGTCCAATAAACTGTAAGAAGACAAACAACATTCAGAATGGAAATCAACACTCAAAAACACTCAGTAGCACTGTGAGGGAATCCATTTCATTTATCAGAAAGTGGATGGTGGACCCTCGGAAATGATGTCATGGTAGACCTGCTTCTCAGAGTTCAACCCACAGAATCCAGGGAGCATAATTATAACGTAACATAAACGCACGGAAAATTATAAGTTTAAAACAACTTTAAAAAGGGAAATATACGTAAGCCAGGGAACAAACCCCGGCTGTAACATAACAACGGCCCAATCAAGCTATTAGAGAGGCTGAAATAAGCAACCATGGGGGACAGAAAAACATCTCTGTATTTGGAGTCACCTTATTTTACAAATATATTTCCCCTAAAATAAATTTTTCCCAGACATTGATCGATTTTCCTGTGATTTTTAACTATGGAGACAAAAGTCATAATGTCAAAATCACTCCCTGATAAATATGTCAGTCAGTCATTATCCAACCTGCTATGTCCTAACACAGGGTCACGGGGGTCTGCTGGAACCATTCCCAGCCAACATAGGAACAAATCCCATGCAGGGCGCCAGCCCACTGCAGGGCACACACACACACACCCCAAGGACACGTTAGAATCGCCAATGCACCTAACCTGCACATCTTTGGACTGTGGGAGGAAACCCACACAGACACGGGGAGAACATGCAAACTCCACGCAGGGAGCACCCGGAAAGCGAACCCGGGTCTCCTAACTGCGAGGCAGCAGCGCTACCACTGTGCCACCGTGCCGCCCTGATGAATATGTAAGACAGTTTAAAATTATTTATACTTTACCGCAACACCATCTTGGTGCTGCCATCACCATCACTAGTTGAATTAGGCCGATACTCACCAGTACACAATTCTGGAACCAATTTCAATTTCAACATACAGCACATGCACCTTTTCTTAGCGTACCAGTGAGTACCGGCAATCTTTCGTTAATTTTCAAGGGGGACCCTTCACCCTCCTTCAATAGACTGTAATTTTATCCTGAGGATCTATATTTCATTATATTGTTACCTGTTGTTAGCATACCAGTAAGTCAATAGTTTTCATTGGGGGGAAACATTTGGATCGATTATCATTGTATCGTGACTATCTCTGTTTCACCATACTGGCCCCTTTTCTTAGTGTACCAGTGAGTACCTCTTCAGGAATCTTCACAAGTGCCATGACTGATGCTGTTGTGAGGGGGGAACTCCCTGGTTTCCATATGACCTGGTAGCACTTCCATGAAGACACACTATGGCACTTAAAGCATTTCCAGGTCTTGTGGAAACCATAGAGGACCTCCAACGACAGAACCCCAGGGACCCCGACAGGGCTATACTGCTGTTGGATGCCTCGGGAGGATCTCGGGATGGAACTGCTCCCGACCTCCAGCTTCCACTGGTCTGCCCTTTGTATACCTCCGGCCCAGAAAGAAGTCATTTTTCCCATCCAGCCAGGCATAATAGTCTGTCCTTCATGGCACTTACACTGCATTCACACTTGAACTTCTTCCCTACTAATCTTAGCACAGTCAGTGACAAACATAATGAAAGGCTGCACCAGGATATTACAACAATAGAAAAACAGCATCAAGGCAAGTGGAGTCCATTACTGCCGGCCAACTGTTGTTGGAAACTAAAATGAGAAGCTGAGGTGCGGAGCAGAAACGAAAATCAATTAATGTAACGTGTCAGCCTCATTAAGCAATTAAACACTTGAAGTTCAAGATAAGTTCATTTCGTGTTTCTCCAAATTCCTACATCATACAGTCAATCTGAAATTATACAGTAATCCCTCCTCGATCGCGGGGGTTGCGTTCCAGACCTCCTCGCGATAGGTGAAAATCCGCGAAGTAGAAACTATATGTTTGTATGGTTATTTTTATATATTTTAAGCCCTTATAAACTCTCCCACACTGTTTATAAATATTCCCCGCAGAGTTATACAGCATAATCCCTTTGTATTCTCTTAGATATTAGGTAAGATTCATTGAAATTATGTATATAAACACACTGTTTATATACAGTAAAACCTTTAAAGATATTGAGTGTCTCCGATATCACATATGTTACAGCCATTATGATAGACAGGTCACCAGCAATAAATACGTACAATGCAAGAAAAATAGTATACAGTAAATGTGTGTACAGTGACACTAAACGTACGTACATGTACTAAGCACTGTAAGAAGAAAATTAATTATGGTTACTCACCAACAATGACACGATGACTTGTCCGATAACAATGAGTTTAATTTTACTGCACAACAAAGGAGAGCGTTACAGCCCTTGTAAAGGAGCCACTTCAGGCGATTGTGTAGCACTGCCGTTGTTCTTCTTCTGGCAGTCTTCAATCCAAATCCCTAAAGCAGATTCCATCCAGACTACTGCCTTATTACATCCACTTACAACTCGTTTTGCACCCTGGTTAAAAGGACGCTGCAGCCGTAGATCTTATATTCCTTTCCTACTTTTTAAATAAAAAGAATCGTAGCCTTCAACAAATCCAAAACGTTTACCTTTTCGGCAATCGTTAACATCTTCTTCTTGCGCTTGGGCACGGCCCCTGAAGCAGTAGCAGATTGTTTTGGAGCCATAATGAAGGGCTTGACTATGCACAAAGATAAACACAAAAGAGCACAACTCTTTACACAGCGAAACACGTTGATGCTGAATGAGCGAGACGAGACTTCCTGGTTAACACTGCATTCAGCACGCAGGAACTCAACTGCGTGCTCTGATTGGTTAGCTTCTCAGTCAGGAGAACTTAATTGCGTGCTCCGATTGGTTAGCTTCTCAGTCATCCGCCAATAGCGTCCCTTGTATGAAATCAACTGGGCAAACCAACTGAGGAAGCATGTACAGGAAGTAAAAAGACACATTGTCCGCAGAACCCGCGAAGCAGCGAAAAATCCGCGTTATATATTTAGTTATGCTTTCATATAAAATCCGCGATAGAGTGAAACCGCGAAAGTCGAAGCGCGATATAGCGAGGGATTACTGTATTTCCACTCAGCTTGAAGTGTTCTGTCATGAGCACCAACATTTTTAAAAACCTTGAAACAGATATGTTGTCTAATGTGAACTCTTTTTATGGATAGAGACATTGTTCATAAGAATTTTCCAACATGCAATGATTTTTGGTCTGGTAAGGACTTGCATGTTGTAAGAAATGGCATGCAGGGACTGGCATCCCAGACAGAATTGTACAAGGATCCTTACCCAACCAGGAGGCCAGTATAATGGAGCGATGGAGGAAGACAATTTAATTGGGTTATATTTTCCCTCAGAACGCTAGGTGGCAGCACCCCAGGGTCACAGTACCTCTTTTTATACCCACAACCCTATTGGGTTCCATGAGTGCCACCAGGGGACACTGAAGGAATTGGTAGTCCCTACTTTTCGGGACTCCCTCCTGACCTTCGAAGTTCTTCTGATGGAAACTCCCGGGTGCTGCATAAAAGGATTCGCCCTTCTTCATCTGGGCAAGTCGGTGTCAGGAAAGGAGCTTGATGAATTGTGTCTAGGTCTGCAACTTTGAATGACCTGGAAATGCATTTTGTATAATAAATCAATTATTTGAACCCAGGACATTAGTCTGTATATTTGTGTTTGGGGTGCTGCACTGCCCCCTGGTGGTCACAGTGTATAATCATTAGCTTCTTATATTTTCTTTAATTAATATTCTCAACTGCACTGACTCTGCAACTCTTTCAGAATCAATTTCAAAAACCTTCCGCATACCTGAAAAGTCTTGAATTCCCTGAACATCACCATTCAGTCTTTGTCAACAGCTTCATCACAGCCCTATTTAAACTGTCAAAAATCCAATTTTCAGTAAATACTTGTTTGAATGCTGGGATCCTCAAATTCCCAATATGCTGTCTTTTAAAATCTGTCGTACCTATTGAGAGCTCTCCATCTGATTGTCAGCGAAGGGCAGATGGCTTGGCGGTCTCTCCCCTCACTTGTTATCTTTTTCCCCTGAGAATGCTGTATTGACTCCAGGAGAGCTGCCCAACCGAGAGAACGTAGATTAAGTGAATATCAATCTATCCATCTGTAAAATCAAATGAACATAAAATCAGCCCCATTGGTCTCTCTGAACGATCAATACAAACGAAAAGCTTTGGCACATCCTGCCTGGCACAGACGTATAGCATATTCAGAAGTGCGTCTAATGATCCACTGTCTGTGGGGCTGCGACAAAGAACAGGTGGGCAACTGCTCTGGCATCCTGCTTTCAGAACACATCAATATTTCTTTACTCCAATGTGCTCTGAGACTCTCTGTGGGGCTGCATAATTTATATTATTCAAATCAGACCTGCCCATTTTCAGCCTACCTGGTTTTAATTATTTGACTCTCCTCTGTCGACTGTAATGATGCTGACATTTCTACCAGGCTTTGAAATCGAGCCATCATTATCCATTGTGTTGTGTTTTATGTAACCAGTCTGATGTCAGGTTATCCCTAAGCTCTAATGAAATTCTCAATACTTCTCTGCGAATTATCCCATATTTGAACTATCTGGTATTCTGTTTTACTGTGTGAAATTATGTGCTCTATACACTTGTTTCTTTTTGTGATGATAAGCTTTACAAAAGGCACTATATAGAATCTATCAAACTGAAATCATTCTTTTTTTGTGAGTTTATGAATGTATATTTTATTTTTCGGGGTACATTGTAAGTTGTAACTAATAGTGTAAAGGTTTGTACATTCATTTATCCTGCATGGTTTCAAAATTTAAAGACAAACTGAATAATAATAATAATAAAATCTAGTGAAACACATATACCTGCAGTCCTAAAATAAAGTTGTACAAAAGGATAGATATAATTGCCAGCAAGCTCTCCAAACTTACGCTTGATTATGAATTCTACACACGTCTGTACCGTATCCTGGTTGGATTATTAATAGATGAGCTTGCAGGGACTGCTTTAAGTACAAGAAACTTTTTGGCCCACCAGGCTGCTGCTAACTATTTTTTTAGGTTTTCCAGAACTTATCAGGTCATAAACTTTTGATTAAGACCAAGATCAAGGTTCTAACCCCATTACTCCATGAGTAATCGCATGACAGATAGATAGAAATTGTCATTCTATATATAGATGATAATAATGGGGAAGGAACCAAAAAAATGATAACACAGGAGGAAATGTCAGTTGCAAATTGTTTTATCGTGGTAGGGTCCTAAGATGACCTTCTCCTCCTTTTTATACTCTTTACTACGTAGACCCTCACAGGATGCCCCAAACAGTGTTGTGCAAGTTCACACCTCACAAGAAGTAGCTCATAGTTCCGTTCACACAGATTAAAATGAATAAATTACGTTCATAGTTCACCATTTCAATTTTGAACGAATTCATGTTCATTTCATTTTGTATTTTGTAAGGAGTGAGAATAATTGGCCCATTAGTTTACTTTTTTCAATTCTGCATGTCTTACCTTAGGCTATTACAGTGTTCGTGAACAAAATACAATAATTAAGAAGACCTTTTTATTTAAATACACTTTTTTGAGTTATGCCCAGCAACAAACACGTATAACCATATGTGCTAATATCCTCCCGGTCAAAACACAAAGTAAACAGATGCAAGTATACATATAAATTACGGCTCTATTTCCAACCATGTGACACAAATGGTGACTGTGGAACAAGCATGTAGGTGAACTAACCTCTTACGCTGCCGGTCAAAATTCACGTCACATATTGCATGTCCAACGGGGAAAAATATAAAGTGGCCTCGCGAAGTCCAACGTTTTCCTAAAAGTGAAAGCGGAGCTTCACCGTGTGCTCGTGTCCGTGGCAGTGCAGCTAAAGCACAATCAGGTAGACACAAACAGTGCCTATTTAATTTTCTGTTATTTTTACCGAATACAAAACAACTAGCAAAAATGTGTACAAAATAAATGTTCGTAAAAATCCACTATTACTTATCTGAATACCGTATTCTGATTCGGCTCCGCCCCTAAATTATAGGGTAAGGCAAAATGGTTAATCTGGACCTAAACCAGATCCAGTATGTCACATAAAACTGAACTTGCTCACGTTCAAGTTCTTCACTTGCAGATACGTTATGTTAAGTTCACCATTCTTAGAAAAATAAACTTGTTCAATGAACGCGCTGTTTTGAACTAGATCATGAACAACATGCTCCAAATCCCATCAAGAGTGCATGAACAAGTACATTTATTCTTACCAGCCCAGTCATCGTCAGTGTTGACTGCTATTGTAGCACAATTCTTCCCAATTTCTTTTAAATCTATAAACTCAGACAATTAGCTAGAATAGCAGTACAGACTGGAGAGAAAGTTACACTCTTATTCATATCTTTTATAGATAATATCCCCAAGGCATAAGCAGAATACAAATATGAGTGTTGGTAATACAAATATACAGTCTGGATAATAGGCTACCAGGTGACTCTCTTGTCTTAGTATGCTGATTGGTCTCTGGTCTGATGTGGTCTGGCATAGCCAGTGGATGCAATGGCCTTCTCCATGAATGGAGCAGATGACCCCTTCATTTAAGTCCAGTCTTGAGTCCTCAACGCACCTTTTTGAACTAGTGGGGGGGTGTCTGTTCATCATTCAGCTTTTTCAGTATAGCTCAGAACCATTACAGCCTAGTCCAGATGCTGGTATTTCCATGTCCTTTCAACTCAGCCACCTGTATCCCTCCAGGCTAGTTGGCCAGTCAGTTTCTGCTTTGGAATTTCAGCTATGGGATACTTGCATGCGGTGCTCTGTTAACGAACCAGCAGACAGACGTTGGAACAAAAACCAGGAGATTCTCATAGAAAAATAAAACAAAACAAAGATATAAAGTTAAACTGAAATGAAGCCCAATACGAGAGACAATAATCATAGCTGAGAGAAGAAGAGGGCCAAAACTGAAAAGAACGTGAAAAAACGGCACAAAGATAAACTTTAAATATTTCAGAGATTTGGTATCCACAGATTGGATAAGGATTTGCACACATGGCTGTCCTGTTATCCCATTGTGTCTATTACACGTGGATCCCGACCTCAGAGACCACGCCCCTAGCAACGGGGGCAGACCTAATAACGGAAATAAACATGGGCAGCATTTAAGGACCCAAAATTATACCAAATCATGACATGCTGATCTGATCTAATATGGCCATAAATATTTCCATGATCCATTTTATGTCAATCTATAAACCTAGAATAAGATGTCAAGCCAGAAGTTCTTTTGTCTGTATTTGTGGTATTGATTGTTCTAATATTTATATTCATCTTAAGCTTCTGTAAAGTCTGTCTATCTGTCTACGTATCGTCACATAGTACTTTTGGTCCGGAACCAGAAGTGAATGCTGGCATTTCTGTCTGCCACTACTCGCCAGAGCTCTGTTTCTGTATTTTTTTCTATTTGTCTTTTACTCATTTTTCACCTTTTGCATTGGATTAGAAACTGATATCACACATTCCTATCCCTTGCTTCCTTCAGCCTTAACACAAGCCCTCATCGAACTGTTCTCTAGCTTTGATGAATAGGTGGTGGAAATTTCCCTTTGTCAATTGCTGAGCACTTGTGGAAATCCCAGTTGTGACGGTCTACTGGCTAACGTGGTATTTTAATTGGGCCGAGTAGGAACACAAGGGGTACATTACTTTGCTGCCAATCTGGAATTTGCTTGGGTGATTTTTGGAAATCTACTATGATAAACCTTAGTTGATTGTCACAAATTATAATGTCTACTCTGCTATTTAGTGCAGTCACATCTACAAAACTAAAATACTCAACGGATGAATTGTAACGACTTCGAACAAACTATGAATTACCTGCTGATTTCCTGCTGCACCGCAGCATTCTCCAAAGTCCAAAGTACATTCGCCGGGTGTCTTGTCGTCGTTTCTGTCTCAGCAGGAGTAATAGTGGATCTATTCCTTTAATTTGTCCACATATTTTTGAGCGATGTGTTGATCATAACGTGTTGATTCCAACTGGTAAAATTACTGGACACTTTGAAGTTTGGATTATTTAACACTTATTCTATTTCTAACAAAGCTCTGCTGATTGGTGATTTTATTATAGACACTAAGATGGACTGTTTATGCCTTACAGAGACTTGGCAGCAACTGGGTGACTATTTTCATCTAAACTAAGCGCTCCCTCTGGGGTTTGTCTGCATCTCTAAATCCCATTCTTTGGGGAGGGCAGGCGGTCTCACAATAATTCACAGCAAAGACCTAAAATTATCACTGACACCTCTTGCAGCGTATCCTTCCTTTGAACTGTTAGCTGGGTAGTCTGCGGACCTTCACCTAATATACAGTGTGACAAGAACAACACTTCAGACATTATAAAAGTTTGGGGCAGCCAAAAGTATATTATATCCCGGCTGCAAAAGTTTGAAAAAAGTTTGAACAGAGATATTCACATGACTATGGTGGCGCAGTGGTAGCGCTGCTGCCTCGCAGTAAGGAGACCCGGGTTTGCTTCCCGGGTCCTCCCTGCTTGGAGTTTGCATGTTCTCCCCGTGTCTGCGTGGGTACCCTCCGGGCGCTCAGTTTCCTCCCACAGTCCAAAGACATGCAGGTTAGGTGGATTGGCGATTCTAAATTGGCCCTAGTGTGTGCTTGGTGTGTTTGTGTGTGTCCTGCGGTGGGTTGGCACCCTGCCCGGGATTGGTTCCTGTCTTGTGCCCTGTGTTCGGATTCAGCGGGTTGGATAATAGATGGATGGATATTCACATGACTGAGTCCAAAATAGAACTGATGAGGTGGAGGTTAGATGGCGGCTTTAAAGGTCCAGAGAGGAAGTGACATCATCAAAAGGGCTGGGACCGGAAGTGATATCATCAATGGCACTGGAACCTGGTGGGATTTCCTGGGAACAGTCTGCAAGGAACTGAGAAAGACAGTCAGTACACCCTGCCACCCCCTGGTCTGATATGGTATTACCAATACTTAAGGCCTTTAGCTGCCACCTACTCGCACGTGCGTGACAACAGTAACTGCTATCATATATGGACCTCCTAAACTATCAACTGTTTTTATTCCAGAATGTCTTACTGTTTTAACTACTTTGTGTGCAATGTCTTGTAATGTCTCCTTATGGGTGATTTTAACATATATGTCGACGTGCCAACTGATCCACTCACAAATGATTTTAATGAAATCCTTGACTATTTAAATTTAATTCAATATGTCAACTTTTCGACTCATAACAAGGCTCATATTTTAGACTTAGTTTGCTGCTCTGGCATCATACCTCACAATCTTAATCCTACTGAGTTACCCAACTCAGATCACAAAATGGCTCTGAGGCTAAGGATCTGTGCTGGTATCCTGAAGGTTGCCTCTTCGAATCACCATCACTGCCAAAAGAGATCCTACTCTTCTGGGCCCTTGAGCAAGGCCATTAACCTTCAATTGCTCCAGAGGTGCTGTACAATGGCTGACCCTGCACTCTGACCCCAAGGGGTATGCGAAAACTAACAAATTCCTAATACAAGAAATTGTATAAGGTGAAATAAAGAACAAAAATGATTACATTTAATGTTAGCTTACCTCTCATAAAATAAAGGTTCAGTGTATGATTTCATTTTGTAATGTCAAGAGAGAGTTATTAATTTATTGCAATTCCCAGCCTGTTTCTCCTTCTGCTACCACACCATCAGAATTAGTAGACCATTATAATGCTGCTCTGTCTTCTGCCTTTGATACACTACTAGCTCCCTCAAAAACATGGACTGTTTCATCTATTCACACTGCTCCCTGGTTTACACCTGAACTCCTTCAGCTCAAAGCCATGGGCCGACAATTGGAGTGCCCAGCTAAGAAGACGGGTCTTGTTGTACATAAGGAAATGTATTCAGATCATATGTTAAAACACACAAATGCTCTCTCTGTTGCCAAACTGTTGTGACAGATAGGGGGCGCAATCGCCCCCTTGAACCCTCAGATCAGACGCCAGACACCAGATAAAAGTCCAATAATTTGATTTTAATATTTTCAAATGTGCACAAAGCACCCTCCACTCCACAATAATCATAAACAATAATCCAATACTCAATAAACAATAATCCTCCACACCTCCCAGCAGCTCAGTCACCCTTCCTCCCAACTCGGCTCAATCTGCTGGGGTTTCCCATTACCCATTTAAAGTCCTTAACCCGGAAGAGCTTCTGATCCCTCAGTCCATGTGATTCTTAACACTTCCGGGTCAGGTGAAAACACCTTTTCTTCATCCCGGAAGTACATCATTTCTTCTGTCCTTGTGACTAGGATGTACTTCCGGGTTATAGTGCAAATAAAAATCCTTATGCCTCCCTGCAGCATCCTCTGGAGGCCCCCATGGTATCCAGCAGGGCTGTGAAGGAAAACTCCAATGTCCATGATGCCCTGCTGGAATTCGGGGCCCCTCCATGTTGACGGGATGGCTCCATCTGGTGGTGTGGAGGTAATGGCCGGGATGAACGGCTGGCCATATCTCACACTGTATACTGCTATAACATTATCCCAGAGCACCTTTTTTTCCACAATGAATTGGCTAATTACATCAGCAGAAAATGTTGCTCCCTATAACCTCTCTTTTAAATACTGCTATACTTTTTTGGATTTCTTCAACTCAAAAATTGAAAAAATCAATTAGCAACTTGCTTCCTCTATTTCTGCAGAAAATGACGTACTTTCCACTAACACTCATATTCACTTACCAACCACCCTTATTCTCAGAGTTCAGTTTACCAGCTGAAAATGATATCTCGGAGTTGATAACAAAATCTAATTCTCCACTTGCCAATTGGACCCAATACCTACAAGCTTTGTTAAGTCTTGTCTGTCACATGTTTCCTCCATGATAACTACTGTAGTTAACTCTTCCCTTACTACCGGCGCGGTCCCCTCTCACTAAAAAAAGCCTCAATTAGTCCAATTCTGAAAAAAACTGGCTTAGACCCTAATATCCTCAACAATTATCGGCCATTATCTCAAATATTCCATTCATATTTAAAGTTCTCGAAAAGATAGTTGCCTTCCAACTTCAGTCCTATCTTTCAAAAAATAATCTTTTTGAACAGTTTCTTTTTTTTTTTTTTTAATTTTATTGATTTTATTAAAATCAAATAACATTCCATACAAAAATAACTCAAGTTTTACAAAAAAAGGTTCTAAACAAATCAACCCCAACCCCTGAGAAAAAGAGCTAGGCCAGCAGAGTAAAACTTTAAGTTAGTAAAAATAAGTAAATAGATAAATTAATAAATGAATAAAGATAAATGGAGTAAAAGATGGGAGAGAATCTGCTTCCTCAATTTAAATGCTTATTGTAAAATGTTATTGATTAGATCCTGCCAGGTTTGAAAATGTTTTGTACAGATCCTCTAAGTGAGAATTTGATTTTTCCCATTTCAAATAGTATATCTTCTTATAATAATACGCTACCATGGCTGTCCGTTTCTCTGTCCAGGATTTTAAATCACCTGTAGCTCGCAAACCGTTTGACCTGTTGACCTGTAATTTGGTACACATATACTACGTGATGTCTACTATCCACTTCCGGGGTGATGATTTTTATTACTCTTTCTATTTTTATCTTATTTTATTGTAGAATCAACTCTCAGCAGTTTCCAGCAGGGCAGCCATGCGGCGCATGTGTATGGGCGCCGTTCTCATTCCCTACCACCTTCGCGGTCACTTCCTCTACCTCTTCATATCTTAAATGATTTTTGAGGCAGATTGAACACTTAAGTGCCAGCTTAAATGAAAAATTAAGAAAAACGTACTAAGTAATTGCAACACAAACACTAACTTAATCAGTTTTAACTTGAAAAGATGCGAACATAAGAAGAGAAGAAGCAGGCCGCTAGGGTGGAGAAAAGAATCAGCAAGCACATCAACCTTTGAGCAAACGAATGGTAAACAGAGACAGAGAAAGTGGAAGAGAACTAGGAATGCTCAAATCAAGTGTATTCACCGCACGTTATCGTTCAGTGCACCGTTATTGGTATATATAACAGTTATCCACTGACATTAAAGAGGTGAGTTAGGTTTTTTCCAGTTGAGCAAGATTAGTCTACGTGCTAATAGTGTAGTAAAGGCAATCACAGTTTGTTTTGTCCTTCTCCACTTTAAGCCCCTCTGTGAGCCCACCAAACACAGCTGTTAATGGGTGAGGAGGGATTGTGACACCAAGGCTGTCTGAAAGGTATTTAAAGATGTTAATTTGGTGTAGGCCCAAAACATGTGGCCCAGTGAGGCTGGAGATTGATTGCAATGTTCGCAGGTTGGATCTTGCCCTGGAAACATTTTGGATAATTTCAAGCGAGACAGATGTGCTCGATATATAATTTTGAGTTGAATAATTGTATGCTTTGCACAAATGGAGCTCGAGTGAAGTCTCTGCATTGCTACCTTCCACTCCTTTTCTGAGATGTTGAGTCCTCTTGGATCTTTGAAAGGGATGGACTGTAAAATAATTTTATATATTCTGAACAGTTTCAATCTGGTTTTCATCCTAAACACAGCACAGAAACTGCTCTGTACAAAGTCACAAATTATCTTCTTCGGACAGCTGACGTGGGATTTTATCAGTTCTTGTACCTTCTTCACCACATTTGACACCATATCTCATCAAATACTTTTGAAACATCAAGCTAGTTTTGGAGTTTGTGGCCTTGTCCTTCAATTGTTTTCTTCCTACCTCACTATTAGGATGCAGTTTGTTCATGTAAAGGGCTTTAAATCTGAGAATGCAGTCGTTACTTAAGGAGTTCTGCAGGGTTCCTTTTTGGGGCCGATTCTTTTTCTCATTTACATCTCCCAAACAGGTAATATTTTTCAGCACCATGGTATTAAATTTCATTGTTTTAGCTGGTGACACACAGCCATATCTATCTACTAAATCCACTTCTGTTTTCCCTCCAAATACTCTTATGGCATGTCTACGAGACATAATGTCATGGATGACTCACAACTTTCTCCAATTAAATAGCAATAAAACTGAGGCGCTCCTCATTGGTTCTAAATCTACACTTGCCAATGTTAATCATTCTTGTATTTTAATTAGCAATATTAACACAAACATATCTTCCCAGAATAAGAGCCCGGCCGTCATTCTTGACAGTACTCTCTCTTTTTCTTCCCATATACGTAATGTTTCTCGTACTGCCTTCTTCCTTCTCTGAAACATTTCTAGACTTCGTCCCATTCTTACACAACACAGTGCTGAAGTATTAGTTAATGTCTTAGTCACCTCATGTATAGATTACAGTAATGCTATTCTATCTGGCATCCCATATAAACGTATCCATCACTTACAACTTAATCACAATTCTGCTGCCAGGATAATAACCTGCTCTTCTAAATCCACTGAACATATCACACCGATTCTCTTCTTTACTTTGCCGACTGCCTGTTTACTATCGAATACAATACAAAATACTGTTCTTAACATTTAAAGCTCTCCACCGCCTCGTTCCTCCCTACCTTACTGATCACCTACAGCAGGGGTGCCCACAATTTTCCGGCTTGCGAGCTACTTTTAAAATGACGAGGTCGAAATGATCTACCTACATTAAAATTATATATATATATACTGAGTATACTTTATACATAAAATATATATTGTCGTACCTTGCATAACTGAATAACCTTTATGGCACAATAACAATTCAATACATTTATGGACACTACAGTATTTGGCTTTAATAATCTTCATGTGGGAAAAGGCTGACTCGCATAAATAAGTAGAGCCGAATAATGCAGTCAAGGAGCTTTTGAATTCAGCCGAGTGAAAAATGACGGCTGTCTGATTAACTGCGATTTTAGTTCCCTCTCCCTTCTCTTTCTCAGATCGCTTTTTGGAAGGAAGTCAGTTTCATAGTTTTTATGAACAGTTCTAAAGTGCCTTTCCACATTTTCCTTCTTTGGAATAGCAATGATGGATTGACAGATCAGACAAACGCACTTCGATTGTGACATTGTGAGAAAAAAAATCCCTTCTTTAGTCGATACAAATTGGAAGGCTAACTTGATCACAGCCGGAGTTTTGCAGTAGCTCGCGCGTTTGATCGTGCGTGCAGGATGACCAGTGTGTTAGAAGAAAAGAGATCTCAGACTGGCCGCCCTGTATGTCAATCAAGTGGCAAATGCCATAGGGAGGATATATGATAGACTAACGTTTAAAAAAAATTTTTTTTGAATGCAACGCGATCTACCTACACTACCTTTGCGATCTACCGGTCGATCGCAATCGACGCATTGGGCACCCCTGGCCTACAGACTCCTCTCGCTCCCTCAGATCCACATCTGCAGCTTTACTTTCTGTACCACAAATCAAACTCTGTGCTATGGGAGCTCGAGCGTCTCTCATAGTGCTCCTCAACTCTGGAATTCTCTTCCCTCTAATATCCGTCAATTGGACTTAATAACACATTTTAAAACTGCCCTCAAAACTTATCTCTTCACACTGGCATACTAACTATGAATTTAAGACTCTTACTGCCTGTTATCTTTGATGTTTGCTACTACTTCTGTAACTTTTTGCTTTCAGATTTTATCATCCGTTTTGTTTTTATATTTTACTAATGTTTAATTTCATTAAATTAGAAATAATTACATTAGAGGTTCAGCTCAGGTTGGATGGTTGGAAGACAAAGTCAGAGAGGTGAGACTGCGTTGGTTTGGACATGTGCAGAGGAGAGAAGTGCTGAGTATATTGGGAGAAGGATGTTAAAGATAGAGCTTCCAGGGAAGAGGAAAAGAGGAAGGCCTAAGAGAAGGTTTATGGATGAGGTGAGAGAGGACATGCAGGTGATGGGTGTAACAGAACAAGATGAGGAGGACAGGAAGATATGGAAGAAGATGATCCACTGTGGCAACCCCTAACAGGAGCAACCGAAAGAAGAAGAAGACAGTTGTTTAATTTCATTGTAAGGTGACCTTGATTGTTAAGAAAGGCGCCTATTCCATGACATGTATTATTATTTATTTATTTATTTATTTTAATATTGCACACATATCTGGGGAGTGTCTTCTGGGTATGCATCTCAGGGGAAGGAAAAGAGTGTCATACTCTCATTGAGACAATTTCTGTTTTTCTGTTTTCCCTAGATTGAATTGACATCACTTCTGGCCAAAATGGTGCAAGCCCCCCTTCCACTCCACTGCATACTTCATGATCTGAAACATATGAAGTCAGCGTTCATTGTTGGAGCTCCAAGCCTGAATCCTAAAACTCTCAGCAACCTCTGGTCACGATTTGATGATTTCTCCAGGCCATTAAAAGGGAAGTCCTGCTGGAACCCCAACTCTTTTTCTCTGGTCTTGTCACTTTTTATACTAGATAGATAGATAGATAGATAGAGTGGTGCTTGAAAGTTTGTGAACCCTTTAGAATTTTCTATATTTCTGCATAAATATGACCTAAAACATCATCAGATTTTCACTCAAGTCCTAAAAGTAGATAAAGATGGGATAAGGTTCTTATGCTGGAATGCAGTGTTTTCTTTTCTCCAAACATAACGCTTTTCATTTAAACCAAAAAGTTCTATTTTGGTCTCATCTGTCCACAAAACATTCTTCCAATAGCCTTCTTGTTTGTCCACGTGATCTTTAGCAAACTGCAGATGAGCAGCAATGTTTTTTCTAGAGAGCAGTGGCTTTCTCCTTGCAACCCTGCCATGTACACCATTGTTGTTCAGTTTTCTCCTGATGGTGGACTCATGAACATGAACATTAGTCAATGTGAGAGAGGCCTTCAGTTGCTTAGAAGTTACCGTGGGGTCCTTTGTGACCTCGCCGACTATTACACGCCTTGCTCGTGGAGTGATCTTTGTTGGTCGACCACTCCTGGGGAGGGTAACAATGGTCTTGAATTTCCTCCATTTGTACACAGTCTGTCTGTCTGTGGATTGGTGGAGTCCAAACTCTTTAGAGATGGTTTTGTAACCTTTTCCAGCCTGATGAGCATCAACAACTCTTTTTCTGAGGTCTTCAGAAATCTCCTTTGTTCGTGCCATGATACACTTCCACAAACATGTGTTGTGAAGAGCAGACTTTGATAGATCCTTGTTCTTTAAATAGCACAGGGTGCCCACTCACACCTGATTGTCATCCCATTGATTGAAAACACCCGACTCGAATTTCACCTTCAAACTAACTGATCATCCTAGAGGTTCACATACTTTTGCCACTCACAAATATGTAATATTCGATCATTTTCCTTAATAAATAAATGACCAAGTATAATATTTTTGTCTCATTTGTTTAACTGGTTTTTCTTTATCTACTTTTAGGACTTGAGTGAAACTCTGATGATGTTTTAGGTCATATTTATGCAGAAATATAGAAAATTCTAAAGGGTTCACAAACTTTCAAGCACCACTGTAGATAGATAGATATTGAAAGGTACTGTTATTATTATTGTCACCTGTACAGAGTCCAGGTCATGCATGATGTGAACAGACTCTGGTGTTATGAGTTGGGCTACCATAGCTTGTAAATTCTGTCTTACCTACCTGAAAAATTTCAGATCACATTTTTGTGTAATCTAGCAGCATAATCTTTACTACGGTGCCCCCCCCCCCTCCCGCAGACAAAACTCCATCACTCCTCATTCAAAACTGTCCTCTGTCTTCCCTCCTGCCTCTTTCAAAATGGCTTCCTTTCTCCGTCCTCTGACAAAAAATGGCTTCCGCGTTCCACTGTCCGACAAGGCGCCCTCCTCCATCCTCCTGCCTCCTCCCTTCCACCCCAGTCCTTAGACACAAAAATGACAAAAACACAGGCTGGGTGCTTTGGAGGGATGCATGGCATCTGTCAATCAATTGTAAATGAGCGGGAATACATTATAGCTAGCCAATCACAACACATTCATCCCTTTTTAAACATTCTATTTAACTACTCTATGCTGCATTATGTGCCGGCTCAACATGGAAAAGAAAAAGGCACATAAGACATCCTGCTTTGCACCAAGTGATACATGGGATGGAGTCAGGACTCCCATGACACTTGTGTCATATAAACAGATGGATGATTACTTGATGGTCTTCCTGCCTCACTCAGAATGATGAAGCGGTAAGCTGCTGGTCCCATCTCTGCACTTAAATAATGAAAGCTGACATGATAGAAGCATAAGGAGACAATGTCCTAATCTAAGGCTTGTTCGGCTATTACTTTTCAAAGGCAGCAGCTCTCCTTAAGGTGAGGAGGACTACTTAACCTTCATCAACAGCTACCCAGTGCCTTCTCAAATGTTTTCAGCACCGATGACACCAATAGTGAGGCTCAGCTCAGACGACTGGCAGAATTTATTTCCTTCAGTGGATATAAAAATGTCCGATGGCAGCAGGCGCTCTCTTTTTCTTTGCATGTCAAAATCACTTTCCTCAGCATTCACACTTCATTTTTATCCTTCTAGTTCTCATTTTCCTTCCATCCATCCTTACACAAATTGTCAACAGCATGTTAGGCTGAGTCCTGTCAGAACATCGAAGAATATGCTGATCCCTCAGCACAATAATACATTATGACAGCCATAATGATCAAAATTGTAATGACCACCTGTGTATTAATCTTTAACTATATGTTTATAACAAGCCAAACTGAGTTTTTTTAAATCTCATAAAGTTTTAAAAAACACAACATAATGGCTTTGATTGTTGGAAATGTGAAAAAGTCTTTCTGAGACCTTACAGAGTCATGGGTGCTCTTTCACTGTATCATATAACATTGCCAAGAAAGCTGGGTGGCACTGATTGCTTGGCACTGCTGCTGTCCCACAGCTCTGGGTTTAGTTCCTACCAGTCTATAGAGGTAATGCCAGCTTCCCAGCATTCCATTCTTTTAGACGGGCATCTGCCTTCTGTTATCTTCAGGGTACTAGTGGGTCCCTTCTAGGCTCACACATTGCCTTTTAGCATCCTAACAGCACCTTCCTCCTCCAGACTGGTGCATTAAGATTTAAATGCTTAGCAGACGCTTTTATCCAAAGCGGCTTACAAAACAAGTCAACCTAATCAAGTAAACATCAGTCTGGGGGATTGTTTGGGGACAAGGGTACAAAATTGATCAAGCCAAGTGAGGAACTAAAAACAAATTACAAGCAATTTACAATTCCTACATTACAAACACCTAACAGCTATTACCAGTTTAACAAACAAAAGAGACTTCAAACGCTTCTGAAACACACCGAGGGAGCCAGAACTTCGAGAGATGTTTGCAACCAGCTAGGGGGCAACACATGAAAAGAGTCAGGACTGAAATTTGATACCACAGGTGGCATCACCAGACAACATTCAACAGCAGATAGATAGATAGATAGATACTTTATTAATTTCTTAATTTATTAATCCCAAGGGGAAATTCACATCTGAGAAGCACTGGACCTTAGAAACGTCTCCTTATATTTAGGTGCACATCCACTGACTACTCTGGAGGAAACAATAGCAAGAATCAGACCTTAATACGCACTGAGCCAACGTAGTGGTCTGAAGAGAGGAGTGACAAAATAATAGACAGACAGGAAAACAGGCACTATATAATATACAGATTGATAGATAGATAGATAGGAAAGGCACTATATAATAAATCGATAGATAGATAGTGTGGCGGACGGCTGGGGATCCTGCCCAGCTGGGACACCTGGAAGGTGGGAGGACCAGGAGAGGGACAGTACCTCCCCCAGGCCACAAGAGGGCAGCCATCCTGGTCTGCATCGGGGCCACAGGATCAGAGCTGAGAAGCTCAACCCTGTTGGAGCCTGTGGCCACCGCCATGGGACGCCCAAATGATTATAGAGCCTTGGACTACAGCACTTCCGCCACACCAGGAAGTGCTGCTGGAACAGGAACCAAGTACACCTGGAAGCACCTGGAAGTACTGCCAGAAGATCATCACGGAGCACCAGGAGCAAATCTGGAGCTTTATAAAAAGTGCCACCTCACTCCATTAGAGGAGCCGGAGTTGGGAGGGAGAGGACTGAGCATGCAAGGAGAGGAGTAGAGGCGGCAGAAGAATAGAGAAAAGGAAGGAAGGAAAGAAGGGACTGCTAGCTAATTATAGCTGATTAATGCATTGTGTGGTGCTGTAGAGCTGAAAAGAATATTAAACGTGTTTAATTTTGGACTTTTGTGGTCTGCCTGTCTATGTTAAGGGGCTGAACCTCCACGATCGATAGATAGATAGATAGATAGATAGATAGATAGATAGATATGAAAATTGCTATAAATGAGAGATATGTTAATATGAAAGGCACTAAATAAATGGATGGATAGAAAGACAGAAAGATATTATAGCAAAAAAACACAACCCCTCCAACTGTCCAGAAAATACACATCAAAATTCCTAAACTGAAAGAAAATGCTAAGGATTTGAAAGTGGCCATATCAAGTGACTTGAGTTTTTATTATCAATATCAGGGTTTTATTTCTGAACTTGAAGAAATCTCCTCCAGCAGCCTAATAATGCATGTGTCATAGTTACTGAGCTGAAAGCAGAGGCAACACATAATGAGGTGATAGGAAGTGTTAGAAAGAGCAAAATTACTTGCACAGCTAATGAATTGAGCAGAGAAGCCGTCAAAATATTACACCATTAAAAAGTGTGAGCAGCATGGGAAGCATCACAGACATCAGCGAGAAAACCAGAATTGTCTGATAAAACTATTAACTTTAATTTGCCTACTCATACAACACAAATGAAATGTTCAATGCAGGAAAAATATGTCACTAAACGTAAGACAGCAAAGACCAGTCAGCCATCCTCCCTTCCATAGTCTGAACCAAATGAATCCCAGCGTTACAAGGAGCGACGGTGGGTTCAGACTGCACCAGACACACAGCAGGGCCCCAGTACACCCCCCACCACACCACACCATTTTCTAAGCCTGATTACACATAACAGGCTCACAGGGAAGAGGGGGCCTCTCACAGCAAGCATCAGGCCCAAGGCAGGAACAATCGTTCATTTCAATTTAGTTTATTCTTATTAAGCACACCTCAGCCTGTGAGTCTGGTATGCTAAACTGTGTAAACTAAATACAGTGTAAAACATAAATGCAAATTAAACACAATGTATTCTGAAGCATGAACAGAGAGACGTAATTCAATAGATTTTTTAGGTTTATGGGGTCTTTACTGTTCATATGTGGTGAGAGGCTCTGAAGGATGCACAGCGAGGGACGAAGAACAAGCTGAGTGAAGGAAAGGAAACTTACAAAGCTAAAATAGTGAAAAGATTACAATATGCAAGCTTTCGAGGCAACTCAGGGCCCTTCTTCAGGCCAGATGTAATCAAAAGCTTGCATATTGCAATATTTTTAGTTAGCCAATAAAAGGTGTCGTTTTTCTTGACTTTTCACTACATTCATAACGGCTAACAAGATACAACACCCAAGTACTACAGCTAAAACAGAAAACAAACTCACTCAGAATAACACGAAGGATGTCTGGACAGGACTGGACACAATTACTGGACTCGGGCAACCCAGGGCTCAGGTGCAAGAAGGGGATGTGGGCAAAGCTAGCGCACTAAGCCAAGTTTTTAACAGATTTTTCCTTCCACTGCCACCTTCTTCCAGTGACCAGGCTCCCCACACCATTGCTACTACATCAAGAATTCCAGTCAACTGGAATGGCCAGTGATGAGACCACCTCTGACCATCAGTGTGGGCTGTTGATAACTGAAGACCAAGTCAGGAGACAACTGAAGAAGCCACACACAGAAGAAGCCACAGGACGGTGCTGACCAACTTTGTGGTGTCCTCTGTCACCTGTTCAGCTTGACCCTAAGACTCCAGAAAGTGCCGTTGCTGTAGAAAATGTCCTGCATTGTTCCTGTTCCAAAGAAAGCAGGCACCTCTTCAGCTACAGTGATGGCTACAGACCAGTGGTACTAATGTTTCACATCATGAAGACTTCTGGAGATTCCTCTTGTAATAGACCTCCTGGACTCAACACAGTTTGCCTATCGGACAAAGATTGGAGTGCAGAATGAAATTATCAGTCTGCACCACAAGACTTATTCTTACCTGGACAAAGCTGGCAGCACTGTGACTCTGATGTTTTTTGCGCCCTCAATACCATCCAGCCATCCCTGTCCCATGCAGATGGATGAGCTTTTCGTGTCCTGATAATGGACTATCTGTCGGGCAGACTGCAGTTTGTGAGACTCAAGGACTGTGTGAGCAACACTGGAGCACCACAAGGAACGGGCCTGTCTGCTTCTCTCTTCACTCTGTACACCTCAGACTATAAATATAACAGCAAGTCATGTCACTTTCAGAAATTTTCAAATGACCTGGTTATTGACTTTGCCACACCAAAAAGCCTCTGTGTCTGGTGACTATTCAGGAAGTGGATGTAGAGGTGGTCCACTCCTACAAGTACTTGGGGGTCCACATGAATGACAGGTTGAACTGGTCTCATAATACAGAGGAACACAATAAGAAATGGCAGAGTAGGCAGAGAGGAGACTGTGTTCATTTAAAGTGTGAAGTGACATCCTTCACATCTTCTACAACTCTGCAATGGCCAGTGGGATTTTCTAAGTTGTGGTGTGCTGGGCTGGTAACATCACAGAAGTTCAATATGGTGTCCCGCAGGGCTCAGTACTGGGACCTTTACTGTTTTCACTTTACATGCTTCCACTGGGATCTCTCATTAGGAAACAACATGTTCATTTTCACTCGTATGCAGATGACACCATTATACCTTTCTTTTAGATCAAATGAAGTTTCTCCAGTGTTGTCTTTAATTAGTTGTGTTAGTAAATTAAAGGAGTGGATGGATGAGAACTACTTGTCTTTAAACACCGATAAAACAGAGATGTTAATTGTTGGAGGGAATGACGCTGATCACAACAATATTTTGTCATCATTTATCTCAGTTGGAATCTCCATTAATTTTACTGAATCGGCCCGCAATCTAGGAGTTCTCTTTGACTCTAGCATGTCATTTAAAGCACATATTACAAAGTTGTCCAAATCATGTTTCTTCCATCTTAAAAATGTTGGGAAATTAAGGCGCTTTCTAAATAAACAGGATTCTGAGAAATTAATTCATGCATTTATTTCTAGTAGGTTTGACTACTGCAATGCGGTGTTCACTGGCTGTTCAAACTGTTCTTTATACAGCCTCCAGTTAATCCAAAATACTGCTGCAAGAATTATTACAAGAACAAGAAAATGCGAACACATAACTCCAGTTCTTAAATCCTTACACTGGCTCCCGGTTAAGTTTAGGGCAGATTTCAAAATCCTCCTTTTAACATATAAAGCATTAAATGGCCAAGGTCCGGCTTACTTGTCTGAACTTATCATGACTTGCAAACCTGAGCGCACATTAAGATCTCAAGATGCCGGTCTGCTTCTGATTCCAAAGATTAATAAAATAACAGTGGGAGGTCGAGCTTTTAGTTATAGGGCCGCTAAACTGTGCAGTGGTCTGCCTGTTACAATAAGAGATGCCCCTTCAGTAGAGCAGGTTTCAAATCCCGGCTGAAGAATCACTACTTCAGTTTAGCACACCCCGACTAGAGCTGCTGATTAACTGTACTGACTGCATCTCTGTTGTTAGTCATTAGCACTAAAACATAAGTAACATGATAGTTATTATTTGATACTAACCCTCACCTGTTCTGTTTCTCTTCTCGGTACTCAAATGTGGTACGGCCCACCTGCCAAGTTGTTCTGCATGCCTAAGGTAAAGTCATCTCTGATGGAGGATCGCAGGAATCGTCAGATAGAGGGGTCCTTTCATCAGATTGGCTTGCCCAGCGCTGTCTCAGTTGTGAAGTGGCCAATAGGGGGAGGCAGCCGAGGTCTCCAGGACTCTGAACAAATCCAAATCATATTATGTGATATCATCTACTGTTAAACTCTGCTCCATCCATCCATCCATTTTCCAACCCATTGAATCCAAACACAGGGTCACAGGGGTCTGCTGGAGCCAATCCCAGCCAACACAGGGCGCAAGGCAGGAACCAATCCTAGCCAAGACGCCAACCCACCGCAGGACACACACACACACCAACACACCAAGCACACACTAGGGACAATTTAGAATTGCCAATGCACCTAACCTGCATGTCTTTGGACTGTGGGAGGAAACCAGAGCACCTGGAGGAAACCCATGCAGACATGGGGAGAACATGCAAACTCCATGCAGAGAGGACCCGGGAAGCGAACCCAGGTCTCCTAACTGCGACTCTGCTCCATACTTGTAATATTTTTATTTTTATACTGTATTGAGGATTACTTGTGTTCTGTTCTGTGTATTGTATTGTATTGACTCCCTTTCTCTTGACACCCACTGCACGTCCAACCTACCTGGAAAGGGGTCTCTTTTTGAACTGTCTTTCCCAAGGTTTCTTCCATTTTTTTCCCTACAAGAGTTTTTTTGGGAATTTTTCCCTGTCTTCTTAGAGAGTCAAGGCTGGGGGGCTGTCAGGAGGAAGGGCCTGTTAAAGCCCATTGCAGCATTTCTTGTGTGATTTTGGGCTATACAAAAATAAATTGTCTTGTTTTGTATTGTATCACTTCAAGAGAGACTCACCGAATAAAAAAGTTAATTCATAGGGCAGGCTCAGTTATGGGACACTCTCTGGACACCCTGCAGGTAGAAGAAGAGTAGAGAATGAAGACAAAACTGAGTGCCATTATGAACAATGCTACACATCCTCTCTCTAACACACTGAGGACTTTCAGTCAACAAATTACTCAGCAGAAGTGTGTCAGGAAACACTATGGGGGCTCTTTTATTCCAACAACAATACACCTGTATAGTGTGCCACTGGGACTGTGATAGCCAAGTCTGAAGCTTTCTTTTCTTTTTAGTCATCCTGGTGTGTATTCAGACCATAGCATATAGACACGGCATGTTCTCCCCATGTCTATATATATATACTGTGCATACTCACGGATAAGTTGGGACTTGGTTTTATCTTGTGATTTCTAGTATATTATAATGTCGGTCGTATAAGTCGAATGTGGAAGACTCACGCTATTGGTACAAGGGATTATGATATAATAAGGCCCACCTGAGAGAGTAACCACGGAGCACACGGCCTTTTTTTTCTTTGTTGGTGCGGCAATGCGCTGTATCAGCTTGTGCTCCTAACCTCTCTCTGTCTCTCTCTCTCTCTCTCTTTATCTCTCTCTCTTCATTGTGCCTACGTGACCACACGGTGATACCTGAACTATTCCAAAGCGGTGTTTGCACTGATTTGTGTTTTTTTTATCTCACACCCTCATACACCTTTATCGTAAGAGCAACCCTTATCTACGATGGAGCATTCGATCAGAAGAAAATATGAAGCTGGTTTTAAATTAAACGCCGTTGATGTAGCGAAAGAAATTGGTAACTGCGCTGCCGCAACAAAATTCGATGCATCTGAGAAACTGATGTGAGATTGGAGAAGGCAAGAAGATGTAAAAAAAAAAAAAATTAAGTGTTAACAGTTTTGAACGGACGTATAAGTCGGGATCTGATTTTATGATCGATTTTTCAGGTTTCAAGACCTGACTTATACGTGAGTATATACGGTAACTGTCACAGTGACAATCAGCATGCAACACATTGGCACTCTCCATGGCCACGATTAGTGAATATAATAACCTTACCTCAAAATTTTCTGTCTTTCCTCAGATCACATTTATCCTAACCTGTCATGTTCTTTTTCTGCACAACCTGTACATGACATAGTGGAAACGCCACACGAATAAGGAGTTTAACTTTGACGTAACTCAATCCAAGTTCAATTGACTGCTGCTTGGCAGTTTGTTTCGGTTCTATAACAGGTCTGCACCCTTAGCATTTGACTTTCTTAGTTTTTAAAGCAAAATGAGATGACTAGAAGGGTTCAAAAGAGACCAAAGAGTCAGTACCCAAATTCTGGTTGCATCAGTCACAAAAACTGGGAAGTTATTTCATGTGTCGAGTGGTAGAGACTGAAAAATAAGACAACATATGGACAAACTGGATCAGTTTGCTTACGGCCAGGGACAGATGGACACGTCACAGGCGTGTCATAGCCATTCTGTCAGCTCGAGACGGTCTGGCCATGCTCCTGTGACTTCTGTCATCATTGAGGCATTTCTGTCTGCAGAACCACCGCGCACTGGATGTTTTGTTTTTTGGCAGAGACTGTTGTAAGAGCCAGTCTTAGAAAGTTAAAGCTTAATTTGAATAGAATATAAATTTCTTTCATAGTCATAGACAATGGTATAGTCTTTTCCCCCCCTGTAAGTTAATATGAGACAGAACTTTCTTGCTATAACTAAGATCCAGTGTGATAATTGAGTCAGTTGTTGTTTGGAATACGGTCCCAGCGCACAGGGACTTCAAAGACCCATTTTCAACATAGAAATGGGACAGGCCGACAGTTTTCTGACCGTTCTTAAATAGTTCAGAAACGTTTAGAAGTGATTTGTAACGATTAGAAATGAAACAATATTTACGTTTTGAACTTTTCTTAATAAGAATTTTTCATTTTTTTTTGCTATATCAGTTTTCTCTTTTTTGTGTGAACAGTTTTTCTTTGAAATTTTACTAAAGCTATTTTGATATTTTGTCTGTGGGGTCATTTCGTTGCGTCAGGCTTTTGCTGAATCCCATTTTGTATGCCAGAGCTGCTGAACTTTGGTAATTTTGGGAAAATGCAGCTTCAACTGTCATGTGTGAAAATCCACCAATCATACTACCGACATCCCATTTTATCCCCATTCCCTTGTTTGATATGAACATTAACTGAAGCATCTGACCTGCATCTGCAAGATTTTATGCATTATGCTGCTGCAACATGATTGGCTGGTTAGATAACTGCATGGGTGAGGCGTTCCTAATAATTTGTTCAGTGAGTGTAATTTCTAATTTGTGTTTTAACAGGCTTGCAGGATTCCCTTAGAGATGAGATATAAGCAATTCCATCGTTGCTAAAAATGGATTTAAAAGGTTCATATGTGTTTCTGGAGTGAGACAGAGGTATCCTTCAAATGACAGAGAAAGACAGACTATAATAAGGATTAAGCAGAGTTCATTTAACAGAAGCTGAGACTGCTGCCAAATCAAAAGGGCAACATAGGCAGGGATAAATGAGTGAAAACACAATGCAAAATTACCTTGAAAAGAAAATGCTTGCAAAAGTAGTTTTCTACACTTAGAAGCAAAGAGCAATCACTGAGCATTCGGCTCACCCTTAAATAAGATGACCACTGAAATCTCACGATGAGACACAGTGACATCACCGGCACGCACAGGCACAGAATATGCCATCTAGGGATGAGCGGCATGTTCCTGTATGTGACTGTGACAATGTGGTGACAGTCTAATGACACAAATAAACTGGACACACAATCACCATACAGATGACACCTCAAATCCGGAACAATTAAATCAGCGTCTAATCACCAGTATCGCCTGCATTTAAACATGATAATAACTTCTCAGATGCTGCATGTTAAATATAATTACCTGTTTCTTTCATTTCATCTACATCAAAAAAACACCACAAGTTTCTTTGGCTACAAGGGGAAAGCTGTTGATTTGCTGCTTGGTTAGCATAAAAGTAATTAAATTTGTGTTATCTTTTTTTTAATGACAATAATAAGCAAACTAAATACATTAAAAGTGCATCACATCAAATAAAACTCAACCAAAAAAAATGCCATATCTAGGTTATAAGGTTATTTTGTTATTTTAAAGTATTCACCAAGGTGAAAAAATTAGAATTAAAACACGATTCGTAGAATTCAAGCAGAGTGGTTTGACTGGGAGCTCTCACTTCTAAGAATGTGCTTCACAGAATTTCCAATTTTAAAACTTGCTTTCCGGTTTGTCTGATAGAAGGTGAAGGCGGCAGCAGCAGCTTGTCGAGTGCTCTCCGAGGTCCTGAACTCAGTCTTCTGAAAAACTCTCAGCTAGTAAAAAGGAAAATTATGACCAATACCAGTTTGTGTCTTGTAAACGGGGTCCTGAGTAATAAGAAATGCATGCATTTATTTGAATATTGTGCATCCAAACAATGGCATGACAGAAACGTCCTAACACCACATTAAATTGCCATGATGAGATGTTTCTGTGAAATTTAATCCAAGTATGCATATATATGATATAATACCTGCCAAATAATACAAAGAGTACACAACACTAATTGGGGCTCATGAGGTGTGAATGCAAAGGTGGGTACACCGGATGAGCCCAAATTAGGATGAAACACGTGTCAGGTACGCTTTGTATTATTTGGTAGATACTGTATCACATATCTATGACCTGCTTCTTGCAACTGAGAGGACGTGGTGGATGTTTGCCAACTAGCAGAACAACCACAAGCGTTACCTGGTAGATAACTTTCAGATAAATCTGACTGAGATTCAGACCTATGAATATCCATCCATCCATCCTCCAACCCGCTGAATCCGAACACAGGGTCACGGGGGTCTGCTGGAGCCAATCCCAGCCAACACAGGGCACAAGGCAGGAATCAATCCCAGGCAGGGTGCCAACCCTCCGCAGACCTATGAATATATATATATATATATATATATATATATAGTAGTAGTATGAATCACAATCTGATTATGTGGGTGGTTACCTACCAGGTAACGCTTGTGGTTGGTCAGCAAGTCAGCTAACGTCCACCACCGTGCCCTCTTTCAGTTGCGAGAAGCAGATCATAGAATGGTTGAAATAGTTTTTACTGTCAGATTGTGATTCAGACTACGAATGCCTTGAATGTAATTACCCCGATCTATAGACTGTCAAATAAACGAACCACACGTCGTGGCGCAACGTGAGGGGCTTTGCCTCTAGTGCTGACGTCCGAGGTTCAATTCCCAAGAGGAGGTGCAGTGAGCGTGTACGCCTGATGAGCCCAGAATTAGGGTGACACACGTGTCACGTACTCTTTACATTGTTTGACAGTAAAAACTATTTCAACCATATATATATATATATATATATATATATATATATATATATATACACTGTGACAGATAGAGGGCGCTATCGTCCTCTTGAACCCTCTGACAATACGTCAGACACCAGATAAAAGTCCAAATATTTGTTTCATTCACAAAATAATGTGCACAAAGCACCCTACACTCCACAATACTCATATAAATAAACAATAATCACTACAATAATCAATAAACCAATCCTCCAACTCCCAGACACGTTGCCACCCTTCCACCCAGCTCAGCTCAATACTGGGATCTCCCACAGTCTTTTATATAGTCCGTGACGGGTTAGATCAAAACTCCTCTTCTTCAACCCGGAAGTACGTCATTCCCTTTGTACATGGACACACTTCCGGGTTGTAGGGAAAATACTCACTGCTCCTCCCTGCAGTGCCTTCTAGCGGCCCCCGTGGTATCCAGTAGAGCTGTAAAGGAAAACACCAACGTCCATAATTCCCTGCTGGCATTCGGGGCACCTCCATGCTGCAGGGAGGGCTCCACCTGGCGGCCTGGGGGTATTGGCCAGGATGATTGACCGGCCATAGACCACAATACATATATACAGTACAGTGCATGCATTTCTGTGGGCCACTCTTTGGGCTCATCTGAGGTATGCATTACCATCCTGGGTTTAGAGGAGGCATTAGTGATAACCTTCTCCTCTTCTGTTTATACGCAGTACAGAGAAGACACCCAGTGAGGGCAACTAACTCTGCCCCTTCCAGTCCCTCACGTACAAATCTGGCAGCTGCCAGAAGGAGGTGGATGCTTTTGATAACCAACACACCACAGGCTGGAGCTCCTTTCTAAGCTTAATTAAGACTGAGCCTTTTGTTTTGAAGAGACATTCTTGCATTGGAGCACATAGCAGCCCAGTTTCATTAGTTTTGCTTTTGTTTCACACTGGAATTAAATAGGGATAACCGGGTTTGCAACCCAACACTTTTCTGGTCACTTGTAGTCCCTTACTCAACCACAAAGCATATATATATTTATTTTTCTGTATTTTTCTTTGCCTGCCAGACCTGCTGGGTTGGTTTAACAGCAACTGTGTCTGTGGCCTTCCATTTCCTGATTCCATTCCTTACAGTTGAAGCTGACAGTTTAAACCTCTGTGATGGCTTTTTGTGGCCTTCCCATAAACCGTGAGACTCAACAATCTTTGTTTTCAGATCTTTTGAGAGTTGCTTTGAGGATCCCATGTTGTCTGTCACTCTTCAGAGGAGAGTCAAAGGGAAGCACAACTTGCAATTGACCACCTTAAATACCTTTTCTCGTGATTGGACACACCTGTCTATGAAGTTCAAGGCTTAACAAGCTAATCCAACCAATTTGGTGTTGCAAGTAATCAGTATTGAGCAGTGACATGCATTCAAATCAGCAAAATTACATGGGGACCCACATTTTTGCACAGCCAGTTTTTCACATTTGATTTAATTTCCTACAACTAAATACTGTGTCTCTAAAAATCTTTGTTCAGAAAACACCCCAGTACTCAGATGTTCATAGGAAATGAAAGACATACCAATGTTATCTTTTTTGTTGAAATATAGTAAATTATTATGCATGCTGAGAGGGGTTCCCAAACTTTTTCATATCACTGTATATATATATACTAGCTGTGTAAGCCCGTGCTGTAAAAAGCCTGGGGTCATAGAAGCAATTGAAATCATCAGAAAAAGAAAAATTGAAATGTAGAGATGTCAGGTAATTGAAAGGAACTACTCTGGGCATCTCTCTCCTAGGAAGTTTCATATTGCCAATGTGTTCGCCTCACTTGTCCATTAGCAGTGGGAGGAAAAGTAAATGAAATACCGTTTTGCCAATGTTAAACGACTTTGTCTTTCTTCTGAGATTTCCTTTTGCTGACGTGCTGGCCATGCTTGTGTTATTAATGGCTAAGCGAGTTTTTTGTTTCCTCTGAGGCGGAGCCTTTACCCCAACTCCACCTCTCACTACTGGGCCGGACAAAAACACACACTTCCACACGTACATGTTTATATATATATATATATATATATATATATATATATATATATATATATATATATATATACTAGTAGGCTCCACCCCCGGGTTTGGTTTACTGGATATACAATTTAAAGAGATTGTTATTTTCATGGGAATTGTTACATATGCATTATTCTTACTTTTACTTTTAAACTTTTGTAAAAATAATACTTGTCCTTTATTTCCGACCCCAGGCGTGGTTACATCTCTCTCTCGCAGGATGTATGACGCTGCTCATGTTGTGAAGGGGGGGCAGCTGAACACACACTAAGGAGATGCCATCGGAACATCTGCTGTTCTTCTCTTGCTGGGAAGCTGTCTGTTCTGCTTGTCTTGCTGCCCGATCATTTCAAAGCCTGTACAGCAACTGTCCTTTTGTCACTTTATGTCTTTGCCGCTCGCGTGGTGACGGGGGGTGGTGGAGTTTTAGGGTGGCTGAACACATGCTAAGGAGAAGTGGTCAGATCATCTGCTGGCTTTCTGCTCCTGGTGAGCTGCATGTTTTGCTTGTCGCTTGTCGTTGTTTTAAGAGCTTTGAGCACAAGAAGCGTGTCTGCCAAAACCAATCCAACAACTGCTAGGTTAGATGTCCGTGTTGTGAAGGGGGGGTGCGGCTGAACGCATGCTAAGGACATGATGTCAGATCATCTGCTAGCTTTCTGCTGCTGCTGTCGCACTGCGTGTCAATCGTTTAAAAGCCTGTACAGCAGCTCGTGTTGTGAAGGGGGGTGGGGTTAGGGTGGTTGAACGCACACAACGAGAAGCAGTCGGATCATCTGCTGGGTTTCTGCTGCTGGCGAGCTGCATGTTTTGCTTGTCATTTGTCGTTGTTTTAAGAGCTGGGAGCAAGTTAAAGTGTCTCTTGTGGGACTTCAAATTGTCTTCTGAAAAGATCACGCCTCGTCTCCCTAGTCTCCCTCCCAAAGATTTTTTTTTATAATACAGATATATATATATCTGACACTTCAGCGGACGTTTTTACCCGTGCACAATCACAAAGTGATTTCAAGTGAAGCTGCTTTTATGGGAGACACAAATGCACCAGTGCAACTTGCCCCACTTTCCCTGTTGCCAAGTAATGTTGAACCAAGTCGTCACTACGATGTTCCCAAATATGCAATTTGCTGATAAACTGAGCGCACTGAGTTCGCACGGCGCTTTGGTGACTTTGAAGAACAAAAAAACGTCCGTCTACATGCGGCTCGAACCTTGTGCATGTTTGGTAGCACATATCTGTGTGAGAAGCTCTTCTCAGTGATAAAGACTAACAAAACAGCACACAGGAGTCGCCTCACTGATGAGCACCTGCAGTCCATCCTGAGAATCTCCACAACACAGAACCTCACACCAAACATAAACGAACTTGTTGCCAAAAAAAGATGCCAGGCGTCCAGCTCTAAAATGACATAAGAGCAAAGACAACTGAATGATTTGATTTGTTATTGCTGAAAAGAACACATTTTATTTATATTTCCAGGTTTTGTTATGCAGCATGTTCATATTTGAATTTGTATAATTTTGACAGGATATATTTTTATGGAGAGCAAAATCTTTTGGGATATTTAAAATCTAAGTTTATTTTTTATATAAAATTACATAAGAGTAAAGAAATTTGAATGTTTGTTCTTTTAACGTTTACTTTATTTCTAACTTGTATAATTTAGACAGGATATATTTTTATGGAGAGCAAAATATTATAAGTTGTTTAAGGTTTGAGTTGATTTATTCAGGAATAATATTCCTGTCTGTTTTTACCATTCCTACCAAAGATATTTCTGTCGACTAAATAAAAATTCCTTTTATTTAAAATTTAAATAGAACTTGAACAAATACGATAGTTCATAATATCCACGCAGACTTGCACGTAAGAGCGGGAGTTATCCGTTTTAACAAGCAGCGTATTGCACTGATACGAAATAGCTGTGTGTGTATATATGTAGATATGTATGTGTATGTATATATGTGTGTGTGTGTATATATATGTGTATATGTATAGATATGTATATATATATGTTTATATGTGTGTGTGTAAATATATATATATATATATATATATATATATATATATATATATATATATATGACAGCAACACTCATCACTCACAACAGTGACAAAACAATTACATTGACAATCATGTTACGTTGTTTTCAAAATGTTTCCTTTTCTTTTTCATTACTTCATTAACACACTACTTCTCCGCTGCGAAGCGCGGGTATTTTGCTAGTATATATATATATATATCCATCCATCCATTATCCAACCTGCTATATCCTAACAACAGGGTCACGGGGGTCTGCTGGAGCCAATCCCAGCCAACACAGGGTGCAAGGCAGGGAACAAACCCTGCGCAGGGCGCCACCCCACCTCAGGGCACACACACAGATACCAAGCACACACTAGGGACAATTTAGGATCGCCAATGCACCTAAACCTGCATGTCTTTGGACTGTGGAATGAAACCCACGCAGACACAGGGAGAACATGCAAACTCCACGCAGGGAGGACCAGGGAAGAGAACTCGGGTCTCCAAACTGCGAGGCAGCAGCGCTACCCACTGCCCCAACGTGCCGCCCCCTATATATATATATATATATATACAAACATTCACATATATACTCATATACACATATACGTACTGTAAATACATATACATTTACACACATATATATATATATATATATATATATACACATATAATATATATACATTTCTGTTCATAGATACACACACACACACACACAGTGGATTCAGACCCCATCACTTTTTACATATTTTGTTATGTTGCAGCCTTGTGTTAAAATCATTTAAATTTATTTTTCTCCTTTATAAACCAAAGCTCAATACACCCAGAGTAACAAAGTGAAAACAGAACTTTTTATTAAAAATAAAAAAGTGAAATATCCCATTTACACAAATATCACAAAAACTCTTTACTCAGTTGAACCACTTTGGCAGAAATCATGGCCTGGAGTCTTCCTGGGTCTGGTGTGACCCCAGTATGGACACCCGCAGCATTGGAGTTGTTGTCCCTGGGTTTTGTCTTGCAAGGTTCAGTGGGAGCCACCAGGGGGAGCTGATGGCATAGGGACCAGACCTGGAAGGGCTTCCCAGAGTAATATACTGAGCACCGGAAATACTCCCAGGTCTGGAGTTAAAACTGAGCCCTCTGCTCGACTCGAGTGGTCAGAATCAGGAGGAAGCAGATGAGACTTTCTGGGAGATGAAGAAGGAGAAATGTAATGCTTATTGTATATATTAAAGTAAGGAAACTGGAAACATGGTGAAGGTGCTGTTGAATAAACGTTTTTTGTTCAGCATGGGACCGTCGTGAAGTTGTGTCAGGGGGTTTATAGTGCTGAGGCGTCCCCTACAGGTCACAAATATATTAAAAGAATTGTATTATTATAATTTTAGAGGACAAGTGATTCACTGATACTGTAATATTAGTGCAGTTTGGTAATCACTACAACTGGAAATAACAGTCTGAGGTGTAAATATTTAAGGGATTATTTACGCATATTTACAGAAGACACATCCTAATTAATAGCAGTTTTAAACGCCTTAACATTAACACAACTGGCCAAAACATTCAGCAATTAGCAGTCTAAATATGGTGCCAAAAAAAACATTATCTGCCCAGGCGCCTGAAGCACTGGATTTGTAAGCAGCCCACAGAAATTCACCGTTTCCTGCCTGGCACTGCCAGCTTTATAATGAGCAATTAAAAGAGCTGAGGGTCAGCATTTCCAGACAGCACAGGCAAGTTGAGTTGATGTAAGGAATTCACATATCGTTGAGAAATGCAAACTTGCTATGGACTAGTATTATGTACAACACTGTGCAAAGGTTTGGCCACCCAGCTGAGAAAACGAATTTTAAAGCTTGTTATTTTAAGAGTAACTATTTATTTGCCTATGAAAACAATAGAATAAACACAAATAAACACAGACACAATAAAAGTAACAAGAACGGCTTGTGTTTTTCCAAAACTTATTGACATCTGTGATGGAAACAGGGGCACCAGTGAGCCCCAATCCCGAAACAGGAACACACAATACAGTCCTGGGTTCAAATCAGAGGGTGTTTATTCAGCACAATGCCTCCTAAAGTGACAGAAAACACAAAGCACAGGTTCTCTCCTCTCACCACCATACTGCCCTCCTCTAGTCGACTTGCCTGGATAAGGGAGTGCGGCCCCTTTTATTGAGGACCCAGGACTACTTCCAATGCCAGGGCTACTGCCCGATGGAAGCACTTCCAGGTCATACAGAAGTCCCATGGATTGGGGAGCACATCTCCCTGCAGCACCCCCTAGTGGCACCCACGCACCCCAGCGGGGCTCTGCTGCCAGACTACAACTCCAAACATTCCGTGCTGGTTCCCGAATGGGCGCCAATATGGAGGGTCGCTGCCATTTAATGTATGGGTGGATTATACTGTACATCCCTCAGAGACAGTCCTTTCCCATCCTCTTCTTTTATCATGCCCAGGGAAGGTATTAAGGCCACGTCTGATCAGGACGTCTGGCTATTTATTCAGGGCTTCCCACCTGAGTAAGGAACCATCAGTTCTGGTTGGGATGTCCGCCCATCCATTAGGGCCACCTAGTCCAGGTGCGACCTCTTTCCCTCTCTTGGCTGGGATACCTTTAGATTCACTCGGGGCCTGGGATGGGTAAGGGATCTTCCTGCTTCCAGGCTGGGATGCCCGTCCATCCCATGTGCTACCTGCACATCTTATGAGAAATCTACAACAAGATGGGTCTGTTCAAGGTGAATTCTAATAAATGAGTTGGATGAATTGGACAGTGGCATTTTTATTATTATTAATAATAATAATAATAATAATCAAGTCAAGTCAAGTTGGGAAGCATGCACTGGTACAACTCGGGATCCCGGTTGGCAACCCCCCAGGCAGACACATGATCCAGTCTCACCCTCCAGAAATGACGCTCCATCTGCCGCAGCCAGGTGTTACGTGGGTGACCCCTTGACCTGGTCCAGCCACTCTGCTCTCCAACAGTGAGGATCTTATGAGCTGGCTTACCCTCAGAGAAACGCGCCACATGGCCGTAGTGCCGTAACTGACGCTCCCTCACAATGCAGGTAATGTGCCTCATTCGGGACTCCATGAGCAACACAAAGTCAAACCATCGGTACCCAAGGATTTTCTGGACAGACACAGTACCAAAGGAGTCCAGTCTTCATCTCATGTCTTATTATTTCTCTCTGTAAATAATAATAATAATTATTATTATTTGCGTTTATATTGCGATTTTCTAACCTAGTCAAAGCATTTTAAATGGATAGTGGGGAGCCACTTCAACCGCCACCAATGTGTAGCATCCACCTGGATAATGCAACGACAGCCAGTCTCGCGCCAGTCAACACACCACCGTTTAGCTAGAGATTGCCAGCCTGTAAGGGGCAGAGGATGCACAAGGGTGTGGAAAACAATTTAGCCTGGACATCAAGAAACACTCTTCTCTTTCCAAAAGATGCCCAGAGATCATTTATAATAGTAAATTTTATTTATTTGTAGGCGCCTTTCTAAACACTCAAGGACACCGAACAATAGATAAAACACAGATTATAAAAAAAACTAAAATACAAAAATTAAAATCAAACAGAACAATTGTAATCAAAGAGAAAAAGCAGTCTTAAACAAATGAGTTTTAAGTTTAGACTTGAAAAGCGAGAATGAATCAATGTTTCTAAGCTCAGGTGGTAGTGAGTTCCAGTCCTCATCTGTGAATGAGATGGCATGTGCTGCAGTGCATTAGTAAGCCACTAGGGGTCAGTGTGAAAGAGCGACAGGTAGACTTCTCCCCTCACAGTATTTGAAGCCCAGGCTGTGGTTCCTTCTGCATGGTGCTTTCATGTTCTTCCTGCATTCATGTACAGGTTTTGTGTAAAGCCCTGTGTTTTTCAGTATGCTGTCCCGCTTGTTTGGACTCTAATGAGTGTGTATGGTGTGCAAATCTGGGATTCCCATCAAGGATTAGTGGCCCATTGCTGCAGCTCTCAGTGACTCGGTGTACAACAGGACTGGATGGCTGGCTTGTGATCTGAACGTCAGCTCTTTTTTGTTTATTTATTTGCCTCAACCTGGAAACCACTAGGCCATTCCTTTCTTAATTTGTAAAATGAGATATGTGATTTGCTCAGGCTGACAAACAGTAGAGAGTCAGTCCGAACGTCTGGATCTTCAGAGTCCTCTATCGACTAGGACACAATGGATGCAGGGTGACAGGCGGGGTGGTCTGCTGGTTAAGAGTCTGAGGCGCTGGTTCAGTCCTTGCTGGTGACTCTAAGTGGGATGCTGCCTGTGCTTCCAGTGTGAAAAACGACAAGCAAACAACTGTAAAGCATCTCAGAAGGAAAAGCTGCTCTCTACAATATTGTGTTTAACTGTATGAGTTTGTTTCTGCTTTCAGCTCAGTTTAAGAATAAATATTTTAACATCCCCTGCCTCTACCTGTCATATAGTGGATTCAGAAAGTATTTTAGACTCCTTTACATTCTGCACTGTATTGTGTTGTACATTCAGTTTCCCACCTGTACAGCAGCGTTTAAGCACAGTACACAGTATAAGACAAACACTCTTTTCTTCTTTCTTTTTCTTTTTCTTCTCTCTCTTTGCCTCGACTCATCCTCCTCCAGAAAGCTTTATCCACCTCCTCCCGACTCTGGCTCTCAGAGTAGTGGCGGCTGGCTCCTTTCATAGGGCACCCAGAAGTGCTCAAGGTGCTCAACGACCTTCTTCTGGTGTGGTGGAGGTGCTGCCACACAGGGCTCAACAGTACCTGCAGCACCCCCTGGCGGCGCCCATGAAACTCAACAGGGCTGCACCAAACTTCAACTGTCATGGAGCCCTGACCGCTACAATGCAGGAGAGGTAATGGCTCTGGATGTGTCTCCCCCAGAGAATAGAGGCATCTGGATAGAGTTGTATTCAAACGCTAGAGTTGTATTCTCGAATGTGTTTACGATAATTTTTACCTTCTGATGTTTGCTGTGTAAGAAGCTGTTATAAAAACACAGATGGCTCCCGCGAAGGTGGTAAAGCTACTTTACCGTTGTGGCAGCACCTCGAGTGCTTGTTGGATGTATGACGCTCAGCAGGCCAGTATAGTGCATGACAGTGTTTGCACTGCTAGTCTGGAGTCCCAATGTTGTACTCTTGGATGGGAAGACAGGAATGAGGTGAAGAAGTATCTGTGGTAACGGGAAGAGGATTGTGTGTATGTCTGCTGAGACTGCGATGGTGGACTGCGTGTCGGCTGTGTGTGGGCAGGACCGCTTTTGAAGAGGAGCCGCAGGCAGCACGGGAAAGTTTTTGGAAGAGGACGAATAGGAATCGAGAAATGCCGTGTCGGCTGCATGTGGGCAGGACTGCTTTTGAACTGGAAGCAGGACGAACTAGAAGAGAAATATATATAAGAGATACTGTATTGAATTATATATATATATATATATATATATATATATATATACATCCCGGCCGGGATGCCCAGGAGGACCGGAGGAGGTCTTGTGCCTTCCACAAACCATCTGGGGGCGACCGCCCTGGTTCCTCTGGGGGCCTATGCCTTTGGAGCCCTGGACCTCAGCACTTCCGTCACACCAGGAAGTGCTGGGGGGAAGAGGAGCAGGGACACCCGGAGTGCTTCCGGGGATGCAGCTGGCACTTCAGCCACACGGGGGTGTGTCCATGGAAGATTGCCGGAACCCACCTGGAGCACATCCGGGTGATAATAAAAGGGGCCACCTCCCTTCATTCGGGGCGAGAGGACTGAGCTTGCTGGAGGAGGGAAGGAGGCGGCCTGAAGAAGAGAAAGTAAGGCATTGTGTGGCCAGGACTTTGGGGACTTTGGGGGTTTTTGTGGTGCACCTTGTGACTTATTGCTGTAAATAAACGTGTTTGTGGGTGAAATGAACGTGTCCGTCTGTCTGTGTCTGGGCCAGCCTCCACTATATATATATATATATATATATATATATATATATATATATATTGTGAACACGGTGAACGCGGCCCCAAGAGGACGTGGCCATTCCTCTGAAACCCCCTCTTAAACAGTGATACAATGGGAAACAAACACAGCTGCTTGCTGCCGTGCCACCTGTTCTGCATGTCGCGCGTGGTTTTGAACATTTAAAAGACCGCACCGTGGCTGTCCTAGTGTCTCTGCCTTGTCTCTCTTCCCCCAGACATCCTCTGCTTAGTCCTTAATGTTTTTTTATGCTGTATTCAAATAAAGTTTCTGCTTCTTGAAAACCCTGAATGAACCTGTGCAACTATGTGACCCGAGCGTAACAATATATATAGTATATTGTATTGTATTGTATAGTGTATATTATATATATATAGATATATTTATATATAGATCTCGTATAAAGCCAATACGCACAGGCTCCTTTTCCACCCTAGAAGTCTGATGGTGAAATGCAGTCCTTCATTCAGAGGAATTAGTCATTCAGAGGGATTTGTTCACATGGCTTTACACACCTAACCTTTCAAAAGATTCAAAATGAGGAGATAATATAAAATAATTACATTAGCTACAATGATTTCCTACAGAGCACAAAATAAAGCTGTTTTTTTAATTATAGAAGCCCATGTCATCCAACAGTTATGTCACTCTGTATGGAGCCACCTGCATGTCATTTACTAGCTACAAAATTAATTAACCATTGGCTTCAGTTTGCTTCTAGTAATGTACACAAAAGCCTAGACTGGCACTGCCAGGCAAATAAGACATTCTTTCCTGCCAGGTAGTAATCTCCCAGCACACGTTAGGCTGGCACTGAGCCTTTCGGTTTGCTTTGTTCATACGAGGCTTTGCTAAAACACTCAGTAACAGATGAGGAGTCATAAGATGAATCAACATGCTAGTCCTGTTTGAATCCCAAGCATAAGAGGCCCATAAGTGCCTCTTGACAGGCATAACAAATCCAGTGGGACAGTTTTATTAACGCTCTGACAGGATTTTGGAAGAACACAAATTGAAAATCTCTTACTACCAACTTACTGACAGTCTTGTTGAATATTCACTATGCAATGCACCCAAAGCAGTTATCGTCTTTAGCCTCTCGGTGGCAGCTGGTGCTTCAACCAATAATTAAATTTTTCCAAAAGTAAATAAAGATACAGCGGCACAGTGGTGCAGTAGTAGCTCTGCTGGCCCACAGTAAGGAGACCCAGGTTTGCTTCCCAGGTCCTCCCTGCGTGGAGTTTGCATGTTCTCCCCGTGTCTGCATGGGTTTCCTCTGGGTGCTCCAGTTTCCTCCCACAGTCCAAAGACATGCAGGTTAGGTGGACTGGTGGTACTAAATTGGCACTAGTGTGTGGTTAGTGTGTGTGTGTGTGTGTTCACTCTGTGATGGACTGGAACCCTGTCCAGGGTTTGTTCCTGCCTTGTGCCCTGTGCTGACCAGGATAGGCACTGGCGCCCACCACCTGACCCAGTTCAGGAATAAATGGAAGTTGTCATGTGAAATTTTGCATACAAGTTGATAAATATTTTGTAAGTCTTTATTTGTAACTTAGACAAAGCAATGTAATATTAGTGTTACATTATTGATAATAACAGCAATGGTTTGACGGTTTAAGAAGCCCTATCCCCCTTTTAGGACCGAGTCTCTTTGTAATTTTACAGCAGGGTTGGGTGAAGTGCCTCAAATAAGCCAAAGGCTGCCTAATTGCCAAGCTTTACCTTAACACATGGTTTGGAGGGGCAGGTGTGAAGATGTTCAATCCCCCCATTGGTCTGAAGTATGGCTGTTTGGGATTGGCTTGTATCAAGAGCCTTTAAGTACCATGACACCCTATTGGCTGTAGGGGTTGGACAGAAAACCTATAAATTTGCTTGTTTACCTCACCCTCTCTCTCTCGTACCAAACTGATGAAAGACCATCTGACACCATGAACTGAAAAGGACAACACAAAGAAGAGCACAGCCTGGCAGCCATATTGAGACAGGCACGTGGCCTGTTCTGAAGAAAGCTGACCACAAATGAGGACTTAACTGGAGACATTTTAAGTAACTAACAAGTCTGTGTGCCACCTGAAACAACACATCACCATTTATCAGGTTGTATGGTTGCCAATTTTCAAATGTACTTTGCATATTGTTATTATTTATGAATATTATCAATAATACATTATTTAAATTGTAACTTAATTCCTGCTTGTCTTTTAATACACCTAATTACCTGAGGTTACAAATGTAGAAGGGAAGGTGGGGAGAAGTTACTGTATATATTATAATACCTTAAAAACAGTGGTAAGTTTGTGAGATTTGAGGCATTCTGACAAAGGCTACATATTAATAATACAAAAGGGGAAACCAGAGTAATATATCACTCTACAAAGACAAAACAATGGGTTAAAAAATGTCTGACTGACTAAATAAAAGATTTAAAATATATTTAACGCTGCTATGAGTGGGCTTACAGCTGTGATATCCTTGTGTTTCGAGGACCTCAGTCCGATTCACCTTGTACATGTTCATGTACCGAGGATAAACCAGGGTGACAGAGGTGAACACAGAAGATGTAGAAAAAAATATAGAAACCAATCGAAAAAAAAAAAATCACAAACAAGCAATTTTCAAGAAAAACGGTTCATGTGCAATGACGCTTCAAAAATAAAAAGGAATGGATAAAATATAAACGAAAATGCATGCATGTCAGAAGATCAACATCAGAGCTCGTCTGATGATTTTAATACCCAAATGAGACGAGAGGGGGTGTTGCCGCTAATCATGTCCTCTACCTTACCATCCACGGTGCCGAGAAGACGACCAGTGAGGGCAACTGACTTCGCCACCTTCCTGTCGCCAACCCATAAATTCTGAGCGGGCTGGGAAAGAGGCGTCTTTTACTGACTGAGCAGCCCACAAGATGGAGCTCCCTGGCCAGACAAAGAGTAGTGGACTCGACACTATCATCTGCTAGACAGTGTTGAGAAGTCATTAAGAAGGCTAACAGAATGTCAGGTTATATAGCGCCTTGATGTGTGGAGTACAAGTCACAGGAGGTTCTGCTCAAGCTGATTTATAACACACTGGTGAGGCCTCATCTTGAATACTGTGTGCTGTTTTGGTCTCCAGGCTACAAAAAGGACAGAGCAGCACTAGAAAAGGTCCAGAGAGGAGCGACGAGGCTGATTCAGGGCTACAGGGGATGAACTGTGAGGAAAGATTAAAAGAGCTGAGCCTTTACAGTTTAAGCAAAAGAAGATTAAGAGGAGACCTGACTGAAGTGTTTAAAATTATGAAGGGAATTAGTCCAGTGGATCGAGACTGTGAGTTTAAAATGAGTTCAAGAACACGGGGACACAGTTGGAAACTTGTTAAGGGTAAATTTCGCACAAACATTAGGAAGTTTTTCTTTGCACAAAGAACGATAGACACTTGGAATAAGCGACCAAGTAGTGTGGTAGACAATAAGATGTTAGGGACTTTCAAAACTCGACTTGATGTTATTGTGGAAGAAACAAGTGGATAGGACTGGCGAGCTTTGTTGGGCTGAATGGCCTGTTCTCGTCCAGAGTGTTCTAATTTTGTAATAAACTCTGTTGTTTCTGAGAGCCCCAGAGAGGCTACCTTTTGATTTATGTTTATATATCATGCCATCAAGTGCCCTTTTTGCTTGTATTTGATAATTAAGGACAATGAAATAAATAGGGGAGATCAGACTGGTGCCTCAACATTTATTCTGTGAAACTGTCATTCCCCGCACGACCACAAACCTAATCCAACTAAAGCAGCTCCAGGAAAATAAATCTTCAAAGCAAAAACTACAAACAAAACAAAAAAAAATCTACATTGGTTACATGTCCACTGTATATCACTACTTTACATCCAGAAACTAAATTTAAGAATATATATATAGCTTTCCTGTTTAGATGTCCACTATGAAAGGCGCTATATACTGTATCTGTACTGTACTTCCAGTAAAAATATTTCAGAATTTATACAGCACATCCTGTTTAGGTGTCCAATACGAAAGGCACTATATGCTGTATTTCAATAATACTTCCAGATATTATATTTAAGAATATTTATATAGAGCCTACTGTGCAGGTGTCCACTACAAATGGCACTATATACCTTGCTACTGTAGGGAGACTACATTTAAGAAGATCCAAGTAAAGTATGTTGCATAAGTATCTGTCAGTAAAGACACCATATATCTCTACTGTACCTGAGACACTCTCTTTAAGAATATCCAGCTACGGCAAACTCAGTGGTTGTCCGCCATAAAAGGCACTATAAATGTTTACCAGATCTTTGGAGACTATAATTAAGAAAGTTCGGGTTGTGACAGATAGGGGGCGTTGTCGACCCCTGAACCCTTAGACAACACGTCAGACACCTGATAAAAGTCCCAATAATAAATGTATTTTTATAATAAAGTGCACAAAGCACCTCCACAGTAATCCACAATAATAACAATAATCAATATAATAATCACAATCCTCCACTCCCAGCAGCTCAGTCACCCTTCCTCCCAACTTGGCTCTCGCTGCTGGGGCTTCCCAGAGTCCTTTTATAGTCCATGACCCGGAAGTGCTTCTATCCCTCAGTCCATGTGATTTCCCAGCACTTCCGGGTCAGATGAAAACTCCTTCTTTTCTTCAGCCCGGTAGTACGTCATTTCCTCTGTCCCCGTGACTGGGCAGTACTTCTGGGCTATACGGAAAATATAAGTCCCTGAGCCTCCCTGCAGCGTCCCCTGGTGGCCCCCATGGTATATAGCAGGGCTGTGAATTAAAACTCCAAGGTCCATGATGCCCTGCTGGAATTCAGGGCACCTTCATGTTGCAGGGAGGGCTCCATCTGGCGGCTTGGGGGTATTGGCCAGGATAAACTGCTGGCCCTATACCACAGGGTAAAGCACACTAGTTATGTGCCCATCATGAAAGGCACTACATGCCTCTATTGTACTTCCAGAAACAAAATTTAACAATAACCACATAAAGTAAGGTGTGCACTGTGAAAGGCACTATATACAGTATCTCTACTGTACTGCCAGAGATTATATTTAATAATATACTGGTAAAGCATATGGAGTAGGTGTCTGCCAGGAAAGTCACAATATATCTCTAATATTTACCAAAGACTTCATCAATTAATGCAAACCAAGTGGCTTTTCATCATACAAGGCACTATAAATGTTGCCCAGGCTGTTGGAGACTATATTTAATAATGATCAAGTAAAGCACATTAATTACATATTCATGATAAAAGGCACTAGATATCTGTACTCTATTTCCAGAGATTACATTTAGCAATAACCAGGTCAAGAATTCTGGGTAGACAGCTGCAATGAAAGGGACTGCATGTCTCTACTAGCAATCCTAGAATTAAATTCAAGAATATCCAGGTGGTAAAACTAGGGTATGATGTCCACCATGAAAGGCACAATACACTACTGCTGTTTGGAGTGTGAAGTCAGTGACTGAATCTTGGATCAAACAATAATGCATCTGAGAGTGCTGCCTTCTCAGGACACTCCTCTGCCAGCTAGGCTGGCACTCTGTGTGCAATTGGCATGTGCTCCTCTGTGTAGTTGTGGCCAAAAGTGTTGAGGATGACACAATTATTAATTTACACAAAGTTTGCTGCCTCAGTTTTTATGATGGCAATTTGCATCTACTCCAGAATGTTATGAAGAGTGATCAGATGAATTGCAATTAATTGCAAAGTCCCTCTTTGCCAATGAAAATGAACTTAATCCCAAAAAACACATTCCCACTGCTGTTGTGAAAAAAAGCTGCAGGGCGCCCAAGAACGTCCAGCAATCGCCAGGACTGTCACCTAAAGTTGATTCAACTGCGGGCACTACCAGTGGAGAGCTTGCTCAGGAATGGCAGCAGGCAGGTGTGAGTGAGGCCAAGACTTTAGGAGGATGACCTGGTGGATGTCAAGAAGGGCAGCAAAGAAACCAAGAAAAACATCAGGGACAGACTGATATTCTGCAAAATGTACAGGGATTGGACTGCTGAGGACAGCTGGGGTCAAGTCATGTCTTCTGATGAATCCCCTTTCTAATTGTTTGGGACATCCAGTAAAAAGAAAAGGTGAGCGGCACTGCCATCAGTCCTGTGTGATGCCAACAGTAAAGCATCCTGAGACCATTCATGTGTGGGGTTGCTTCTCAGCCAAGGCAGTCGGCTCACTCACCATTTTGCCAAGAACACAGCCATGAATAAAGAATGGGACCAAAACATAATCTGAGAGCAACTTCTTCCAACCATCTAAGAACAGTTTGGTGACCAACAAGGCCTTTTTCAGTATGAAGGCAAAAGGGATATCTAAGTGGCTCAGGGAACAAAACATTGAGATTTGGGGTCCATGGCCAGGAAACTCCCCATTGAGAACTTGTGGTCAACCCTCAAGAGGTGGGTGGACAAACAAAAACCCACCAATTCTGACAAACTCCAAGCATTGATTATGCAAGAATGGGCTGCCATCAGTCAGGATTTGGCCCAGAAGTTGATTGCCAGCCTGGCAGGGCGAATTGCAGAGGTCTTGAAAAAGAAAGAAGGGCCAACACTGCAAATATTGACTGTTTGAATAAACTTAATATAATTGTCAATAACAGCCTTTCAAACTTATGAAATGCTTTTAATTCTACTTCAGTATACCATAGAAACATCTGAGAAAAAGATTTAAAAACACCGAAGCAGCAAACTTTGTGAAAACCAATACTTGTGTCATTCTCAGAACTTTTGGCCACGACAAGTAGACACACAGACATGCAGGTAGACTGAATTGGCCACCATGATGGTGAGCACAGCTGTGCATTAACACTTCACCAAACCACTGAGTGCCAGTCAGTGTGGCTACTAAAATGTTCGTTTATATATTTAAGACAGAACCTGACAGCGTGCCATCTGTTACAGCACCATATTGCTGCAACACCATTCACTCGTTACATGATGATGATGATGGAGAGCTGTCCCATTCAAGATCGACTCCCATTACCTCAGCCATGAAAGGGGCAGCTGGTAGGACTGGATGGATGAGTTTACAGGGCAGATCCTCATTTCAGTCACGTGTGTTTTTCAAAGTGATGATGTTGGTCTATTCAGTTTTTCCAGGTGAGCAAATAAGAGAATCAGTGCATTAAAAGGAGCCCAGGGACCTGAAAAGAGGAGCAGCAAACAGCAGAGCGTAGTGCTACAAGGGGAAAGGAAAGGCTTCACCAGACAGAGGATTCAGTTGCCGTGTAATACACAGTAACACATAACAAGTTCAATGTGCTTCAACAATATATTTAATATGAGCCGTCACAGTCCACAATAAATCACCCAATTCACATGTGTCACTGCAGTCCACAACACCTACGACGTCACTCACAATACGCTCACTCAATTGCGTCAGTTTTGACTCACCCATTCCATGGTTTTTGTTGTGTGTACTAATAAAATGTATTGCATTTTTCATTCCAACATGTGGTGAGTATTACCAACACTACAACCTAACTGTCGTCTACTTTTGGCTGCTGCTATTAAGGGTCGTCACATCAGGTCATCTGTCTCCAGGTCCTCCTGTCCGCTGCATCTTGCACAGCCATCACCTGCATGTCCTCTCTCACCACATCCATAAACTTCCTCTTAGGCCTTCCTCTTTTCCACTTGCCTGGCAGTTGCATCTTTAACATCCTTCTCCCAATATACCCAGCATCTCTCCTTTGCACATGTCCAAACCAACGCAATCTTGTCTCTCTGACTTTGTCTTCAAACCGCCCAACCTGGGTTGAGCTAATAACAACCTAACCTAACGAACAAAATGTCTAATTAGAAAGTAATGATAGGAAATAAAAATGACTGATGGAAGGAGAACTAATGTTTGCTCTGATTTGGGTAATGATAAGCCCACCCCACCAATACCAATGAAATGAATGAAGCAAGTCTGAGAATGTCATGTTTAGCTGTGCTGCCCTCTAGTGGCTATGGAGGGTGGATTGAGAATCATAATGCTGCCTAGTCAGTCGCCACTACAAAGTCATTGTGTGACCTGAGTCACTCTACAACTTGCTTGGCCACACACTCTTATATCTCCAGTGTATGTTCATAAGGGTGAGACTTACAAGCACGAGATTAAATTCCCCACATAGTTTGATTATATAGAAAAAAAGGCAAAATGACTCTTTTTTTCTTCCATTTTCTTATTGTTGCAGGATAATGAAACAACAACAACAACATTTATTTCTATAACACATTTTCATACAAATGATGTAGCTCAAAGTGCTTTACATGATGAAGAAAGAAAAGTTTATTAGACAGAAATATAAAAATAAGATTAGGCAGTACAAAATAACAAAGAATAACGTAAGGTCCGATGGTCAGGAGGACAGAAAAAACAAAAAAAAAAAGTTCAGCGAGCAGGAGAAAAAAAATAAAATCTGCAGGGGTTCTGATGCCACGAGACCACCCAGCCCCCACTGGGCAAGGAAAGGTGTGGCTCTCATGCCAACGGATGTCCAGGGTCATGGTGCATGGAGGAAAAAGATTTGGGGACAAATGGCTGGTCTGGATAAGCCCAGAATATAGCTGCTAAAGCGCTGATGAAGGAGGGCAGACTCCAAAGAAGGTTGTAGTAGTAAATTTTTTGGACTCAAATCAACGTACTAATTTACTTTTTTATTTATACTTTTTGACAGACACACACTGACATGAGTCTTCTCATAATCCTCTCTATATAATGAAGCAGATAATGGAGTTGGCTCCCACACTTAAGGAACAAGACATCATTCCATTTTGGGGCTTTGTAGGACAAGGGGAGGAGAAGACATTAGAAGCACTGAAGAACTGAGAACTGTGGTGAGAGGGTGATGGGGTTCAATGGACCTGCACTTGTCTGTAAGACTCAAGGACTGGAGCACCACCAGGAACAAGGCCTGTCTGCTGTTCTCTTCACTCTGTACACCTCAGACTACAAATATAACAGGAGGTCAGGTCAGTGGCAGAAAGTCTCAGATGATTCTACACTTATGGGGGTATTGAGAAGGAGGATGAGACAGAGGAGAGGAGTCAGGTGGAGAACTTTCAGAATTGTCTTCAAATTAACATCAGCAAAACCAAGGAACTGTTTATTGACTTTCACTGCTTCAAACAGGCGCAATGTCTGGTCACTATTCAGGGAGTGGATGTAGAGGTGGTCCAGTCTTACAGATACTTGAAGGTCCACATTAATAACAGGTTGGAATGGTCTTGTAACACTGAGGAACAATAGAAGAAAGGGCAGAGCAGGCTCTTTGGCTTTAAGAGACTGCGCTCCTTTAATGTGGGACGTGACATCCTTCACATCTTCTGCAGCTGCAGTATGTGACGGCCAGTCTGTGGTGTGCTGGGCTGGTAACATCACTTCACGAGTGGCCCACCAAATCATCAAGGTAATTAAAACAGCAGGCTCAGAGTTTGGATGCAGTCTGGACCCCATGGAGGTTGTAGCAAAGGAGGGAATTCAAACAAAACTGAGTGCCATTATGACCAATGCTGCACATCCTTTCTCTAACACACTAACACTGACAATGAATTGTTCGGCAAAAGTGTGTCAAGAAACGTTAGGGGGGCTCCTTTATACCAACAGCAATGTGATGCTATAGCCTCACCGGGACGCTAACACAGTATAGTACAGACAGATACTGGACAGCAAGATTCTCAATAAGCATAACGCATGAGCTGCAATGAGCAAATGCCAGCAAGTTTACAACAAGGAAAAAATAAGTAAATAAATAAAAACTTAACAATGCTTTTGGACTCACCGGCAGGTTGTTTCTTTCGTTTTTTCTTCAGATGTTCCACCATTTATTTCAGGTACAAGCCTTGTATGTAATATTCCACATTTAATGACCAGTGCTTTAAAGGTGGCGCCGAAGCTAAACGCAGTCATGGGTGCCTAGGAAAGTCGAAAGACAGCTATAGGCGAGTCCATTTTGGATTAGTAGTGTAGGTGTGCTGTAACATTTCCATTTGTATCTTAGTAACCTCGAGGTTAGGTATAAATGTTTGGTTTTTTTTTCTGCTTTGTTATTTAGTGTTTAATTATGTGTATTTTGCTTTCGGATACTTTGAGTTTTGCTCATACTGTATGGTTCCCCAGCAGGCCCGAAATGCTATTTTCCTACTGTGATGGGCGGTCACGGCCACTACCTGGCTGGGACGCCAACAGAGTGGAAAGACCAAGGGAGAGGGCATTGGTGAGGTAATACTTCCCTTGGGAGACTAGAGGGCAGCCCTCCTGGGCGGGCTGTGACACCACGGATTCCCGCAGGGCATGTTGGGAGCTGGAGTTTGGTGAAGCCCTGTTGGGTTCTGTGGGGGCCGCCAGGGGGACCTCCAGCACACCTGGGAGTGATTCCAGGTAACACTGATGAGCCATCTGGAACACTCCCGGGACCTGAATAAGAAGAGCCGCCTCACTCCATTGAATGGTCAGAGTCGGGAGGAATAAGACAAAGCTTGAGGAGGAGTGAAGGCGGATGGACTGGTGGCAAGAAGGGACCGTATATAGATGTGTTGTGGTGTTGGTAATGTGCGCATGTTTTGCTGTAAATAAATACGGGTTGAACCTGTGCGTGTCCGGGTTAGGGTGGCTGTACGCCCCCTGGTGGCTTGTGACACTATGTTTAGGCAAGCTGACCATAGGATCTGAAAAGCCTTTATAAGTACAATTGTGGCCGCAAGAGGGGAAACGGTCATACGGAGAGATTTGAGAAGAAGGGTTAGGATGTGCGAGGTACACCAGGCTAAGAGGTGCCTGGTGGCGGAGCTGTTGGTTGATGTTAAGGAGTGGGTTAGGTTCCTGAGAACCAAAAACAGCTCCAGAGATTTTGTTTTGAGGAGTTGAATTTATGACATGAACTGAAGTAGAGTCCAGTTTTGTTTTATTTGAAGGCTGCTGATACCCTTACATGGACTAAAAGTGACTGTGTTTTACATATTCTGTTTTTCTTCTTTGCATTTTTCACAATTAGGTTTGTTTTGTCACGGGATTATATATATATATATATGCAGCTGGAGATCCACAAAGGGAGAAAATGAATCACGTATCATAAAGTAGTTATTATTCCTGAGCTTTCAACCCCTGCCAGGGGTCTTCATCAGAGGATAATGCTTAGACTTACAAGAATCAAAGGCAATATATAGCAGTAACTTATGGGGGGGGGGGATGAGGGGGTATATATTTACATAAGAAATTTTTTTTTTCTCTATGGTGGAATAATAAAATTAGAACCCCCTCAGTCCTGGTCAGTCAGTCCTGGTCAGTCCCAAACTACTAGCAGGCCATCTGCTTTAGTAGACGGCTGGTGACAAGCAATATGCCTGAATGATACCTCACTGTGGGTGTGACAGCCAAGTCAGAAGTTTTCTTTCTTTAATTTTCTTCCTTTATACTTAATCTGGTGTGTGTTCAGACCAATGTTGATGTGTACATATTTACTAGGGGGGCAAGCCCCCCAGGCGCCTTCAGTGCCCAACCCCCAGTTGTGGCCAGAATATTATAACAACAACAACAATATTTATTTCTATAGCACATTTTTATACAAACGATGTAGCTCAAAGTACTTTACATGATGAAGAAAGAGAAAAAAGACAAAATAAATAATTAAAATAATAAGGAACACTAGTTAACATAGAGTAAAAGTAAGGTCGGATGGCCAGGAAGGACATAAAAAAAAAAAAAAAATCTGCAGGGGTTCTGAGGCCACGAGACCTCCCAGCCCCCTCTAGGCATTCTACCTAACATCATTGATCTTAATCAGTCCTCATGGTATTCAGGGTTCAAATGGGAGAACTTGATGATGACGGTCATGTGGACTTCTCGCCTTTAATCCATCAATGTAGGGACATCATGGTATATATTAGTATATATATATTAGTCTGTGGTGGGCTGGCTGGTGCCCTGCCTGGGGTTTGTTTCCTGCCTTGCACCCTGTGTTGGCTGGGATTGGCTCCAGCAGACCCCCGTGACCCTGTAGTTAGAATATAGCGGGTTGGATAATAGATGGAATAAACCCCGGGCAGGGCACACACACACCAAGCACACACTAGGGACAATTTAGAATCACCAATGCACCTAACCTGCACGTCTTTAAACTGTGGGAGGAAACCGGAGCACCGGAGGAAACCCACGCAGACACTTTGAGAACATGCAAACTCCACGCAGGGAGGAACCGGGAAGCGAGGCAGCAGCGCTGCCCACTGCGCCACCGATATATCCACACTGGGGCACCAGGACTCAGTAACACAACCCACGATATATGAATAAATCAAAGAATATTTCCATCCATCCATTTTCCAAACCGCTGAATCCAAACACAGGGGTCTGCTGGAGCCAATCCCAGCAACACAGGGCACAAGGCAGGAATCCAATCCCGGGCAGTGTGCCAACCCACACACAAACACACACTAGAGCCAATTTAGAATCGCCAATCCACCTAACCTGCATGTCTTTGGACTGTGGGAGGAAACCAGAGCACCCGGAGGAAACCCACGCAGACACGGGGAGAACATGCCAACTCCACACAGGGAGGACTCGGGAAGTGAACCCAGGTCTCCTTACTGCGAGGCAGCAGCGCTACCACTGCAACACCGTGCCGCCCTCAAAGAATATTTATTCCACCAAACGCCTTTTACAGACCTCTTTTCAGCAATGTGCTACAATTATACAAAAAATTAACAACAAACCAATAATTCTTCCTCCTTCTCTCCTCCAGTGTTACCCGCTGCCTCCCGACTCACTCGTCCATGTGCTGCAGTGACTTTTCTTATGCTGGACCTGGGAATGTCTCCAGGGCCATTCTACATCTTCTGAAAAGCACTTCTGGGCAGAACATAAGTAGGGAGGTCCTCCACCGACTGTACTCTTTTTTGGAATGTAAGGACACCACCAGGGCTGCACTGCTGGACTCCATATCCCAAGCATCCCTGCAGGTGTCCCAACTAGGTTCTCATGTGAGGACCTCTGCCATCTGATGTATGGGGAATGGAACTGCTCCCAAGTTCTGGTTTCTACTGGACTATCCACAATCCACTAATCCACAAGATTATCTCTTTGCCCATCCAGACAATCCATCCATCGTTTCTCTCATTGTGTGAAACCATATATATATATATAAAATCCTGTTAGAACTTCCAAGGAACCAAGTCTGCCCAAGAAGGCCCCGAGGAAAAAAGGAGATCTAGCCCTTCCAGTCACATAACTCCAGATGAGATTTACAGAACAAAACCAGAAAGAAGGACGTGACATTCACTTATGTCCTTGACATGGGATGGAACTGTGCCAGAGAACCTCACTCAGCTAACCGGGGGGCAGACTTTTACAGTTTGGCTACTTCAGCCATCTTGCTCCATTAACTGTGATAAAGGTTCACATTTAATGGTCAGAAAGGGCAATCATTGTGCCGGTCTGTGGCAGTTGCAGAATAGCATTTAATGTAATTTAAACTGATTGTATCATGAATGTCCCTTAAGAAATCAGAACCGCCATCATTTCTAGCTGTCCTTGCTTGTTCTTTATGAAATCATGTGTCTGACTTTCTCCTGCATGATCATGTACAGTAGCTGGATGTTTAAAATTTTCACTGCAGTTCATATGTATGTCATTAGTATTCTATAAAAGTTCCTAATTAATAATAATGAATTACTTTTACATTGTGTTTTTTTCATTATTCAAAGCACTTTACATAGAGAGTGGGGAGCCACTTCAACCACCACTAAAGTGTAGCACCCACCTGGGTGATGTGATGGGAGTCGTTACTGCGCCAGTACGCTAACCACGCTTTAGCTGTGTTAGGTGGTTAAAGGGTAAGAGAGAGAGACAGGGGATGATTAGGGGGGCAGTGCCATGATGGGAAATTTAGCCTGGATATTGGGATAAACCCTTTTTTTTTTTAAGGATCCCCAGTCAGAACCTCAGTTTTACATCTAATCTGAAGGACAGTGCCATATTTTACTGCACGGTGTCCCCATCCCTGCACTGGGACTCACATTCAGATTACACGATAAGCACCCCCTGTTGGCTTCTCCAACACCGTTTCCAGCAGCAACCCAAGCTTTTCCGAGATGGTCTCCCATCCAAGTACTGGCGAGACCCGAATATGCTTAGCTTCAGGTGGATGACCTCTCCTGAACTGCAGGCAGTATGGCTGCTGACATATAAAGTCGATAGATAGATAGATAGATAGATAGATAGATAGATAGATAGATAGATAGATAGATAGATAGATAGATAGATAGATAGATAGATAGATAGATAGATAGATAGATAGATAGATACTTTATTAATCCCAAGGGGAAATTCACATAATCCAGCATACTGATAAAAAAAAACAATATTAAATGAAAGAGTGATAACAATGAAGGTATAACAGACAGATAATAACTTTGTATAATGTTAGCATTTACTCCCCCGGGTGGAATTGAAGAGTCGTATAGTGTGGGGGAGGAACGATCTTCACAGTCTGTCAGTGGAGCAGGACGGTGACAGCAGTCTGTCGCTGAAGCTGCTCCTCTGTCTGGAGATGATCCTGTTCAGTGGATGCAGTGGATTCTCCACGACTGACAGGAATCTGCTCAGCGCCCGTCGCTCTGCCACGGATGTTAAACTGTCCAGCTCCATGTCTACCATAGAGCCTGCCTTCCTCACCAGTTTGTCCAGGTGTGAGGCGTCCTTCTTCTTCATGCTGCCTCCCCAGCACACCACCGCGTAGAAGAGGGCGCTTGCCACAACCGTCTGGTAGAACATCTGCAGCATCTTATTGCAGATGTTGAAGGACGCCAGCTATACTAATGAAGTATAGTCGGCTCTGTCCTCTCTTGTACAGAGCATCAGTATTGGCAGCCCAGTCCAATTTATCATCCAGATGCACTCCCAGGTATTTATAGGTCTGTAACCCCTGCACACAGTCACCTCTGATAATCACGGGGTCCATGAGTGGCCTGGGCCTCCTAAAATCCATCACCAGCTCCTTGGTTTTGCTGATGTTCAGTTGTAGGTGGTTTGAGTCGCACCATTTAACAAAGTCCCTGATTAGGTTCCTATACTCCTCCTCCTGCCCACTCCTGATGCAGCCCACGATAGCAGTGTCGTCAGTGAACTTTTGCACGTGGCAGGACTCCGAATCGTATTGGAAGTCTGATGTATATAGGCTGAACAGGACCGGAAAAAGTACAGTCCCCTGCAGCGCTCCTGTGTTGCTGACCACAGTGTCAGACCTGCAGTTCCCAAGACGCATATACTGAGGTCTGTCTGTAAGATAGTCCACGATCCATGCCACCAGGTGTGAATCTACTCCCATCTCTGTCAGCTTGTCCCTAAGGAGCAGAGGTTGGATGGTGTTGAAGGCGCTAGAGAAGTCCAGAAACATAATTCTTACAGCACCACTGCCTCTGTCCAAGTGGGTGGGGGATCGGTGTAGCATGTAGATGATGGCATCCTCCGCTCCCACCTCCTCCTGGTATGTGAACTGCAGAGGGTCGAGGGCGTGGCAGACCTCTGGCCTCAGGTGGTAAAGCAGCAGCCGCTCCATGGTCTTCATCACATGTGACGTCAGAGTGACAGGCTGGAAGTCATTCAGCTCACTAGGACGTGATACCTTTGGGACTGGGGTGATACAAGATGTCTTCCAAAGCCTCAGGACTCTCCCCTGTTCCAGGCTCAGGTTGAGGTTATATACAGTATATCAGTATTTATATATAACTGTGTTATCGATTCCCTTTGAAAAACAAATTGTCTACTACTACTACAAACACATATGCACACACACACACTCACACACTATATAAATATACACAGTATATATTGTAGCCAGTGGGAGGTGCTCTCGAGGAGACCCTACACTCACAATGGTCCACCTTGTGATATATCAAATGTCCAGAAACAACTGATTTATTACAGCAAAGTATGTCTCAGGAACGCACAGGGCCTAACAATAAATGCTAAGCCCCACTGGGGGCCTGACTCCATAATACACAATACTTCATCACCTGCCTATTTTTCTTCTTCTTCTTCCCTCTTCTGTCCCACCTACAGTTCTACCTTTCCTTTCTTTTCTTCCTCCATCTCCTTATCTTCACTTCGCTCCTGACACCAGGCTCACCTGGCTGGAGGAAGAGGAAGGAGATTTCCATTCAAGTGTCGCTCTTGACTTCACTCGACAAGCCGTCTACTTTACAGGGCCAGGCACACCTGTATTTGGCTGCATCCTGGGACTAGTTTCCTGCTGCTCCTTTGGAGCCACAAGGACTAAGAGGTGGTCTCTACTCCCACTTTGGCAGCCTTCTCTACTCCATCTGGGTCAGGATCTCCAATTCCCAAATGGCTCCCTTGTATCCTGTCCAGGAAGTGGCCCCCAACTAACCTCCAAAGGACACATTGGCCTTCGGTCAGGGCAGTGGACCCAACCAGCTTCTGGAATGGAAGAAAAACTTCTGTAGTGCACCTATAGAGCAGACTCAGTATTCGGACCCCTTGAGTTTCTGAACACTTTATTGAGTTGCATATTTCATTTTAAATTAATAAATTTCTCGTTTGCGCCCATCAATGTACACTCAATACCCCATAATGACAAATTGAAAACTTGTTGTCGGAAATGTATTAAAAATTCTAAACTGAAATCTGTCATTCATAGAAGTATTGTGACCCTTTGCTGTGGCACTCCAAATTGTATCTTATTTGGTTTAATTCTTCTTGAGATGTGTCTCATACTTGACCGGAGTCCAACTGTGGCAAACTGAATTGATTGTTCATCGTTCAGAAAGGCACACGTACACTCGTGTATAGGAGATCCCCCAATTCACAGTCCATGTCAGGACAAAAACCAAGCTATGAAATCAAAGGAACTCTCCACAGTCAAACTGTGGTGAGGCACAGATCATGGCAAAGGGACATCAAGCCATTTCTAAAGTTCTGAATGTTCTCAGGAGCACATGGGCCACAAGAATTTTGAAATGCACCGGAACTCTTCCTAGAGTTGGATGTTCACACAAACCGAGTAACTGGTATGAAGGAAACCGGGGTGTCAGCGAACCCCAAACCCCCAGCATGAACACACACAGAGTCCCGGGTTCAAATAAAGGTGTGTTTATTACACCAAAATACACAACACCTCCACAAAGTAACACAAAAGCACAGGTTTCTCTCTCCTTAATCCACTTCTTCTCCACAATTCCTTTCACCACCCCACTGCCTTCCTCCAGTTGAGTGTTGCCCTACATCCTCCCAGCTCTGACTCGCCTGGGAGTGCGGTCTCTTTTATTAAGGACCCGGGAGTACTTCCGGTGCCAGGGCCACTGCCCGATGGAAATACTTCAGGGTCATATGAAAGTCTATTGCAGCAGGGAGTTTGTTTTCCTGCAGCGCCCTCTTGTGGCACCCAGTAACTCCATCAGGGCTGCTCTGCCAGACTACATCTCCCGGCATGCCCTGCTGGCTTCCCACTGGGCACTGATATGCAGGGCTGCTGCCATCTAGCGTTGTGGGATAGTAAAAAGCGCCCAGTAACATCTTCCCTTTCCAGTGGGCTGTCTTTCCATCTCTTCTGGTCCTTCCTTCCGGATCTGATTCCTTTCTCCATCCCGGCCAGGATGCCTATCTGCCTGTTAGGAGCATCTCATCTGAGTAATGAACCATTCCCTCTTCTGGCCGGGATGCCCACACAGCCCCTATGGCATCTACACCGGGCTTTGTTTAGAGAGGTGACTAAGAACCCAGTGATCATTCTAACAGAGCGTCAGAAGTCCTCTGCTGAGATGGGAGAACCTGTTAGAAGGACAGCAGCACTCTCAGCAGCACTCCGTCAGTCTGGTGTTAATGGTAAAGTGGCAGGACAGGAGCCACTCTGTAGGAAAAGGCATACGACAGTTTAGAGGACTCTGAGAGCATAAAGAGAAAGACTCAAGAAATTGAGCTCTTTGTGCAAAACTCAAAGCACTATGTCTAGTGAAGACCTGGCACTGCTCATCACCTGCCTAAAGCCATCCATACTTTGGCAGCTTCATGCTATGAGGGTGCTTCTCAGTGGCAGGGACCAGACTGAGGGAAGGATGAATGTAGCCAAATACAGAGAGGTCCTTGCAGAGCGCACGTGACCTCAAACTGAGGTGACAATTCGCCGTTCAGCACATTAATGACTTCCAAGCATACAGGCAAGACAATACTGGAGTGGCTTTGTGACAAGTCTCGGGGCCGTCCTTGTGTGGCTCCGTCAAAGCCCAGACGTAAACCTCATAGAAAACCTGTGGTGAGACCTGAAGATGGCAGTTTGGCCAATCTATGGGAGCTGGGGAGGATCTGCTAGGATGAATGGGATAAACTGACCAAATCCAGGAGTGCAAAGCTTACGGAGACTTCCCCAAGCAGACTCAATTTTGGAATTGCTGCCAACGCAGCTTCTACAAAGTACTGAGCCTGAGAGATTACAGTTTTTGATTTTCACTAAATATGCAAACCTTTCAGAAAACATGCTTTCACTTTGTCATTATGGATTATTCAGTATAGGTTAATCAGCGTCGGTGGTACGGTGGCGCAGTGGGTAGCGCTGCTGCCTCGCAGTTAGGAGGCCGGGGTTCGCTTCCTGGGTCCTCCCTGCGTGGAGTTTGTATGTTCTCCCTGTGTCTGTGTGGGTTTCCTCCCACAGTCCAAAGACATGCAGGTTAGATGCATTGGCGATTCTAAATTGTCCCTTGTGTGTGTGCCCTGCGGTGGGCTGGTGCCCTGCCTGGGGTTTGTTTCCTGCCCTGTGTTGGCTGGTATTGGCTCCAGCAGACCCCTGTAGTTAGGATGTAGTGGGATGGATGGTTAATTGTCAGAAATGGCAAGTGTATCCATTTTAAAATTAAATCTGCAACACTATAAAGCATGCAGTAAGTGAAGGGGTCTGAATACTTTCTGAAGGCACTGATGATGCTTATAAAGCTGGAACGTTGTGTCTTTAACCTTCTTTTCTTTTCAGTGTGGAAGGAACCCCTTTAAATTTGTTGTTTTCTTGTTTCCAGATGCATGCTGACGCAGCCGTTCACTAACTCCAGTTCATTACATTTTCTGACTCAGCTCAGTGCAGGGTCACAGGAGGCCAGAGCCTATCCTAGCAGAATACGGAGCAAAGCAGGAAGCAGCCCTGGTGGAGCCCACATTCACTCACCTGCATATTCACAGGGGGCTCATTTTGATTTGTGAACTGAATTCACCATCTCTTTGGGCAGTGGTTCTCAAACTGTGGGGCGGGCGCCCCTAGGGGGGTGCAAAGTAACAAAAAGGGGGGCGTGAAGATGTGAAAAAAAGAAAACAAGAATCAAAAATATGAAAAATACATCTATTGAAACCATAACAAATTAACTTAAACTACATTCTGATGCTAGAAAAATAAATGTAGAGTTAGATAAATGTCGATAAAAGTTAAGTAGGTATAATAAAATATGCATCTATGAAATATCATGAATTAAAAAAGAACAAATTGGCATTAGTGGGCTCCTTTCAAAAAAACGTTAGGGGGTCGCGATTCAAACTATTATGAAAACTCGGGTCGCAAATACTTAAAGGTTGAGAAATGCTGTCTTTGGGGATGTACTGTAAGAGGAAAACCAACAGGGAAATGGAGGGAACCATACAAACTCTACGTAGACAATAACCAGGTGGGAGACATGAATCCTGGTCACTATATCCGTGAGGCATCAGCGCTCACTACCACAATCTCAGAAAACACACACATTTATTCTAAATTAGGTGTCACAGTGGAGATGGACCCAATCCTGGCAGCACTGGCATAGGGTAGGAAGCAGCCCCGGATGGGTTGCCAGTCCACTGCAGTACCTATCACGACATCAAAATCAACCCACTGCACATGGTGGGGGTAATTCCCTTGCCCATCGTGCCCCCGGGGTTTCCCTTTCCCGAATTTGCCTGATCTCCCACCAGCACACACACACACAGGAGGGCAAGTGACGGAGATGGGAAAATAGATGGACATCATCAGATCATTGAACAGCCATGACAAAATACTATATGCAGTAAACTGTACTGATACTGTTGTATTTTCAAACCCACTTAGGATCTGGGGCCCATAAGCCAGCATTGGGCACAAAGTAGAAGTCAACCTTGAATAAGATGCCAGTCAACCACAGGGCAAGCACAGGCATACACCCACACTGACTCATAGGGCACGTTATTTCAGTCTCAGCACTGGGAACACTTCCTTACTCAATAACAAAGAAATCCCTTGGAACTTTTAGATACTTGTAGGCTTCAAAGGTGCATTTTAGAAAAATAAAATATATAACATTCTGCCTTGTTGCGTTTCCAGGTGTTCCCGACTCCTCCTGTCAAATTGTCCCGACTTTAACGGTCCAAGCCCCGCTCCTATTGTAAAAAAAAAAATACCCACAGCTGTATTTGATTTCTTGACGGGGTCTTTATTCTCGAGCTAATCCGACTGTACTGATACGAACTTCGGGGTTCTGGTCTGAAATTCTTTACAACAATCAATTCATTTTGATTATACCCTTATGCTTTGTCATTTCATATCGTGTGATCATTGTTTCGGCTTAATTTCTATTCTGCTGCTGTGTGAAAGGTGTCATATCAAATAATGAGTAAGTAACTCGTTTAAATTGCTTCGGATGCAGTTTAATACTGGCTTGAAAGTACTAACAGTACCGGGAATATTTCGCACCTTGCAGAAATAGGAATTGATTGCTTAGATCTGGAATCCAAACACTCCAACCAAAGGAAAGCTTCTTGCGCACAAAGAGTGAACGTACAGTCGAACTGAATCCCCGCGTCTCTTGTATTGGCGAAGGATCCTCTTGAAATAAAGCGCCACAGTACAGGGGGCACCACTGAGCCGGCTGATGCGGTTACACACGGCAACTTAACAGGGGTCCCTGCCTGACAGAAAGCCGCCGTGACGAGCAGGGTCGCAACGCTCCGCCACCATCCTAGCACGAGATTCCGGCTCGAAGGATGAGCCCGCATTCCCTAGGCATTTGACAAAAGCAAACAAATCGATCACCCCGACCCGACTGTCAACACATCCTCCAGCACTTGCTCTCCCTTGCATTTGCTGCACGATCAGCAAAGTTCCGGCACAAAGCTGCATGATCCCAGTGTGGGATGGCACTTCACTCGCCCGGCTTGGCGGCACTCACCTTATTTGCCGGAGTTCGTTGTGGTGCAGTACGAGCGAAACTCCGCAGTTTTCCCAGTCAGGCTACTGATCCAGTATTTCCATGAAGAGACGGGAACGCCGGGGATCAATGCGGAGGGAAATAAAAATCCTGGTCTGGTTACTCTTCCCGGGTTAATACGGGGAATAAAAGAATGAAATGTAACACAAATAAATCCCACGATGAGGCAGCGTGCGAGCGGCAGCTGGAGGCTGGCGGTTTCGGCTCCTGCGCTCCCCGTGCGGAGCAGTTGCGCTCAGTCGCCGTTTGCTGCTTCAACATTGAGTGTGCAAAGCCTGCTAACTGCATTTCTGCGAGCGAGCTAGCGAGCCCACCTCCTGACTGCAGAAGTCCCACCCCTGCAATGCAACTTCCAGGACTTGAAGACTACAGGACCGACCGAGCGGCCAGCCGTACCGGAGTCCAGTCGACTGGAAGAGATCGCACTTTTTTTGATGAAAAACGAGCCTCGCATTGCCAGCTGTTATTTAAGATCACTGAGTTCACCGCGTGAAGCGTTTTCGCTGCGTGGAACCCCGTAATAAAACTGTAAATAATGAGCCGAATTTACAACCGTATGGCATTTTTATATTTTTTTTTTCACGCAGGTCGAATTGGATTAAATTGTGAATCCCGATATTGTCAGACACCTTTTAATCTGGTAGAATTTAAAACACATTGGTACTGATGAGGAAGCCCCACAGTCAAAGTATTCATTCATGGTAGGAGGGCACGGTGGCGCAGTGGCTGGCGCGTGCGGTGTTTAAAACACCTGGATGATGTTTGTACGTTCTTAAAATTTTTGCGTGCCTTTTTCTTCAACCTTGTAGGCTATTTTCATTTTCTAAGTGTGAGCCATATTGGAGGCTTATATGTTTATTTTCATATGTACTGTGGGATGGAGTGAGTGACAGCCTGTCCTGGGCTTTGCCCTGCTTTCTGCATACTGCTGTCTGGATAGGCTCCCACACCCAATGACATTGAGTTTAAATTTAGCAGGTCTGAGAATTTTACATCTCATATAAAGCCATGTTCACTTGATAAAGGTACAACTGATCCCAAGCATCATCTACCTTTTTAAATAGTGCCTTTCCAGCAGACAGATTTACTTTAGAACATAAAGACATGAATTTGACAAACGAGAGGAGACCACTTGGTCCATCAAGCTCGTTTGTTTAGCTCATAGCCAAGCTGTCTGCACATCTGCACATCCAGATTCTTCTTGATGATTGTCAGGGGTTTGGAAAATCCTGGAGCTTAACAGTGGCAGCAGGTTTATACTTTCACCAGTTTCTAAATTAGAACTCGTTTGTTTACTAATAAAGCAATATTTCTTTCAGACTTAGTTTTAGTTAACTTGTAAACCTTTAATGGCCTGTTTTAGAGCATCTGCATTTAAATTTCAGTTTTTGCCTGATTTATGAACTCACCACCAATTAACGCTGAGATGCACATACCAAGGGAACTACCAGCTCCATTTAAACCTGTCTCCATGAATCATGACATGTCTGTGTTAATGCAATGTCTAGAAGCAAATAATGGAGAAGGCAAGGAACACAAAGCATCTGCACACACTTCTCAGAAAAACAGAATGCAGCTTTTGTCTTGGAAGAATGAAAACACTAACAAGCCAAATAATTAAATACCAAATTTGATTATCTGGCGTCTAATTACAAAACTGGTTGGAATAAAAACCTGCAGGCACTGCGGACCTCCAGAACTGAAACTGAGGACCCCTGTTAAAGGTTGTCAAGGCTTCTGCTTCAACAGCATGAAAAAGCGATGCAGCAGGACAGACATTGGAATTGAAACAGCAGCCTTGAAGTTTGGATAGATAGATAGATAGATAGATAGATAGATAGATAGATAGATAGATAGATAGATA